>OY748330.1:20705984-21259016 GCA_963556525.1 Cochlearia excelsa
CGAATTTAGGGTTTCAAACCCTAAAATAAGGGTTTAGCATTAGCGACGATTTAGCAACGAATCGTTGCTATTTCGTCGCTATTGACCTTTAGCGACGATTTAGCGACGAATTCGTTGCTATTTCGTCGCTAATGTTAAACCTCCTTACATCCTCGTACTTGGAAATACGATGAATGTCGTTTCGTGTCATGTTAACATATAGCTACGAATTAACAACGAATTGGCAACGATTCGTTGCTAAATCGTCGCTAAATATACATAGCGACGAAATAGCAACGAATTCGACATGCATGTACTTATTAAATACGATGTAAATCGCTTCGTGTCACGTTACCATATAGCGACGAAATAGCAACGAATCGTTGCTAAATCGTCGCTATATTGTATCGTCGCTAAATCGTCGCCTTTTTTTCGTTTGCCGCGGGTGGGAAACCAAAAGGTTTGAACCAAAAGAAGCGACGAAATGGCGACGAATCGTCGCTAATTCGTCGCTATATTAGCGACGAATTAGCGACGACAAAAATACTATATATACCCGACGAGTTTTTCCCTCATTTCACACATTCTCATTCTCTCTCTCTCTAAACAATCTCATTCTATCTAAATAAACCCAATTCCAAAACCCAACTTCAAAAACATGTCTCAAAATAACCAACCCCCTCATTACTATAATTTCATAAGGAACCGATCCGGTTCCACCTCTACTTCAAACCCATCCCAACAAAACCCTTCCCAACAAAACCCACCCCAACAAGACCCACCCCAACAAAACCCGAGTCAAGATCCTATTCCCGATGCTCCAGCTGATCCCCCCGTCGATTTACCACCACCTCGGCATCTTGGACCGCACATGCGGCGGATCCTCGACTTTCTTCGCCGGGAGAGCCACCGCACCTACCGTTGCTCCACTCCAAGCGGCCACAAGGGACATTTTGGTAATTATTTAATTGATTTTAATAATTAATTGATTTTTATATTATTTAATTAATTGATTTATTTTAATTAATTGATTTTTATATTATTTAATTAATTGATTTTCAAATATAATAATTGCTAACGATAAATTTATTTTTCGTAGGTTTTGCGATAACAAGGTTAGTAGGAGTGTCTCGGATGTGATGAAGACGTATTTCGTGGAGCCGCACGTCAACTGGTCGCAGACCCCTCCTTGTGTGGAAGGGCCTTTGCGACTATTGGACGAACCCGCATTCGGTTCAAGTTGCGGGTAGCTGCTCCAAGTCCCGACTCACACCGATCGACGAGACCGGTCCGTATGTCCACACATCAGGACCGACTTCTTACGCCGAACGGCGTATAAAGATGGTATTAATTAATATATATTTAAAATTTCTTTATTTTTTCAAATAATATAAAATTTTAAAATATATAATTTAATTAATATAATTTTCAATAGCGCGAGGAGATGGGCGAACTTCCGCCCATTGTAGAAGTTTTGAAGAAGGTCCAGAAGAGGAAGGACGGGACCTATGTGAGTTCACGATCTGAAAAGATCGTGAACGCATATGAGGCTAGAGTCGCCGAGCGGCTTAGTCAGGGTTCGACGTCGACCGAAGCTAGTTCGGTCAACTCCTCGGGACAGCTGCCGGTCACCGAGTGCGACAAGATCTACTATGAGGTAATAATTTTCAATAATTTAATTTAATTCAAAATAATATTTATTTTATTAATATCTAACGATTTTAAATTGTCTATATAGGTGGCCCCGAAGACGAAGAAGAACCGCACTTTTGGAGTCGGTTCGATTGAGACGGTTCCCGCTGCTTCTTCTTCGCAGCCTCGTCCCACTGCCCAAGATCACGCCGAAGAGAATGTTCGGTTGAGGGAGCAGCTCGCGGCACAAGAAGTCCGCTATCAGAACATCACGGACTTCTTCTCCATCATCGCGATGGAAAGTCCAAACCTCGCGAGGTTGATGCAGCACGGGGAGTCCAACCAACTCAGCCACCGGTGATCCCTCCGGATGTAGCGGCAGCGGCAGCTCAAGACCTCGGACGTGATATCGGGATTGATGATTACGTCGTCGATCCCGATGATCCCGCCGATCCCGCCGTTTAGTTTTAATTTATTGTATTTTTAAAATATTTTGTATTTTTTTAATATTTTTATAATTGTTTTTTTTTAAATTTGTTTTTTTTTAATTTTTTTTTTTAAATCGTCGCTAATTCGTCGCTATTATAGCGACGAATTAGCAAGGACCTGTCAAGCCAGCCATCCTTGCTAATTCGTTGCTAAATTAGCGACGAATTAGCAACGATGTGTTTTATAATCGTTGCTAATTCGTCGCTAATTTAGCAACGAATTAGCAAGGATTTGTTTTCGCAAAATATTTAATTTGGAAATTTATTTTTTATACCGTCGCTTATTCGTCGCTAATATTATACGACCAACGTCGCTAATTCGTCGCTAATATTTTACGACCAACGTCGCTAATTCGTCGCTAATATTTTACGACAAACGTCGCTAATTCGTCGCTAATGTAGCGACGAATTAGCGACGAAACATTGGCGACGAAATAGCGACGATTTAAAAATGGCGACGATTTAGCGACGAATTTTTAATAGCGACGATTTAGAGACGAAAAACGGCGTTGCTATTTGCCGTTTTTCTTGTAGTGGTTGTTAGATGTTTCGTAAGTTCGTGAAACTTGTACAAAGATCATTGCGACACTTATAAACACTTATGTTACATAAAACTTGATTTAGAGTCCTAGAAAATGTGTTGTTAAATGTTTCATAAGTTTGTAAAACTTGTACAAATATCATAGTGGCATTTATAAGCACTCACGTTGCACGAAACATTGTTTAGAGTCCTGAATATGCGTTGTTAGATGTTTCTTAAGTTCGTGCGACATGAGTGTTTATAAGTGCGTCAATGATGTTTGTATAAGTTTCAAGAACATAGAAAACATCTAATACGTGTTTCTAGGACTCTTAACCAAGTTTCATGCAACATGAGTGTTTAAAAGTGCCTCAATGATCTTTGTACAAATTTAACAAAATTATGAAACTTCTAAAAACGCATATTCTTGGACTCTAAACCAAGTTTCATGCAACATGAGTGCTTATAAGTGCTTCAATGATCTTTGTCAAAATTTTACGAACTTACAATTCATCTAACAACGTTTTTATAGGACTCTAAACAAAATTTCATGCAACATGAGTGTTTATAAGTGCCTCAATAATCTTTTTACAAGTTTCACGAAGTTATGAAACATCTAACAACGTATTTCTAGGACTCTAAATCAAGTTACATGCAACATAAGTGCTTATAAATGCTAAAATGAACTTTTTACAAGTTTCCCAAACTTATGAAAAATCTAACAACACATATTCTAGGACTCTAAACCAACTTTCATGCAACATGAATGCTTATAAGTGTCTCAATGATCTTGGAGGTCTGTACACAGGAACACCAGGGTTAGGACACTTTCTTGTGTTATGGCCTTTTACTTACAATTTCCAAACTTGACAATTCTTCTTTCTCTTGAGACTTTATTCTTCTTTGTTGGGGAGTCATTCTTACCCTTTTTTCTCTTCGGAATTTGTTTACGGCCTTGTCTCACAGGATGTGGTGGTGGTTCAAGCTCATTTTGACCAGACCTTTCACAAAAGTTGATCCCATTTGCAGGGTTGATAGGAAATGAATATTGTTGAAGCCACTTTGATGTCAGGAGTTGATGTGAGATATAATCTTCTTGATTAAGCTGCTTATCTGATATAATCTTTAAAAAATGACGACAAGGAAGTCCAGACATATCCCACTTCCTACAAGTTCAACTTTTTCTGTTTAGATATACCTTGAATGCTTTGTTCTTTTCTGTTACCTCGTACGCACCATCACTTTATGGATATACATGACAATGCTTGATTTCCTTATGCTCAAGTTCAATTGCTGCCATTGCCTTTAAGGTAAATCTACTTTTGTGCTTTATCACTTTATATTTTCTTTGCTAAATCCATATCATAGCTTGCCTCCGAATAGTTTCCAACATTTCAACCAAAGGCATAAGCCTTGCTGGATCAATGACATTATTATAAGCTTCAGAGATGTTGTTATTTACATCCTCACAAGTTGATGTAGGATGGAAGAATGCATGGTTGCAGTTTTTAGGATTCTTCGACATCATAGACTCATAAACTCCAAGATCATGAGTCTTTATTGCTTCCACATTAAGTTTATAATCTGCCATAGTATAGCTCTTTGTCACTCTCCAAAACAAGCCTTTCATATGAGCTATGTGAGGATGAGCTTTCTTTAGGTTACCATAAATGTGTCTTGCGCACATATTGTGCTCAAATTTGGGAAAAATCTGAGCTACAACATTAAGTAAATCCTAGAGAAAATAACATAAACATTCAAGTGCATCAAAACAAACGTAGAATCTGTAAAATTTGTCACGTCCAACATCACTAAGGACAGTTTCAAGCAACACTGAAGATGTAGGGTTTGAGCTGCACAAACAAGCACAAATTAGTATCCACATATTACTAACAAAAAAAAAAAAATACAAACACTTACTCCAACATCAAAAGCCAACTACTATCAAGATGAATCAACATAAGGAGGAAGCACATCAATCTAAGGCAAAGACGAGGAAGCCTTAGTCGTGGTTCCTTTCACCTATGAATATGTCAAGAATTAGGATCTAGAGGCTCTCATTAATGCCCTAAAAGGGGCCGGTATGAATTCTTACTATTTTAATGTGTGTAGTATTGATAAGCAAATAGTAAAAGATTCGGTGTCTCACACCATGTGATTAATAACCTGAAACTTATAAGCAATGTTAAACCGGTGTTAGGTAATGTAATTGTAGCAAATGGTGATAGGTTCCAATAGAAGGATTCGGTAATCTTAGGCTATTTGATAGAAACATGGAACCTCTTTACATTCCTAAGAAAAATATATATCATCTAATCTACACTTCAATAATAAAGTGTAGAAATTAAGAAAAATCGGCACCTAAGAAAAAGTGTGACGAACTTATGAAACACATTCATAAGAGGCAACCTTGTTACTTGAAAGAGCAAGAAACAAAAGGTGGTCTCATGCTCACCAACCGAGTCAGAATATAGAGCAATGTTGAACCTAACTTAAGAGTTGATTTCGCTAAGATATTTAGTCACATAATTGGGGATAGAAGTTAAGATGCCAATGAACATGCATGCCGAAAACAAAATCAACTACTAGCCTCACATCCAATTCGGTGTTTCATGAAAGAACCAAGCACGTTGAAGTTGATTGTCACAAAATCCGATAGGCAATAGTAACAAAGATCATTCTACCTTTCTTCACTCTAAAATGGGACTCACAGAGCTCATCAAGCAATAAGAACTTTTTCCTTGACATGTTTTTATCCCAAGTAGTTTTACTTGTTACTTTTTCCTTGACATGAGTGCTTACAAGTTCCAAAATGATCTTTTTAAAACTTTCGCGAACATATGAAACATATAAAAACGCATATTCTAGGGCTTTAACCAAGTTTCCTGCGACATGATCATGTCCTATAATATGCGTTGTTAGATGTTTCGTAAGTTCGTGAAACTTGTACAAAGATCATTGCGGCACTTATAAACACTTATGTTACATAAAACTTGATTTAGAGTCCTAGAAAATGTGTTGTTAAATGTTTCATAAGTTTGAGTTTGTAAAACTTGTACAAATATCATAGTGGCACTTATAAGCATTCACGTTGCACGAAACATTGTTTAGAGTCATGAATATGCGTTGTTAGATGTTTCTTAAGTTCGTGAAACTTGTACAAAGATCATTGAGGCACTAATAAGACCACATGTCGCATGAAACTTGGTTTAGAGTCCTAGAAACACATTGTTAGATGTTTCGTAAGGACGTGGAACTTGTACAAATATTAATGAGGCACTTATAAACACTCATGATGCATAAAACTTGGTTAAGAGCCCTATAATATGTGTTGTTAGATGTTTCATATGTTCAAGAAATTTGTATAAAGATAATCGTGGCATTCATAAGCACTCATGTTGCATGAAATTTTATTTAGAGTACTAGAATATGCATTGTTAGAAGTTTCACAAGTTCGTGAAACTTGTGCAAATATAGTTAAGGCACTTATAAGGACTCATGTTGCATTAAATATTGTTTAGAGTCCAAGAACAATGTTGTTAGATGTTTTGTAATTTTTTGAAAATTGTACACATATAATCGATGCACTTATAAGAACTGATATTGCATGAAACTTGGGTTAAAGTCCTAGAATATGCGTTGTTAGAAGTTTAATAATTTTGTGAAACTTGCACTAAGATCATCAAGACACTTATAAGCACTCATTTAGCATGAAACATGATTTAGAGTCTTGAATATGCATTGTTAGATGTTTCATAAGTTCGTGAAACTTCTACAAAGATAATTGAGGCCTTTATAAGAACTCATGTTCCATTAAACTTGGTTTATAATCCTAGAATATGCGTTGTTAGAAGTTTCATAAGTTCGGGGAACTTGTACAAATATCATTGAGGCACTTATAAACACTCATGTTGTGTGAAACTTGGTTTATATTCCTAGAAACACATTTTTAGAAGTTTCGTAAGTTCGTGAAACTTGTAGAAAAATCATTGAGGCACTTAAAAGAACGCCTGTTGCATGAAACTTGGTTTATAGTCCTAGAATATGTGTGGTTATATGTTTCATAAGTGAAACTTGGTTTAGAGTCCTATAATATGTGTTGTTAGATATTTCTTAAGTTTTTGAAATTTGTACAAAGATCATTGTGGCACTTATAAACACTTATGTTACATGAAACTAGATTTAGAGTCCTAGAAAAGGCGTTGTTAGATGTTTCATTTTTTGTCGAAAGTTCTTAGATGTTTCATAAGTTTGTGAAACTTGTACAAAGATCATTGTACAAAGATCATTGCGACACTTATAAGAACCCATGTTGCACGTGTTAGTGTATTTAATTATACTCTTGACTATCTCTTAGTCTTCATCACATTATCTCTTAGTTTTCATCACATTCGACTTCTCTTGGCCTCTTCTCTTTGTCTCTTCGTATCTCTCACTCTAACTCCTATATAAACTCTTGTAATCTCTTCTCTATGATATCATCAAAATCAATAAAGTATTTTATCATCTCCACATGGTATCAGAGCAACTTCTAATCTTAATTCCTTAATTTTTCTTTTTTTCTCTTCTTCTATTGCTCATGTCCATTTAATCTTCTACGGCTACAGCCGAATCGACTCTTGTTTTTAACCAGACGATTCCAAAAGCTCGTTGATTTTCTTCAACATGTCGGGAATCACAAAGCTCTCTGCCACAAATTTCTTCACATGGCGACTCGAAGTTCGTGCTTTACTCGATGCACATGAACTTCATTGTTTCATTGCTGATGAAAATCTCATGCCATCGCAACAAATTACCAACTATGATGGCGTCTCTCAGCCTAATCCTGCTTATACAGTATCGAAAAGACAGGATCGTATGCTCTATAGCTCGTTGATTGGCACTCTTACTCTCAACATTCAACCCATGGTTACTCGTGCCCTCACTTCAAGGGACATATGGCTCACACTATCCAACATCTATGGGAAACCCTCTCGTGGACATGTTAAGCAACTCAAACAACATCTCAAAAGAAGTCACAAAGGTACTCAATCTGTCACATATTATATGCGAGGAATTCTTGCTAAATCCGACCAACTTGCTTTCCTTGGATCTCCCCTTGATCATGAAGATCTTCTTGACATCATCACATCTGGTCTTGGTGATGACTTATGTGTTGTTGTTGAGATGGTGAATGGACGTGACATGCCTATCTCACGTGAAGAACTTCATGAAAAGCTACTTAATCGTGAAAATGATATCAGCTTTGTGGAGGAACTTTCCAACTATGTGGTTCCTATCACTGCTTACAACACTCAAACTCGTCAATTCTCACAGCGTGGAGGCTTTCGTTGCAATTCTTCATCTCGTGGAGGCTATCGTAACAATCAGCAATCTTGTGGGGGGTTATCTTGGTAAATGTCAAATTTGTAGTGTTCAAGGACATAGTGCTCGTCGTTGTCCTCAATTCACTACCTTTGTGCCAACATCTCAATTTCGGGGACCCTCTTCCCTCTGGCCAAATACTCCACCGTCTCAAGCTCATTTCACCACCTCCACACCTTCCGATATGACTCCTTGGCTTGTTGATAGTGGTGCTTTCATCACATTGCATCAGATCTTAGTTCTCTCTATATGCACTCTCCATACACGGGCGGAGAAAATGTCTTAATTGTTGATGGTCGTGCTCTTCCAATCTCTCACACTGGTTCTTCTCATCTTCCTACACTCTCACGAGATTTATCACTTACAAACATCTTATGTGTTCCTCACATTCACAAGAATTTAATTTATGCTAACAAGTTGTGCAAGACTAATAATGTTATGGTTCATTGAGCCCTTTTGACTTTCAGGTGAAGGATCTCAGAACGGGACAACTTTGCTAACCGGCAAAGCAAATGACGGGGTTTATAAGTGGCCAACATGCTCTTCTTCTACAATTTCAGCTTATCCTTGTCACAAAACTTCTCTAGTGGATTGGCACTCTAGACTAGGCCATCCTAATTCTCAAACACTTTGTCATATTATCTCTAGTTTTTCTTTACCGGTTTCATCTTTTTCTAAATCTCCTTGCAACTCTTGTTCCCTTAATAAAAGTCATAAGCTTCCATTTTCTAAAACAATTCTTTTCTCTAAAAAACCTCTTGAAATTATATTTTCTGATGTTTGGACTTCTCCAACTCTTTCTATTGATGGGTACAAATATTATGTTCTTTTTGTTGATCATTTCACTCGTTATACTTTGCTATATACCTTGAAAACAAAGTCTCAAGTTGCTCAAATATTTCCTTTTTTTCAAACTTTGGTGGAAAATCGCTTTCAGACTAAAATTTGACACTATATTCTGACAATGGGGGCGAATATATTGGACTTCGTCACTATCTTGCCAGTAAAGGCATCTCTCATCATATAACTCCTCCACATACTCCTGAACATAATGGTATTTCTGAACGAAAACACCGTCACATTGTGGAGACAGGTCTTACTCTTCTTCATCACTCGGGTATTCCCCAAACTTATTGGAGATATTCTTTTCATGATGTTGTGTATCTTATCAATCGGTTACCATCTCTAACTCTTGCCAAATCTTCACCATTTGAGCTTTTATTCAAAACTCCACCAAACTACACAAAATTAAGATTTTTTGGTTGTCTTTGCTATTCTTGGATTCGTCCCTATGGTAAAAATAAATTTAGTCCCCGCTCTACACCCTGTGTCTTTTTGGGTTACTCCTTGACACAAAGTGCTTTTATATGTTTTCATGTTGTTGCCTCTCGCATTTACATCTCTCGCCATGTCATATTTCATGAGTCAGTTTTTCCTTTTTCCTCTCTCACATCTACGACCTCTTCTAATGAATCTTCTTCTCCTTCTAGTACTTCTTTTGGGTCTCGTGCTTCTGTTTTTCGTTGGCCACCTGCAACACCCCTCGCCTCGGGCTCTGCTCCTTCATCACCGACTGTCTCTATGACCAATGATGAGCCTTTTTCTTCGTCGGATGACTTTTCACCTCTGTCATCTCCGTCACATTCCGAATCTCCATCCACTACAAGTTCGGTTAATGAATTTCCTTTAGTTGTTGACTCTTATGTTCCAGAACCCGCATCCACTACTGAGCAAGCACCTGTTCGACATCACATGGTCACTCGTTCTAAAAACAACATTGTGAAGCCTAATCCGCGGTATGGTCTTACGGTTATTCTCTCTGAGATTGAGCCATCAAATGATTCTCAAGCTTTGAAAGATAAACGATGGCGACAAGCTATGGGTTCTGAGATTAATGCACAACTTCAAAATCACTCATCATGGGATCTTGTCGACCGAGCTCTTGCACGTAACATTGTTGGTTGTCGATGGGTTTATCGCATTAAACGTTTACCAAATGGTTCCATTGACAAGTTTAAAGCAAGGTTGGTGGCTAAGGGTTTTCATCAACGTCCATGTATTGATTTTCAGAAAACATTCAGTCATGTCATTAAACATGCTACGATTCGTCTTGTTCTTGGTGTCGTTGTTGCTCGTGATTGGCCTCTTTGTCAGATCGATGTCAATAATGCTTTTCTTCAAGGTCCTCTTAGTGAAGAAGTGTACATGCTACAACCTCTTGGTTTTATTGAGAAAGACAAACCTAATCATGTGTGTCGGTTGCGTAAGGTTATTTACGGTCTCAAACAAGCTCCTCGAGCTTGGTACAATGCACTGCGTGAATTTCTCCTCGGCATCGGCTTTGTTAACTCTCTTGCCGATGCTTCTCTATTTTTTCTTAACAAGGGTGGTGTTCTAGTTTATATTCTTATCTATGTTGATGACTTTCTTATCACTGGAAACAGTGTGAAAGAAGTCTCTCGGATTATTACTCTCTTGGTTGCACGTTTTTCTTTCAAAGATCTCGACAATCTTTCTTATTTTCTGGGCATGGAGGTTCATCGAGATGGTTCTGGTCTTCTTCTCACTCAAACCAAATATATAACAGATTTATTGGTCAAAACAAAAAATGGTGTCTTGTAAGCCTGTTTCTACACCTATGTGCTCTACGGATCGTCTTGTTGCCTCTGCTGGTTCTGCTCTTCAAAATCCTACTAAGTTTCGAACCATTTTTGGGAGTCTCCAATATCTTCTTCTAACGCGTCTTGACATTGCTTCCGCCGTTAATCGACTCTCGCAATATATGCATTCTCCCACTACAACTCACTTTGAAGCTGCCAAACAAGTCTTACGATATCTTGCTGGCACAACCCATAAAGGCATCTTCTTTTCTAGATCTACTCCACTTAATCTTCATGCTTATTCTGATTCAGATTGGGCTGGGAACAAAGAGGATTACTCCTCTACTGGCGCTTATATTGTTTACCTTGGCAAGCAACCTATCTCTTGGTGTTCGAAGAAACAAAAATGTGTGGCAAGGTCTTCCACATAAGCTGAATATCGCAGTGTTGCGGCTACAACATCAGAAGTTAAATGGCTCACTTCTCTCATGACTGAACTTGGCATCCCTTTCGTCTCAACACCAACCATCTTGTGATAATATTGGTGCTACTTACTTATGAGACACTTATAAGCACTCATATTGCATGAAACTTGGTATAGAGTATTAGAAACACATTATTAAATGTTTCAAATTTTCAGGAAACTTGTACGAAGATCAATATGGCACTTATAAGAACTCTTGTTGCATGAAGCTTGGTTTAGAATCCTAGAATATGCGTTGTTAGATGTTTGATAAGTTCGTGAAACTTTTACAAAGATCATTGATGCACTTATAAGCACTCATGTTGCATGAAACTTGGTTTAGAGTCTTAGAAACACGTTATTAGATGTTTCGTAAGTTTGTGAAACTTGTAAAAAGATCATTGAGACACTTATAAGAAATAATGTTGCATGAAACTTGGTTTAGAGTCCTAGAATATGCGTTGTTAGATGTTTTTGAAGTTCGTGAAAGTTGTACAAAGATCATTGAGGCTTTAATAAACACTCATGTTGCATGAAACTTTGTGTCGAGTCCTAGAATATGTGTTGTTAGAAGTTTCAGAAGTTCGTGAAACTTCTACAAAGATCATTGAGTCACTTATAAGTAGTCATGTTGCATGAAACTTTGTTTAGATTCCTAGAATATGCGTTTTTAGATATTTCATAACTTCGTGAAACTTATACAAAGATCACAGAGGCCCTTATAATTACTCATGTTGCATGAAACTTGGTTTAGAGTCCTAGAATACGCGTTGTTAGAAATTTCGGAAGTTCGTGAAAGTTGTACAAAGATCATTAAGGCACTTATAAGCACTCTTGTTGTATGAAAATTGGTTTAAAGTCCTAGAATATGCGTTGTTAGATGTTTTATAAGTTCGTGAAACTTGTACAAAGATCATTAAAGCACTTATAAGAAATCATGTTGTATGAAACTGGGTTTAGATTCCTAGAAACACGTTATTAGATGTTTCGTAAGTTCCTGGAACTTGTAAAAAGATCATTGAGGCAATTAGAGAACTCATGTTGTTTGAAACTTGGTTTAGAGTCCTAGAATATCCGTTGTAAGATGTATCATAAGTTCGTGAAACTTATACAAATATCATTTAGGCTTGTTAAAACATCATTGAGGCACTTACAAGCACTCATGCAACATGTGGTCTACTAAGTGCCTCAATGATCTTTGTAAAAGTTCAGCGTTGTTAGAAATTTCATAAGTTCGTGAAACTTGTACAAAGCTCATTATCGAGGCACTTTTAAGCACTCATGTTGCATGAAACTTGGTTTAGAGTACTAGAAACACGTTATTAGATGTCTCGTAAGGTGGTGAAACTTGTACAAAAATTATTGATGCACTTATAAGAACTCATGTTGTATGAAACTTGATTTAGAGTCCTAAAATATGTGTTGTTAGATTTTTGAGAAGTTTGTGAAATTTGTACAAAGATCATTGAGACTTTTATAAACACTCATGTTGCATTAAACTTTGTGTAGAGTCCTAGAATATGCATTGTTATAAATAACATACATTCATGAAACTTGTACAATGATCACAGAGGTACTTATAACTACTCATGTTGTACGAAACATAGTTTAGAGTCCTAGAATATGTTTTGCTATATGTTTCATAAGTTTGTTAAACTTGTACAAAGATCATTAAGGGGGGTGTATTGAAACGTGACTTTTGAGAGATTTTAATATTTTTTCAAATATATTGTTATTCAACTAAGGATTTTTAAATCTCTTCCCAAATCTTATGTTATTGGACATAACATTTGTTCAAAATCACTCAAAACACATTACAATCTCATGTTATTCAATCAAGGCTTTATAAAAATTATAGCAATTTCCCTGTTATTCAAAAATTGGAAATCCCAACAAAAAAGTGGATTTTGAGAGACTGTTGATATCTTTTTAGTTAAAAACAAATATCATAAGGCTATCATCTTACACGATGGAATTTGAAGTGATTTCAATCAAACTATTTTTTTCATCAATATCATCTCTTTTATTTTTCTCGTTGGCGTCTCTTCTAATTTGGACATCGTCCTCGACCATATCAAAGAGCTTTCAGTCACCACTCTCTCTTTCTAAACTCATTGCTTCCTAAACTTCGTTGGTTGTAGATTGCTCGGTCGCTTACGTCGACATCGATCCTTAAGCGTTTTCCTCACTAAACTTCTCAAATCGACGTTAGTGTCTCTCAAGACAACCATCTCGACCATCTCTTCGGTTTTAGTTTGTCTCCAATGAGAAAGCTCTTAGAAGCAAGTTCTTCGACCGTCGTAGAACAAAGCCTCTCCGGTGAGATATTCCCCGCTTAGGATTGTTCTTATATTTGAGATTAAACATGAGAGATCTTCCTTTTTCTTTGTACTTCTTGTTCACACCAGATTCTAAAATCCCGTGAGAGACCGTTATATTCTAAAAGCTCATCGCTTTAGAAAACCTTGTCGAACGGAGTCTTCTTTACATAAGATTCGTTAAAATAACTCATCTTATTGTCCTCTTCTGAAGACAATGACGACGTGAGATTTGATTCCTTTTGAACCAAACCTAAGGCAGATACTAAAGATTCCTTCCTCTTTGATCTCAAAGAGCATTTTTAGTTTGACGTTTCTTTTATTTTACAAGTTCTTAAATCACCTAAAATACATAAGTGATTTAAAAAGAATCTTATCTAATCACATATAGAATTTTTTGTTTTATAAATTTCATCACAATCACCTTTCTTATCCTTTAGAATCTCCCTAAATCTCACCTAAAATCAAATTCACCAAACTAATTAAAATCCTTGATCCAATACACCCCTTTAAGGCACTTATAAACACTCATGTTGCATGAAACTTGGTTTAGAGTTCTAGAATGAGCGTTGTTAAATGTTTCACAAGTCCGTGATACTTGTACAAAGTTCATTGAGGCACTTATAAGAACTCATTTTGCATGAAACTTGGTTTAGAGTCCGAGAATACGCGTTTTAAATGTTTAATACGTTTCCTTGAAACTTGTAAAAGGATCATTGAGGCACTATACGCACTTTTGTTTCATGAAACTTGGGTTAGAGCCCTAGAATATCCGTTGTAAGATGTTTCATAAGTTCGTGAAAGTTGTACAAAGATCATTGAGGCTTTTATAAGTAGTCATGTTGCATGAAACTTTGATTAAAGTCCTAGAATATGCATTGTTAGAAGTTTCATAATTCGTAAAACTTGTACAAAGATCATTGAGGCACTTATAAGCACTCATGTTGCATGAAACTTGGTGAAACTTGTTCATAGATCATTGAGGCACTTATATGCACTCATCTTGCATGAAACTCGATTTAGAATCCTAGAATATGCGTTGGTAGATGTTTCTTAACTTCGTGAAACTTGTACAAACATCATTACGGCACTTACAAGCACTCAGCTTGCATGAAAATTGGTTTAGAGTCCAAGAATATGCGTTGTTAGAAGTTTAATTGGTTTGTGAAACTTTTAAAAATATTACTGAGGCACCAGTAAGCCCTCATGTTGCGTGAAACTTAATTTAGAGTCCTAGATTATGGGTTGTTAGAAGTTTCATAAGTTCGTGAAAGTTGTATAACGATCATTGAAGCACTTATAAGCATTCATGTTTAATGAAACTTTGTTAATGTACTAGAATATGCGTTTTTAGATGTTTCATAAGTTCGAGAAACTTGTACAAAGATCATTGCGGCACATACAAGCACTCATGTTGCATGAAACTTGGGTTATATTCCAAGAATATGCGTTGTTAGAAGTTTAATTGGTGTGTGAAACTTGTACAAAGATTATTGAGGAACTTGTAAACTCTCATGTTGCGTGAAACTTGGTTTAGAGTCCTAGAATATGGGATGTTAGAAGTTTCATAAGTTCGTGAAACTTGTACAAAGATCATTGAGGCATTTATAAGCATTCATGTTGCATGAAACTGGGTTAGAGTACTAGAATATGCGTTGTTAGATGTTTAATAAGTTCGGGAAACTTGTACAAAGATCATTGAGGCACTTGTAAGAACTAATTTTGCTTGAAACTTGGTTTAGAGACATAGAATATGCGTTGTTAGAAGTTTCATAAGTTATTAAAATTCTACAAAGATCATTAAAGCACTTACAAGCACTCATGCTGCATGAAACTTAGTTTAGAGTCCAAGAATATGTGTTGTTAGATGTTTCATAAGTTCGTGAAACTTGTACATATATCATTGAGGCACTCATAAGAACTCATGTTGCATGAAACTTGGTTTAGTGTCCTGGAATATGCGTTGATAGATGTTTCATAAGTACGTAAATTTTTTGCAAAGATCATTGAGTCCTTTATAAGCGGTCATGCTGCATGAAACTTTGTTTAGAATCCTAGAATATGCGATGTTAGATGTTTCATAAGTTTGACAAACTTGTACAAAGATCATTAAGTCACTTATAATAACTCACGTTGCAGAAAACTTAGTATAGAGCCCTAGAATATGCGTTTTTCGATGTTTCATATGTTCGTGAAACTTATACAAAGACCATTGAAGCACATATAAGCACTCAAGTTGCATGAAACTTGGTTTAGAGTTCTAGAATATACATTGTTCGATGTTTCATAAGTTTGTGAAACTTGTACAAAGATAATTGAGGGAATTATAAGCACTCATGTTGCATGAAACTTTGTTTAGAGTCCTAGAATATGTGTTGTTCGATGTTTCATAAGTTCGTGAAACTTGTACAAAGATCATTGAGGCGCTTATAATAACTCATGCTGCATAAAATTTGGTTTAGAGCCCTAGAATATGCGTTTTTAGAAGTTTCAAATGTTCGTGAAACTTATACAAAGATCATTGAAGCACATATAATTACTCATGTTGCGTGAAACTTTGTTTAGAGTTCTAGAATATACGTTGTTCGATGTTTCATAAGTTTTTGAAACTTGTACAAAGATAATTGAGGCACTTATAAGCACTCATGTTGCATGAAAGTTTGTGTCAGAGTCCTAGAATATGTGTTGTTCGATGTTTCGTAAGTTCGTGAAACTTGTACAAAGATCATATAGGAATTTAGAAGCACTCATGTTTCATGAAACTTTGTTTAGATTCCTAGAAACTTGTTTTTTAGATGTTTCCAATGTTCGTGAAACTTGTACAAAGATCATTGAAGCAATTATAAGCACTCATGTTGCATGAAACATGGTTTAGAGTCCTAGAATATGTGTTGTTAGTTGTTTCATAAGTACGTGAAACTTGTACAAAGATCATTGAGGCAGTTATAATAACTCATATTGCATAAAACTTGGTTTAGAGCCCTACAATATGCATTTTTAGATGTAAGCACTCAAGTTGCATGAAACTTAGTTTAGAGTCCAAGAAAATGCATTGTTAGATGTTTCATAAGTTCGTGAAACTTGTACAAAAATAATTGAGGCACTTATAAGCACTCATGTTGCATGAAACTTTTTTATTATATCTAGAATATGCGTCGTTAGATGTTTCATAAGTTTTTGATACTTGTACAAAGATCATCGAGGCACTTACAAGCACTGATGTTGTATAAAACTTGGTGTAGAGTTATAGAATATGCGTTGTTTGATATTTCATAAGTTCGTGAAACTTGTACAAAGATCATTTATGAATTCAGAATCACTCATGTTGCATGAAACTCTATTTAGATTCCTAGAAACTTGTTTTTAGATGTTTTGCATGTTTGTGAAACTTGTACAAAGATCATTGAGGCACTTATAAGTATTCATTTTGCATAAGGTTCTGAAACTTTTACAAAGATACTTGAGGCACTTACAAGGACTCATGTTTCATGAAACTTGATTTAGATCCCTAGAATATGTGTTTTTAGTTGTTTCATATGTTCGTGAAACTTATACAAAGACCATTGAGGCACATATAAGAATAAATGTTGTATGAAAATTGGTTTAGAGTCCTAGAATATGCGTTGTTAGATGTTTAATAAGTTCGTGAAACTTTTACAAAGATCATAGAGGAACTTATAACCACTCATGTTGCGTGAAACTTGGTTTAGAGTCCTAAATGTTGTTATATGTTTCTTATGTTTGTGAAACTTGTAAAAAGATCATTGGGGCACTTATAAGAATTCATGTTTTATGAAACTTGGTGTAGAGTCCTAGAATATTCGTTGTTAGATTCTTCATATATTCGTGAAACTTGTACAAATATCATTGAGTCACTTATAAGCACTCATGTTGCATAAATATTTGTTGTTAGATGTTTCATTAGTTTGTGAAATTTGTAAAAAGATCGTGAGATACTTATAAGCACCCATGTTGCGTGAAACTTGGTTTAGAGTCCTAGAATATGCGTTGTTAAATGTTTCACAAGTTTGTGAAACTTGTACAAAGATCATTGAGGTACTTATCAACACTCATGTTGCCTCAAACATGAATTAGTGTCCTAGAATATGTGTTGTTAGATATTTTATAAGGTTGTGAAACTTTTACAAAGATCATTGAAGAACGTATAAACACTCATGTTGCATGAACCATAGTTTAGAGTCTTAGAAACATGTTGTTAGATTTTTCGTAAGTTCGCGAAACATGTACAAAAGTCATTGAGACAATTATAAGAACTCAAGTTGCATGAAACTTATTTTAGAGTCCTAGAATATGCATTGTTAGATATTTTATAAATTTTTGAAACTCATCCAAATATCATTGAAGCTCTTATAAGCACTCATGTTGCATGAAACTTGGTTTAGAGTACTAGAAATATGTTGTTAGATATCATATCTCTTAAGTTCGTGAAAATTGTACAAAGATCATTGAGGCACTTATAAGTACTCATGTTTCTTGAAACTTTGTTTAGAGTCTTTTAAACACGTTGTTAGATGTTTTGTATGTTCGTGAAACTTATACAATGATCATGGAGGCACTTATAACTCATGTTACAGGAAACTTTGTTTAGAACCCTAAAATATGTTTTCTTAGATGTTTCATAAATTCGTGAAACTTGTAAAAAGATCATTGAGGCACTTATAAGTACTCATGTTGCATGAAATTTGGTTTAGAGCCCTAGAAAAACGTTGCTAGATGTTTCGTAAATTCGTTAAACTCTTAGAAAAATCATTGAGGCACTTATAAGCACTCATGTTGCATGAAACTTGTTTAACATTCCTATAATATGCGTTTTTATATGTTTCATAAGTTCGTGAAACTTGTACAAAGATCATTGAGGCACTTATAAACATTCATGTTGCCTGAAACTTGGTTTAAAACCCTAGAATATGCGTTGTTAGATGTTTTATAAATTCGTGAAACTTGTACAAAGATCATTGAAGCACGTATAATCACTCATATTGCATGAAACTTGTTTGAGTCCTAGAATATGCATTGTTAAATTTTTCATAAGTTTGTGAAAATTGTACAAAGATCATTGAGACACTTATTCAACACGCATGTTGCCCGAAACTTGGTTTACGACCATAGAATATGCGTTGTTAGATGTTTTATAAATTTGTGAAACTTGTACAAATATCATTGAAGCACGTATAAGCACTCATATGTTGCATGAAACTTGTTTTAGAGTCTTAGAAACATGTTCTTAGATGTTTTGTAAATTCGTGAAACTTGTACAAAGATCATTTAGGAATTTAGAAGCA
Source organism: Cochlearia excelsa (assembly GCA_963556525.1). NCBI lineage: Eukaryota > Viridiplantae > Streptophyta > Magnoliopsida > Brassicales > Brassicaceae > Cochlearia > Cochlearia excelsa. The sequence goes on from OY748330.1 coordinate 20,724,652, forward strand.
CTCATGTTGCATGAAACATTGTTTAGAGTCCTAGAAACTTGTTTTTAGATGTTTCACATGTTCGTGAAACTTGTACATAGATCATTGAGGCACTTATAAGCACTCATCTTGCATGAAAGTTGGTTTAGATTCCTAGAATATGTGTTGTTAAATGTTTCATAAGTTTGTGAAACTTGTACAAAGATAATTTAGGAACTTACAAGGACTCATGTTGCATGAAACTTAGTATACAGTCCTAGAATATGCGTTGTTAGATGTTTCATAAGTTCGTGAAACTTGTTAAAAGATCATTGAGACACTTAGAAGCACTCATGTTGCATGAAACTTTGTTTAGAGTCTTAGAAACTTATTCTTAGATGTTTCATAAGTTCGTGAAACTTCCACAAAGATCATTTAGGCACTTACAAGCATTCATGTTGCATGAAACATGGTTTATAGTCTTAGAACATGTGTTGTTAAAAGTTTCATAAGTTATTAAAATTCTACAAAGTTCATTGAGGCACTTACAAGCACTCATGTTGCGTGAAACTTAGTTTAGAGTCCAAGAATCACTACAAGAAAACCGATAATTTTTGACTGTAGTATCAGTCGCATTATAGTCGCTGAAAGAGTACGACTCTTGCACGACTAACCCATGTAGTCGGCAATCCTTAATCGCTAAACTGAATAGTCGTAAATATAATCGCTATTAACGACTACATTACGACAACTAATAGTAGTCGTAACATAGCCGCGCAAGAGTAAGTGTATATGACGACTATTTAATGACTAAACTACGATTAATAAACTTGAATAAGATAAGCTTTACAATAGTCGTAAGGTAGTCGTATTATAAAGTGACTATGTAGAGACTGTTTTACGATTACTTCATATGAGTAGGTGTATCTTTAAGGTAGTCGGTAAATAGTCGTAACAATATAGTGACTAAATTACGACTAAATAACAGAAAAAAATGTATTCAATCGTAAAATAGTCGTTGATATGTTGCGACTACCCTGCGACTACTTTGCGACTACCTGACGAGTGTTTTATGTCTATTTGATGACTACTACTAGTAAAATACTGTGAATTTGGTAATTGTTTTGTTTCTTTTGCCATTTGATTTAATTCTTGAAATATGCTGCAAACATAATACGATCTAATCAAAATAAACCTCATACAATTGAATATAAACATAAATCCTTTAAATTATCCAAAGAAACATACATAAACATCAAGTCACAACCAAAAAATAAAACATAAACATCCAAAAATAAAAGTGTTTAGTTCATGGGATAGTTTTTAGTAACCTAAGAAGGAGAGGAAGTTGAGAGAGGTGTGGTGGTGTCTTGAGTTGCTTCAGTCTCCATGAAGTCGAGAAAGGTTGGATCAGTTTTGCGCAAATACTTCTCCACCAAGGATAATTGTGCGACCTTGGCTTGTTGGTCAGCCAAAGCTTTGAGATGTTGTTCTTCCCTCCTTTTACTAGCAGCGGCTTGTTCTTCGATTTTTTAGTTGTGCGACCTTCAATTTCTCTTGAATAGACACAAATGATGAAGACTCTCCTTGTGTGTTGCTCTTGCTAGTGGCCACATTCTCAAGACTCTCCTTGAGGCTTCCTACTCCATAAATAGGTACCTTTTTGAGTTGATTGTGTATAGGAAGCCAAAACAATAACGAAAACATAAACTTAAAATCTATAAATGTGGATTATGAAAAATGTTTCTTAGTACCTCGAGAAAGATGGCGGTATATTCATCCGTTGTGAGCTCGCGAGGTCGCGAAGCACCGTCTGAAATGGAAGAATTATGTTCCCCAAGCTGGGATAATTTCGGTTGCAAATTCTTTTCATAATTTGAAGCATTCTTCTCCGCCTTGTTATCCACATACGTATCATCCGACTTGGTGTGTGTCTTAATTAAAACCTCAACAATAGACACAAGTCTTCCCAATTTCTCTTCCTGCAATGTTACAAAAAAAGTTAAAGTAGTTGCACATGAGTAGGAAAATTATAGAACATATTTGTTATATTTACTAACCATACCGTATTGGATTTGATGATACGACGGCAGACCCGATAAGTGGATGTGATGACCGAGACCACTACGTTCAGACATGCGAGCATGAGAATAAATGACAGTCTTTTCTTTAGCTTCATCTGTATCCCAATAGGTTGTCATTTCTTTCCATTGAGTTTCCCCGATCCATGTTGGGCGCTCTCGAGAAGTCCTCACGGATGAAACCATGTCCTTCATACGCCGTTGACAAATTCTCTCGAAATGTTGTTGAACGGTTCCTGTTATCAACGGATCCCAAGTGTGGGTTTTTTACAAAACAAAGAGAGATAATACTTTAATGTTAGTGACAACAAAACACACATAGAGCAAAGAGAATTATAAACTTACCGCGAATTCGAGAAAGTATTTTTCTTGTCTATTCTGAGGCACACAAGTCCAGCTATAGAAGGGACTATCAAACTTGTTTGTAAAAACTTTTTTAATTTTACGAACAAGCTTAGATCCCTTGTCGCGAGTAAACCTGCAAACGTCAAGAAGCAAAGCAAAGCAATAAAACCCAAATGAAGATGAAGAAGCTTACTCATGAATCAAAAGACAAATACATGTAGTCGTGGATCAAAAGACAAACAAATCAAAAGACAACGAATAATGAATCATGAATCAATGAACCAATCAATGGACAAAGCAAACAACATACCCCAAATGAAGAGAAACATAGCAAAAGTAAAAGGAAAATCATGAATCATGGTTCAATGAACAAATCAATGAATAAAGCAAATCAAGAGAATCATTTAAGAAGTGAGAAACATACCAAGTATTGTTTGGCGTCGGTGCGGGTGAGAGAACCGTTACAAACTTCTCAAGTTCTGGCATCCTCAACAGAACATTTAGCGTTTTCACAGTCTCCTCCTGAAGCTCCGGTAAAGCATCCTCTGCATCTTCGATGTTGTTGCCTTCAGAAGACAGACGACTATGTGCTTGAGAGTGATGAGGAGTAGCCGAGTTCTCCAATTCTTCACTCCGCTAGGTTTGATTATGATGAGGAGGCGCCAAGTTCAAGAACAGAGCCCTTGGGGGGTGGATAATCACTAACTCCTGGTGGTGGTGGCTTTAAAGCATTCTCTGCCGCCGGTGTGAAATTATACTGAGCGGGAAGAATCGTTCGCTTTTGCACCGTCGGGGTCATGAAAACGTTGTGTGTAGTCTTCCTCTTTAGTCCTTTCTTTTGTTGCTTCATCGTGAGATGGAGAAGAGAAACTGGAGAAGAGAAATTTGAGACTCGTCTGATTGGGTTGGAGAAGACGGCGGCAGAGACTCGACGAAGCCAACGAGTGGAGGATTTGACGGAGAATCGACGGACAATCGATGGAGACTCGACGGACAATCAACGGAGCATCGTCAGAGATTACGACGGAGAACCGTCGGAGATTACGACGAAAAATCGTCGGAGATTGAGAGCTTGGAGACAATAATGAGAAGACAAAATCGAAGAGATTAGGGTTATGAATTGGGAAAAACCAATTAGTCGCCAAAGAGTCGGGAAACAATCATTAAATAATTAGTCGCTAAACAGTCTATTTACAATCATAATACCATAATTCAATTTTAACTAAATTTTATACCTTTTAGTAAAAAGTTAAACCAAAATGAATGAATTTTGATAAGAAATTTTCTTTAATTTCAATTATTAATAATAATACATTATTTTGAATTTTACAAATAAATTATACGACAAATTATTCTTCTTCTTCTATTTCATCATCAGAAGAAGACAAATTACACTGAAATTCATCATCTGGTTCCGAATTTCCGACATTATAATCAAGATTTATTCGGTTTACTCCGTCTTCGAAATTGTCTACTTCGAGATCTTCAGTTGTAGTCACCAATACAACATCGTCATTTTCTGTTTGCAAAAGTGTCGGTTCGTTGTACACATATTGTACATTAATGTTTGTCGTCGGGTTCACATTTACAACATTCAACCACGCTTTCTTCGGCTTCTTTACATATGGGTATGGAATATAACAAACTTGATGCGCTTGAGAGGATTTTTTTGCAATATAAAAATGTTGCAATCAGAGACTGATCACACGTATAAGATATATATGATATTAATGGTCGTAAATAATGTGTATATATATATATGTTTATGTACATAAAATAAATGGTTCGTACTTATTATATTTTCTCGAAGAAAGAACGTCTACGACGCAACCATTGCTCGTACGAGTACCTCAACCAATAAAAGGGTCATACCAATGACACTTAAATAGTGTAATTCTCAAATTGACCATCCCCTCATACTCAAGTTCCATGATATCCGTTAAATTCCCATAAAAATCCACTTTGTCAAATGCATCCGTGTAATTTTCACCTTTAACGCTGACCCCGTACTTACATGTCGATCGTCGAGTGTCGTGATTTTGCGTATGAAACAAATAGCCTCTGGTGAAATACATTGTCCTTGTTTTCACCTTGTTCAGAGATCCATGAACTAGATCTTGAACCCATGCAGGAAACGGATTTGTGGCGTTCCAATAAGTCGCCTGCATGTATATATATGGAAACAAATCATCAACACATATGTAAAATAATCATTTATATTATTAGAAATTGTACGATTATATCATTGACTTACATAATCTTTAACCCATAAATGGTACTCATCAGCTCTTTTCACAGGGAGTTCTTTTTCAGAGAGTCCTACATATTTGTCCGTGATAAAATCGTCGAACATGCTAGCATATACGAAAAATATGAGAAAGTGTATATTTATTGATATAAAAATGGGAAGAAGTTGAAATAAAGATGGATGTTTATATACCGTTCAATAGGTTGAAAATATTCACAATTTCTCAACACATATGAGTGTGCGCATTGATAGTCTCTCTCTGAAAGCCATAATTCGTTCATTTCTCCACTTGGACGGACTATTTGAGTAAATATAGAAGGCACACAAGGGACATGATATGTAGGGGCATCACCTTCATCAAATCTAGTTAATCTGCAAAATGAATTAAATGGCTTTGTTTGTATATTCGGGAAAAAGTATTGTTCTGAAAATAGGCAATCTCGTCATTGATATATGGTTGAACAATTGATCCCGCTGCATACATTTTGTTCTTTGCTTTTGATTTCTATTTTTTGAAAAACCTTTCAAAAGGATACATCCACCAATATTGGACATGTCCTCCTAACTCAGCCTCGTATGGCAGATGTATAGGCAAGTGCTCCATCACATCAAAAAATGATGGTGGGAAGATCTTCTCCAAATTGCATAGGATTATAATTATGTTTTGTTTTAGAATTTGAAACTGACTTGTATGCAAAGTTCTTGAACATAAATCCAGAAAAATGCGCCTATCTCTAAAACATATATAATATGTAGTTTAACTCCATCACGTTAATTAATATATAAATAATATTATAAAATAAATCGAGCTCTATCTTCATTATCGTACCTGATAATGCTTGGTTAACATTGCGGGGTAGGAGTTTTGCAAAGATAAATGGAAGTAATCTCTCCATAAACTCATGACAATCATGGCTCTCCGTGCCTTAAAGCTTTTCATTCTTCATATCAACACAATTAGTCAAGTCTGAAGCATAACCATCTGAAATTTAACTGAATGTTTCATACATTCCAATAAACTTGTTTTCGCATCTTCTGACAATGTGTACGGTGGGAAAGGAGCTCTACCCTCACTATCAATATGTAAGTGTGGCCGAGAACAAAATCGTTATATATCATATCTTGACATGACGTTGTCTTTTGATTTACCCTTCACACTCATAAGAGTATTCATGATGTTGTCAAAAAAATTATTCTCTGTATGCATCACATCAATATTATGTCGCAAATTAAGGTCCCTCCAATACGGTAGCTCCCAAAATAAACTTTTTTGTGCCAATTATGTTCCTTCCCATATCCACGCATCTTTTTCGTGACCATTTCCACCCACGATCTTACTTCTTGGAGGATTTACACCATCTAACCGCTCACAATAAACTTGCTCGTCAGTCAATGACTGAGGTGGGTACTCTCTCGATGCGTCTTTTCCCTTGAGAAAGTCTTTTTTATTCCTTCTCATTGGATGTCCATAAGGAAGAAATCTCCGATGACAATCAAACGAACATGTCTTCTTTCCATTAGGAAGATAGAAAGTCTTTGTATCTTCCATGCAAACCGGACAAGACAATTTCCCATGGGTTATCCATCCTGATAACATGTCATATGCTGGAAAGTCGCTTATCGTCCACATAAGCACTGTTTTTAGATTAAAATTTTGATTCAACAACACATCGTACGCATCGACTCCAGTAGACCACAACTCTTTAACTCCGCAATAAGTTGTTGGAGAAAGACATCAAGAATACCTCACGGATGATTTGGCTCGGAATTTAGAATAGTAAGAAACAAGTACTCTTCATTAATGCACATACCAGAGTGTAGATTATATGGTTTCAAAATCACTGGCCACAATGAATGATTACGAGACATGTCAAATGGATTGAACCCATCTGTGTAAAAACCAAGGTAAACATTTCGTGGTTCTTCAACAGACCGAGGATGTTCATTTTGAAAATATCTCTAGTCTGCCGCATCAGAAGGATGGCTCATTACTCCCTCCCTTGTTTCGTGCTCGGCGTGCCATCTCATTGTCGTTGCAGTCTTGTGGCTATGATACATCCTCTTCAATATGTCAGTAACTGGTAGATACCACATATGACTATATGGAACTTTCGTTCTATGTTTGTCGTCCTTAAGCTTCCATCTTTGTGCACCACAAAAAATACATTTTTCTTCTTTTTCGTCTTTTTCCAGAATATCATACAATTGTTAATACAAACATTAATTCTATGATATTGAAGGCCTAAATTGCGCATCAACTTCTCGGTTTCGTAATATGAACCGGTAGACTTGTTTCCTTCCGATAAATATTCTGTTAGTAATTCGCAAACCGAATCTACTAACTTTTCACTCATATTATACTCAGCCTAATTTTGCATGACTCGAACAACTAAGGATAACTGCGAGTGACCTTCACGACAACCACTATATAGTAGATCTTTTGCACCGTCTAACAAGTTGTAAAATTTCTTGTAATGGTTAAATATTGGTTCTTCTACATTTACATAACCACCTTCATGATGACAATTTTCATTAAAGTCCGCGTTTTCACGAAATGCATCATTAACCATATCCAAATATCTATCTTCAACTAAATGGCTCCCGCCAATATATGTAGGATCAATGTAACTATTCCTAAATTCATATTGATTTCTTCCCCATGCTTATACCAAACAAAATAGTTAGGCATAAAGACTCTACTATAAAGATGATTCCAAATTCTTGTCCCGGGGAGAAACTTCTCGTTTTTGCAAACACTACAAGGGCATACAAACTTACGCCCGTTATCTTGTGTTAGAGGCTGACTATTTGCAAATGTCATGAACTGCTCCACTCCCATTCTGACCTCTTCTAAAAAATTTCTCGTCTCTTCATCGATTCGCCGATACATCCACTCCCGAGAGTTATTATAATTATAATTACCTGACATTATACGATCATGTAACTATATCATCGAGTTTGAGATATCAATTTATTTAGTAAGAATCGTTTTATGTTGGTCTTTCTAGCATGAAGAGAGAAGTGGTCGAGTTTTCATTATATAGACAGTTTATACCGACTACATAACGATTAATATTACGTAGTCGCATAAAACAGGTACACCTACCAAAAAACGTGTTTGTTGCACCTAAATGATACAACTGTTTTTCCGACAATTTAACGACCCACCGGAATAATCGCTATGTAGTCGTAACATACACGACTACGTAGTAACTCGCCGAAATAGTCGCATATTAGCCATTAATTACCGACTATTTTCCAACACAGTTTATTCCTACAGAGATTAGTCATAAATTAGTCGTTATTTTACGACGAATGTACCGATTACAATTTGTAGTCGTAAAATAACGACTAATATAAGACTCAACCGTTGTAGTCGTTGTCCAGTCGTGTATTTGTAGCTAACTAGCCACAACCTTAAGCGACTACGCTTTTAGTCGCTGTTTGTAGTCAGAAAATCTTTGTTTTCTTGTAGTGAATTTAAGTTGTTAGATGTTTCATAACTTCTTGAAACTTGTACAAAGATCATTGAGACACTTATAAGCACTCATGTTGCATGAAACTTCTTTTAGGTACCTTGAATATGCGTTGTTAGAAGTTTTATAAGTTTGTGAAACTTGTACAAAGATCATTGAGGCACTTATAAGCACTCATGTTCCATGAAACTTGGTTTAGAATCCTCGAATATGCGTTTTTTAGGTTTTTTATAAATTCGTGAAACTTGTATAAAGATAATTGAGGCATTTATAAGAACTCATGTTGCATGAAATTTGGTTTAGAGTCCTAAAAATTTCGTAATTTCGTGAAACTTTTACTAAGATTATAGAGGCACTTATAAGCACTCATGTTGACAAAAAATTTGTTTAGAGTCTTAGAAATTGCGTTGTTAAATGTTTCTTAAGTTCGTGAAATTTTACAAAGATAATAGAGGCATTTATAAGAAGGCATGTTGCATGAATCTTTATTTAGAGTCCTAGAAAAACATTGATAGATGCTTAGAGAAGTTCAAGAAACTTGTACAAATATTTTTTAGGCACTTATAACCACTCATGTTGCATGAAACTTAGTTTAGAACCCTAGAATATGCGTTGATTGATGTTTCATAACTTTGTGAAACTTGTACAAATATCATTGAGACACTTATAAACACTGATTTTGAATGATACTTGGTTTAGATTCCTAAAGTATGTGCTGTGAAATGTTTCACAAGTTCGTGAAACTTGTACAAAGATCATTGATGTTATAAGCACTTATGTTGCATTAAACTTGATTTAGAGGCATAGAATATCCGTTGTTAGAAGTTTCATAAGTTCCTGAAATTTGTACAAAGATCAATCATGCACTTATAATGTTAACTGAAACTTAATTTAGAGTCCTAGAATATGTGCTATTAGATGTTCCGTAAGTTCGTGAAACTTGTACAAAAATCATTCATGTACTTATAAGGAGCAATGTTGACTGAAACTTGGTGTTGAGTCCTTTAATATGCATTGTTAGAGATTTCGTAAGTTCGTGAAACTTTTACAAAGATTATTGAGGCACTTATAAGCACTCATGTTGCATGAAACTTGGTTTAGACTCCTAAAAAACAATGTTAGATGTTTCATAAGTTCGTGAATCTTGTACAAAGAAAATTGAGGCACTTATAAGCACTCATGTTGCATGAAACCTGGTTTAGATTCCTAGAATATGCGTTTTAATATGTGTTTTAAGTTCGTAAAACTTATACATAGATCATTGAGGTAATTACAAGCACTCATGTTGCATGATACTTGGTTTAGAGTCCTAGAATATGTGTTGTTAGATGTTTCATAAGTTTGAGAAACTTGTACAAAGATCATTAATGCACTTAGTAAGTTTAAGAAACTTGTACAAAGATCATTGATGAACTTATAAGCACTCATGATGCATGAAATTTGGTTTAGAATCCTAGAATTGCGTTGATTGTTATTTCATAAGTTCGTGAAACTTGTACAAAGATCATTGAGACACTAATAAGCACTCATGTTGAATAAAACTTGTTTTAGAGTCCTAGAATATGCGTTGTTAGATTTTTCCTAAGTTCGTGAACTTTGTACAAAGATCATTGAGCTGCTTATAAGCACTCGTGATGCCTGAAACTTGGTTAAGAGTCCAAGAATATGCGTTGTTAGATGTTTCGTAATATCGTGAAACTTGTAAAAACATCATTGAGGCACTTATAAGCACTCATGTTGCATGAAACTTGGTTTAAAGTCCTAGAATATGCGTTGTTAGATGTTTCATAAGTTCGTGAAACTTTTACAATGATCATTGAGGCACTTATAAGCACCCATGTTGCATGAAACATGGTTAAGAGTCCTTGAAACACGTTGTTAGATGTTTCATAGGTTCGTGAAACTTGTACAAAGATCCATGAGACACTTATAAGCACTCATGTTGCATAAAACTTGGTTTAGAGTCATAGTATATGTGTTGTTAAAAGTTTCATAATTTAGTGAAACTTGTATAAAGATCATTGAGGCACTTATAAGCACTCATGTTGCATAAAACTAGGTTTAGAGTCCTAGCATATGCGTTTTCACCTGTTTCCTAAGTTCGTGAAATTTGTACAAAGACCATTGAGACACTTATAAGCACTTATGTTGCCTAAAAATTGGTTTATAGTCATAGAATATGTGTTGTTAGATGTTTCGTAGGTTCGTGAAAGTTGTACAAAGATCTTCCAGGCACTTACAAGCACTCATGTTGCATGAAACTTTTTTTAGAGTCCTAAAATATGTGTTGTTTGATGTTTCCTAAGTTCTTGAGAGTTGTACAAAGATCATTGATGCTGCATGAAACTTGGTTTAGAATCCTAGAATATGTGTTCCTAAATGTTTCATAAGTTCGTTAAATTTGTACAAAAATTATTAATGTACTTAAAGGCACTCATATTGCATTAAACTTGGTTTAGAATCCTAGAATATGCATTTTTTTATATTTCGTAAGTTCGTAAAAATTTTACAAAGATCATTGAGGCACTTATAAGCAGTCATATTGCATGAAACTTGGTTTAGAATCCTAGAAACACATTATTAGATGCTTCGTAAGTTAGAGAAACTTGTACAAAGATCATTGAGGAACATATAAGCATTCACGTGGATAAAAGCTTGGTTTAGAGTCATAGAATATGCGTTTTTTGATGTTTCATAAGTTTGTTAAACTTGTACAAAGATCATTCATGCACTTATAAGCACTCATGTTGACTAAAAGTTGGTTTATAGTCCTAGACTATGCGTTGTTAGATGTTTCATAATTTCGTGAAACTTGTACAAAGATCATTGGGGAGCACTCATGTTGCATGAAACTTGGTTTATAGTCCTGGAATATGCATTGTTAGATGTTTCGTAGGTTCTTAAAACTTTTGCAAAGATCATTGAGGCATTTATAAGCAGTCATGTTGCATGAGACTTGGTTTACAGTCATAGAAACACGTTAATAGATGCTTGGTAAGTTCGAGAAACTTATACAAAGATCTTTGAGGCACTTATAAGCACTCAGGTTGCATGAAACCTAGTTTAGATCCCAAGAATATGCGTTGTTATATGTTCCGTAAGTTCGTGAAAGTTGTAAAAAGATCATTGAGGCACTTACAAGCACTCATGTTGCATGAAACTTAGTTTAGAGTCCAAGAATATGTGTTGTTAGATATTTCAGAAGTTCGTGAAATTGAACAAATATCATTGAGGCACTTATAAAAACTCATGTAGCATGAAACTTGGTTTAGATTCCTAGAAACACTTTGTTAGATGTTTCGTAAGTTCTTAAAACTTTTACAAAGATCATTGAGGCACTTATAAACACTCATGTTGCATGAAACTTGGTATAGAGTCCTAGAATATGCGTTACTAGAAGTTATCGACAAGCTCAACTACTTCGTGTTCAGACCAAGAAATGTCTTCTTCCTCTAGATCAAACTCTACCTCGGGGTGTATAATAGAAATTACCTCAGTCTGTAACATCTAAAATAGGGTATAGTTTAAACATTATCAGGTAAACATATCGTATCTATTAAACTAAGATCGTACCTCACACAATGAGTCAATCTCCCTGGCATGAGCCAACTTAAAAGCCACGGAGTGTTTGGCAGGTGCAACATTTTCAGATTCACCATCCAAACCAACAAGAGCATTGCTTGTCGGCATAACACCTTCTTGTATTGATGGAACAACTTCTATCAACACTTGTAAGGCATAAAGAAACTCGTGAACCGTAACAGCAGTTGTAGCTAATTGTTCAACCTTTCTTTCTTTTATAGATGTCATTATCGTTTCAAATGACATCCTTCCCACATATAAGAGACAAATTCATTAATGTCATTCGACATTTGATTATGGTCTTTGTTGATCTTTGGGTAGTGAGATGTTGTAAGTAGGAACCCATCTATGATAGGAAGGCAAACATACCTTAGTCTTAACTGCGAATCAGTGATTGACTTCTTAGTGAGTATGTCGATAACACGGTCAACGCTAACACCTTCTTATAACCCGAACAAGGTCCCATAGTAAGGCACTTCTTTACATGCGGTGTTCTTCTTCTTAGGTACAGTCGGGTATTTACCACATGGAAGACCGATGACTATTTTGAACTCTCTAAGAGAGAATCTAACCGGAGTACCCGCATATATAACCCATAACTCATGTTACTTCTCAACATTCAAAAGCCTAGCTAACAAAAACAAGGAAAACTAGTTGACCAAGCAGGTTTGTTGTACAACTCAAGAAGCATGGCGAGAGGAGAATTTGGTATATATTGCTTCTCAAACGGGTCAAGGGAATCAATGATCATACGCAATTTCTCAAACTTATTATAGACGTTTATCCGATCACCAAACAACTCTTCTCCGTAAGCTATTATCCTCTTGGGAAGTTCAGGAACATCCATCTATAAAAAAATTAATGATATAGACAATTTATATAACAAACGGATACTGATATTACATATAATACACACTAACACGATTATCTGATAATTTGTTAGATACAAAATATTCTTACAATAATTTGGGTTTTAAATGATGTAAACTATGTTTCTACTTCAAACAAACAAGAACATTGGTAACATGTTACTGAACCTCAACTTTAAATGTTAACAAATAACAAAATTATTTAAAACACAACCTAATTTGATAAAACACTACAAGGCAACTGTTATTTTACAACAAAGGGAATCGTTGTTAAATCGTTGTTAATTGGCCATTACGACGATTTACAAACGAAAACGAATTCGTCGTTAACTAATCGAAGTAAATATAAAATGGGTCGTAATTTCGTCTTTGATGGAAGAATACTGCCTACCTGATATACCAAATGAACTAAATCCATCTGTACATAGACCAAGGTACACGTTACCTTTTTTCCTAGCAAAATCGGGGTATACCGAGTTAAAGTGTTTCCAGGCTTTCGCATCTGATGGGTGGGTCACCTCTCCAGGCTTATGTGTATGTTCTGCATGCCACCTCATCGAAGAACTTGTCCTCTCCGAGTGATACATCTTTTGAAGCCTTTTTGTTATAGGCAAATACCACATCTTCTGGTATGGTACCCTCTTCCGACCTACTCCTTCTAGCATGTATCTTGGTTTATTGCAAAAACAACATTCCTCAAGATTGTCTTCGTCTTTCCAATATATCATACAATTGTCTACACAAACATCGATTGACTGATACAGAAGACCAAGACCGATAAACAATTTTTGAACCTCATAAAACGTTTCACCAGCTAAATTATCATAGGGTAAATATTCTTTTAACAATGCAACCCAATCATCCAGCACACCTCAGATAAGTTATGATATGTTTTAATATCTATCATTCTAGCAGTTAATGACAATTTAGAGTGCCCTTCTTTAAAATTATCATATATTTGTTGATTTGCAGCATTTAACATGTCGTATAATCTTTTAGCATCTAAATTAGGTTTTTCGACTAAATTTCCATCAGATGAGAATGAAACAATTTTAACTTCAGGACAAATTGCATCGCTAACCATGTCATTTATCATATCCGGTTCATTTCCATGATCATGATGAAAATTATAATAATCATACTCATATTCTACATGTTGATTATGATCTACAGATTCATGATGATAATTACTACTACTCCTAACAACATTACCACAATAACCTTCCCCATGTTGAAACCATATAAAATATTGTGGTGTAAATCCTCTATTTAACAAATGCTTTCAAACATTTTCAACCAAAATGAACCGTCTATTGTCGCATTTCGTACAAGGACAACACATCTTACCGCTTTCAATAGTGATCGGTAGATTTGTGGTCTGTTGCATGATTATTTTAACCCCGTCGAGGAACTCTCGTGTCAGTGATCCGTCATCGCCTTGATGTATGTACTTCCACTTTCAGATTTCATAGATATCGCCTCCGGACATTTTTTGGAAAGAAAATGAGTTTTTTTCTTTAGAGAGAGAGATATGATTCGTGGTGTGATTTGTGGTGAGAGGTGAGGATGTATTTATAGGAATTTGGAAAATTTACCAACTTTTTACAAACGGAATTTAACTAATAATTTACAACTATTGCATTTAACAAAGGATTTACAACTAATGTACAACGATTGAACTACTAAAATGAAAGTTTTTAAAAATTAGGTGTAGCAATAAATACACGTTTTCACCTACATTGCTAAATCGTTGTTAAAAACTCCCAAAAATCATAAGTTGTAAAGTCGTTGTACATTAACGACGATTTTACAACGATACTTTCGGTTCAAGCTGATTCTCGTAAATTCGTTGGAAATTGCCGACGATGTAACGACGATTCAGAAAACATTTGGAAAATCGTACCTAAATCGCCGTAATTTTACCATGATTTAACGAAGACAACATCCGTTGTGCTTTTACGGCGATTTTACAACTATTTATAAATTCGTTGTTAAATCGTCGTAATATTGTCCTAAATTTATGACGAAATAAATCGTTGTAAATTGCGCAGATTCTTGTAGTGAAAAAACTATTCGAACAATATAAAAATTGAAAATCTAAACCCACAAATATTCAAAATTAACACAAATTAACTGTAGGCAAAAAACCCCAAATCGATTAGGGTTACTACGAAAAAACAAATATAGGAGATTTGATAAGAATCTTAAATTCGTGTTCATAAGATATGTATATTCATGAAATCAAATAAGGAATAAATTAGATGAGGGTGAATCACTTCAAAACCGAAGCTTTTTTAAATCAAACAAAATTTGCCAAATAAAAAAATACCTTATACAAGTTCGAGTACTCTGTTCCTATGCATCTTTCACCAATCTACGATTTGCAGTAATGATAAAACAGACTAAAAACGATATCAACGACAGCGAATTCAAGGAACAAAGCTTCGTTTTTTTAACAATGGTGAAAACAAGAAAATTGAAAGACTTTAATTAAGTAGATAGGGGAGAAGAATAATATAAAAAAAAATCACGGAGATATCGGATGTCAGTTATGTCAGTTTGATTTTTAAAAAAAAAAAATCAAAAACACATATCGCTTGTAGAGATAAAAAGGTCAAAAATCGAGTGAATAGTGGACGTAAAAGTACCCACTTTATCAGACCTAATATTCAGTTTATCAGTGTGCATGTAGTTTAATTATCCTTAATTTAATGTCTTGTATTATATTTTCCCTCGTGCATATTTTATATTCTTAGAAAATATTCACACTATTTATTCCAAAAACTTAATATAAAATTACATTTTTGGCATTCCATGTAACTTGTACGTGAAAGAAAATTATGTTTTGTTATTTTAAATCACGAAATTGGATGTTTTTGAAAAATGTTATTTATTTTTAAGAACTTAATTTCAAGATATATCTATCATTTTTATCAAAAATTAAGACAAATCATGACGATGCTTTCACGATTTATTTGATATATGAAATCTTATATAGTTATAATATTCTAGTAGTTCTATTATTTAGAAGAAATGCATTTATTTATTACTATATGCGATAAGGAAGAGGTGAAAAAAGTTTTTGCATTCAAAAAATCTAGTTCTAACTTTGTAAAAAGTTGAATTAGCAATTATTTAGAAATAGAAATATTAATGAACCCTTTGGACTTTTGAGGAGTTATAAATGGAAGAGAAAGACTACTCATGTGAAACAAATAAACTATAGTATAATGTTATCCATAAACTTTCTTTTTATTTGGGTTACGATTTAAATTTGCCTATATGAAAAGCATTGGTTAGAAATATCATGGAAAATTCTTCTAATCCTTTGAAGCTTTATGAATTGGCCAAATTGTTATATGATTTAATTTAAATGGTTAAAAATGTTATTTATTATTTTTTAAAATGTTATTTCTTTATTGAAATTTAATGGAATAAAGTTTTAAATTATATGTAATAGTTTTTCGACAATGAATTGGAAGTGATCACTACGTAAACTAATCTAAAAAGCAAATGTTTTTTCAAAAGAGAAAGTAAAAAAGAATTAAAGCTCAAAACATAATCCACTTTTGTGTTAAATGTTTTATTGTATTTTAATTATGTTAGATTCTTAATGTTAAATATTAAAACTAACTATACCAATATATTTAAAAATAAATATTAAAAATAACTCAAAAGTAACAATACACGGTTATGGTTAAATTAGACCAATAAATTTGTTCATTTTATTGTGGATACTAAACCTATAGGCATATATGGTTCTCTCTATCTCCATAACTTTCTTCCTTTATTCATCTCCTCTTCCATCCTTCCACCACAAGCTTTCTCTTTTCTTCTTTGTGGGCTTCTGGTCCAATTATTTTAGTGGGCCTACGCAAAAGGAAAAGGCCCATCAAAATATTATTGTTAAGAGGCCTATTAAGGAAAGATTGTTGAGGTGGTTATATAAGGTAACAAACCTTATCTTCTTCCTTATCTCTTATTATCGCCATTGTTGGTGAATTCAAGTTTTGCGTGTGTAATTTGTAAACATCAAACCTTTGATATGCAAATCACCTGTGAGAGAAAGAGAAACTGAGAGAGATTAGAGAAGAGAGACAAGGTCGAATATGTAACAATTGGTATCAAAGCGCAAGGAGGATCTTTAAGATACAAAAAGACGATTCTGCAAAATTGAATCTGCCATTAATACACAAGAAGCATACACGAACAAATCAGGGTAGTTCTTGTTACCCATACAATACGTTAATCAAAGACTTTCTTAAAACTATGCGTATAATCCTTAAGTCTTCTTGTTGATGGTTTACTATGGTTTGCTTCTTTTGTCCTGCAAGCTAAAGAAGAACACAACGGAGCATACAAGATGGAGCGTACCCATGGGAAGTTTGAGATGGAAAAGTTTGATGGAAAGGGGGATTTTCACTATGGAAATACAAGATGATTGGTCAGTTAGAGATCCAATGTTTATTATCTGCTATTCAAGAGGAAGAGGAATTGTTTGTAGCATATAATGATGGGAAAAAGACAAGACAGAGGACACTAAGGAAGATCAGAAGAAAGCTGATCAAAAGAAAGCAGCTAAAGATCTAAGAGTGGGGAACTGCTGGGGAACTCGCCTTACGATACTATCTTGAGGAAGGTTATGAATGAGACGACAACTCTTGGCATGTGGAAAGCACTTGAGAGGGACTATCAAACCAAGTCTTTACCCAACATGATATACCTATAGCAGAAATTTGCAAGATACAAGATGGAGGAAAACAAGTCCGTAGAGGAGAATCGTGATGGGTTCTTAAGACTGATTGTTGACCTTGCCAGTCTAAAGATTATAATCAGTGAGGAAGATCAAGCCATTCAGCTACTATCAAGCTTACCAGCTGCTTCTGAACCCTTGTACATACTTTGAAGTATGGCTTAGGGAAAGATACGTTGACAAAGAGTGAAGTTACAAGTTCTGCTTATGCCAAGGAAGTTGAGATGAACCAGAAGGGTAGTCTGAACAAAGCTAAGGCAACAGCAGAAGCATTGCAAGCTGAGGAAATGGGAAGATCTTTCCACAGGGGGTTCAACAGAAAAGCTCAGGGAAGATCTAAGAGCAGACACAGGTCCATGTCAAGAGCTAACTCCAACAGTAAGGGTTGTTGGATCTGTGGAAAACAAGGACATTGAAAAAGAGATTGTCCTCAAAGGAAAACAACATTCAAAACCACACTCTGCCAATCTAGCTACTAAGTCAACAACACCAATAGCCCTAGTGGCCAGTGTTATAGAGATATCCCCTCAGGATATTGCAGCTTTAACAACATGCCTAATGGCAACTGATGATAGTTGGATATTGTATCCAGGTTGCACGTTTCACATGACTCCAAGGAGAGAACTTTTATATGAGTTTCAAGAATACGAGGGCAACAAGGTACTCATGGGAAACAACACATTTTGTATGGTAAAGGGAATTGAGAAAGTGACGATTGATAATCCAGATGGAACCACGGTGAATTTAAACAAGGTGAGATACATGCCATAAATGGGAAGGAGCCTAATATCTTATGGGCAACTTGAGATGTCAGGATGCATATATGAAGGAGAGGACTTTGTAGTTAAGTTCTTCAAGGAAGGAACTAATGTACTAAAATGCAAGTATTATCAAGGGTTGTATCACCTTCAGGGCACAACAAGGTTATCACACGCCAATGTGGCTTTGTTAGAAATATGTATGAAAAAGAGGTGGCACACAAGGCTGGCTCACATGAGTCAATCCGCCATGGAAGCTTTGGCAAGAAAAGGGTATCTGAAGAAAGAAGAAGTGAAAGACCTAGACTTTTGTGAGGATTGTGCAATAGGGAAGGCTCACAAACAAATTTTTCCAAAGGCTCAGCAAAACACAAAAGGAATCCTTGACTATGTCCATTCAAATATATGGGTATTTCCTAATGTGACGCCAAGCTTATGAGGAGCTCAATATTTCATCACATTTATTGATGACTACTCCAAGAAGGTGTGGATTTACTTTCTAAAAAGGAAGGATGAAGCATATCAGAAGTTTGCAGATTGGAAACTACTTGTTGAGAACCAAACATGAAATAAATTAAAATATCTAAGAACAGACAATGGGTTGGAGTTTCAGAACACCAAATTTGACAAGCTTTGCACAGAATTAGGAGTGAAGATACACATGACATGTCCTTACACTCCTCAGCAAAATGGAGTATCAGAAAGGATTAATAGAACAATCATGGACAAGGTCAGGTCAATGCTACTTTTTAGGTTACGCTTTCCTGACGCTTTATTTTACTTTCAGAGTTTTGGCTATAGAGATTTGTAAGCTTTGAGGGAGATGATTCCTGCTATATCACTGGATAAGATTTTTGAACCCTGTTTTTATAATCTTATTGAGTATATGCAATTTAGGGGGGTGATTGGCTGGCATTACAAATACTTTGCAAAACCAATATTTCTCAAAAACCTCAAAATAAACCAATCAAGCTTTGTCTTTAAAAAATTTCTATATTTCGTTTTTAATATTTTTTTGGCTTAGGAGAGCCATTTTTCAAGAGCCAATAAACATAAGCTTTCATTTTATAAAAGTCACAGCAAATAAATCTACAACCAAAAAATCCTACTTCATCATTTCTTAATTGATCATCCATAAATATGTCTCAGTAATCCACCTACTAGGTTTCATCGTTTGAAAGGAAACTAGGGTTTGTTAGATTAATGTTGATAGATTAAGGAACTATATATTGAGTTTTTCATCTAGATTGTAAGTATTGCTTGAACTTGATTAGCTACTATAATTCATGATTTTAAGTTGTTTATGCGCAACAAGAGTTGTTCCAAAACTCAGATATAATCTAGGTGACCAAAATGTACTTATCCAACAAGAGTTGTAATTAACACGGTTTGTGAACAAATCAGACTTAGGATAACTGCATTGTAGATTTATTGAACACAAATGATAGTTTTAGTTTTCATAATTCATAGAATAGGGATTTGATACTACGGGACGAGATCAATCTAATTTTGTGATATGAGTTTAAGAACGTTTTGTTAATGCTTTCCTTATCATTAACTTGTCTAATAGACTTCTATTTTTTGCGAATGACCTTGGTTGTAGACAATTTTAGTACACTGCTTTAACTCATTGCAAATTGTTTGCTTGCTTTATATTCATTGTCACGTTACTTAAAAAAATCAGATCAATCTTTTGCCGCTTAGCTTTAGTTAAATCTAATTAAGAATAATAGTTGAATATGTGATAGGAGAAAAACAATGGTAAAAAAAGAGTCCAGTAAAATAATCTCCTTTAGAAATAGTTGGCTATAACCTTCTTTTATAGATCTTACAAATATCGCCTTAACTTTCTTTTTGCGTGTTCTTGTTGTCTCGTTAAAAATATTTTTATTACTTTTGATAAAAAACCATGATAAGGGAAAAAGAGCGAAACCACACATATCGTCATTTCTCCTCCTGAAATCACCATCTTCCGGAGTAGTCGCTTTTATAAAGAGTTCTTCGGGAAAAAATGTTTTCGTCTATCGCTTTTGATATAACGTTTTTTGAAGCAGCGATTTAAGTCAATTAAAGAAAACTTCACACGTCCTCGCATTTTCATATGAAATGAGATTTTCTTTTCAATATTTTGAATTATCTTATGTACTTCATGTTCATTTTCTTTTATATGAGGGTATTATAATGATAATTCATTGCAGGAAATCTCATCCATCGATTGTTTGTATTGATTTGCAATATACATCTGACTATATCATCTCCAACAATGAATCAATAATACGAGAAAACTAATTTTTATAATTCTTTGGCTTAATAATAATTTTCAATTATTTATTAATTACATGGGGAAGATAATTTTCATCAATCATTTGACTTATAATCACCTCCAACCATGAATTAATTAAATGAGAAAATTGATTTTTATAATTCTTTACTATATGCATGACCACATATTCTTATATCAAAATTTGTAGATTATTTCACCATAACTTGTTTTATGAGATCTTGGATTTCTATTATACCAAACTCATTTTGAGTGTGAACATAATCATAAAAATGATTAACTTATTCTTATTGTTGGATTCTTTAATTCTCCCCCTCGAGATAATAATTCTTCTATATTATTCATCTCGAAATAAACTCAATTTTAGGATTGACAACACATTTGTCTTGGATAATGTGTTTCATCTTAGATCCTTATAATTTTAATATTGGATTCATATTACTCTTTTTCTAAAGATAATGACTATTCATGCCTATTTATCTTGAACCGATTCTCACTTTTGGATCAGTAATAGTAAGAGTATAATATTAGAGTATGTTTTAAAAAATCAACTATCGTATTGAATGAACTCTAGTTTCACATGATGACTTTAGTTTTTTTCTTTAAGACATGCATAAGTTGAAAAAAAATTTGTTTCTTTTCAACATGTACTCAATATAAAAATGACAAAAGATGTATATGCAAGTAAACTTGAAGTTTAAAATTGATTTTTTGAGTTTGGTTAAATCATTACCTGTTTTTGAAGGTTTATGTTCATTCAACGCATGAATGGTTAGTAAACTTAATGAGCGAACATAAGTCTGCTTTAGATTGGTTAACTTAGACTTTCGTTTTGTAATGTTAGATGTGTTTAGTTTTTGGTTAACTATGTGATGAGTTGTATCCTAAGTTTTTGTTATGCAACAAGATGAAAGGGAAGGATTTGTATTGAAGTTTATAAGCTTGTTTTGGATTAGTTAGTTAATTATCTGAATGTTGGTTCATGGTTGAGTTATGTTTGTGTATGTTATAATTTTGTATCTTTGCTTTCCATGTGACTTATGTTTATGCTTACGTTATGTGCTTTCGTATTGTTATGTGAGTGTATGATTGCTCAGATTATGCGAGTAACTGATTGCATAAACTAGTGTTTTAAATTAATATTTAATGGATTTGCATCAAATTGATGGTTCATGTATGTTTATGAAGCCTTTTAACAATATAATTTAATTATATACATTTGTTTATTTTTCTCTAAAAACTTTATTGATGTTCTCTTACCATCCGAAGGAACTACATGCAATATAGGTCTAAAGTCATTGCCGAAAACAATCACCTTCTTGCCAAAGAGTATATGCCTATCTTCAAGAATCCAATATTTCATGGTTCGGTCCAAGATTTCGAAACAATGTTTGCTCATCATGAGCGCCTCGTCCCATATAGTTAAGCTTGCCTTATGAACTAATGCAAACTAATGCTATATGTGAGCCATTTTACAAAATGTGTTCTCAACGGGATTAATTGGGATACCAAATCTAGAATGCGCAGTCTTTTCGCCTTTAAGCAATAAGGAGGCAATACCACTTGAAGATTTTTTAAGCACAATAAGAACACTTGAGCGAATAAAAGAAGTTAAACGCTCCAAAGATATGTGATTCCAGTACCACCAAAGTCAAGTACAAAAAAAATAATCTTATATTGTTATTGAGGACCACATCTAAAATTCGCTTTTATATGGCACGTTGTTCTTTAGTTATACTCTTTAGAAGACTCTAAAAATCACTATTTTCTTGGTCAACATTGTACCTCAATTTATCATCCATGAGTCGGTTATCTTCGCACTCCATGAAATCATTTTATTTTTGCATTTCCTTCCACTTGTTTAAGGATCGGTTGTTGTGCTCGAGATTTCTTTGGATTTCTCTTAGTGCAATGTTTTTTAGTTGATCTTCGTTCAAGTTAAACATGTACGATCCTTCCGATGGAGAAACCTAATTTTCCATGACCTATTCTTTAGACGCGAAGTAAAAAAGCGTTGGAAATATGTGTACTTGAAATTAACAGCGATAGGTCCACAATTGGAAGTTTGTTTATGCGATATAACACTTGTAGGTACGGTAATGAGTGAGGAAGATGCGTATGTTACATCTAAATATAACCATTATTCCAATTATTAGCAACCATGTCAAGGGTATGTTGTTATGGAATTTAAAAATTTATACATACAATATCTTGCAAGTGCAAGTTTGTGCATAGGTCAATGAGAATTATTTTTTTATTTTTCCTTTGATTCATAATAGGCAATGTAATATATGTCGAAAGATACGTCAAGATTCGTATCTGTCAATTTAGGAAATAACTTGTTGTATAAATACCTTGTAAAGAATCAATAATAAACCAAGACGTTTAAACATATTTCATGGTATCAGAGCATAGATCTTTGACCTAAATTAAACCTAAAACACGAGCTGTCGCCGCCGCTAAAACCTAATCGTAGTCGCTCCGTATACGATGGCAAACCAGATGGTTCTCACTGATACAACTCCTCTTCACTACAAGCTCCCCGCTGCAGACAATCTCGGAGCACACATATCTTCCGTCACGCTGAAGGAAGACAACTACTCCGAGTGGGCTATCGAACTACGAAACTGTAACGACCCTGACCCGCAGTCTGTTACTTTGAGAGTCTAACCCTTTGTTTAATGTGATATTGTCCGCTTTGGGCCCTAAGGTCCGCACTGTTTTGGTCTTGGTTTCCTTTCCAAAAGGTCTCACATTAAATTGGGGTTAAACTCTCCCTTATATATTAGATTTTCATTCTCTAAATATCCGATGTGGGACAAATGTCACAATTCACCTCCACTTAAAGGCGCAACGTCCTCGTTGCGCACCAGGCCCCAGAAAATCGGCCTTCTAGGTCAGAACTAGAGTGGCTTCTCGCTCTGATACCACTTGTAACGACCCTGACCCGCGGGTCGTGTCTCAAGTTCACTCTATGCGGACGTACGGGGCATTCAGCGAGGAATTGTCGATCGCGGCCTAGGGAGACACAACAGGACCCGCCGAACACGACATCTAGAGTTTGCTTTGTATGTGGCCAACCAGGGCATTTCGTGAGGGAGTGCCCTAGGAGAGTACATGAGGTACTCCCGCCACCACCCAAGAGGCAAGCTACTTATCTACGTGTGCTTTCTACCAGGGGCTATGATGGAGTCGAACCAATAACAGGTATCGACTCGTAATATTTTTACTCACCCTTTGCTCTTCCTTATTTTATCTTATTGTGTGGGATAAAACATTATGTTAGGATCGTTTACATCATAATAACTTGTGTAGGATCTGTGGTTGTTGGGGGGGGGGGGGTTAGAGGTTTTTACGCTATTCGATACAGGGGCTAGCCACAGCTTTGTCAACCAGGCTACAACTAGGAGGTGGACCTTCCGTGGGGTATTCGAACCCGTATCAAGGAAGATTCAGACAGCGAGCATCGAGAAGATGGGCACAACAGGCACCTATCGAGATGTGTCCATTATATTCGTAGGGGTTGATTTTTGCGGGGACCTGGCAGAGATGGAGTTAAATCACTACGATGTGATTCTCGGTATGGATTGGTTGACCCGACACCACGTGGTACTCGACTGTCAGAGGGCGATAGTTCATATCCATAGTGCGGAAAAGAAGATCACCTTCTAGGGAGTTCGTTCCAACCTTGGCGTATCCATCATCTCCATGATACAGGCGGAGGGGTTGCTAGAGGGAGGCGCAAAGGGCTTTTTAGCCACCATTTCCATCGGGCGAGGTGTTGAGGACATGGATCTGCAGGATATTCCTGTTGCAACTGATTACGAGGACATCTTTGAGCCATTGATGGTACCGCCGCCGACGAGAGAGGACGAGTTGACAATTGAGTTGGAGCCACAGACGATGCCGGTTTCGCGACCTCCATACCGACTTGCCCCTGCAGAGATGGCCGAGCTAAAGAAGCAACTCGAGGACCTTTTGGAAAAAGGGTTTATCAGACCCAACAGCTCACCATTGGGAGCTCCTGTTCTATTTGTGAAGAAGAAGGATGGTAGTTTTCGGTTATGTATCGATTACAGAGGTTTGAACAAGGTGACCATTAAGAACAAGTACCCCTTTTCGCGTATTGACGAGTTACTCGACCAGTTGGAGGGTGCCTCTTGGTTCTCGAAGATAGACTTGGCATCAGGATACCATCAGATTGCTATAGCAGGGCGGGATGTGCAAAAGACAGCTTTCAGGACACGTTATGGCCATTATGAGTTCGTGGTGATGCCTTTTGGCCTAACAAATGCACCAGCAGATTTGATGAAACTTATGAACGACGTGTTTCGAGAACACTTGGATAAGTGCGTGATCGTCTTCATCGACTATATATTGATATACTCCCGAAGCAAGGAAGAACACGCAGAACACTTGCGAATTGTTCTTGCAAAACTAAGGGATCAGAAGTTGTTCGCTAAACTGACTAAGTGTAGTTTTTGGCAGAGGAGGATTGGGTTCCTCGGGCACATAGTTTCGGAAGCGGGTGTCGAGGTGGATCCTGAGAAGATTACAACGATCACCAAGTGGCCCACACCGAGTAGTGCAACGGAGGTACGAAGCTTTCTGGGTTTGGCAGGTAACTACCGCAAGTTTTTTGTAGGGTTCTCTAGCACCGTCAAGCCAATGACAAGATTAACCGGCAAAAACGCCAAGTTTGAATGGACAGAAGAGTGTAACCAAAGTTTCGCTGGATTAAAAAGGTTGTTAACAAAGATGCCAGTTCTCGCGCTACCGAGGTTGGGGATGCCATATACAGTGTACACGGATGCTTCTGGGACAGGGTTGGGTTGTGTGTTAATGCAGGAAGGACGTGTCATTGCATACGCATCACGCCAGCTAAGACCGTACGAGACCAATTACCCGACTCACGATCTAGAGTTAGCAGTTGTGGTCTTTGCTTTAAAGATTTGGAGAGCATACTTGTACGGGGAAAGGGTGCAGATCTTTACAGACCATCATAGTTTGAAATACGTCTTTACTCAAGGGGATTTAAATCTGAGACAACGAAGGTGGATGGAGCTATAAGCGGACTACAACCTCGAGATCACGTATCACCCCGGAAAGGCTAATACCGTCGCCGACGCGTTGAGTAGGCGCAAAAACGAGGTATCAGTAACAAAGGAAGTTCAGGAACTCGTCGGGTTACTTGCAACCCTCAGATTGTATACCACCGCTGAGGGGAAGAATCAGTAGGTATGGAGTCAGTAGACCGAGCGGACCTCTTATGGAGGGTGCGGCAAGCTCAAGAGAAGGACGAAGCTTTGGTAAAAGAAGTCGAGAAAGAAGTCTTGGGTTATCATGTCGCGACGAACGGGACCATTCTATTCAGGAACCGCGTATGTGTTCCTAAGGATGATGATCTAAGGAAAGAGATTCTACAGGAGGCACATCATTCGAGGTTTTCGATCCACACAGGGAACAACAAGATGTATCAGGATCTTAAGCGATATTATCATTGGCAGGGCATGAAGAGAGACGTTGCCCAATTCGTGTCGTGTTTCCAGACTTGTCAATTAGTTAAAGCAGAGCATCAATTGCCGAGTGGGCTAATGCAAGACTTAACCCTACCAGAATGGAAGTGGGACAGGGTGACTATGGACTTTGTTACTGGGTTACCTACGACGACAGGAGGAGCAGATGACATTTAGGTTATCGTGGATAGACTCACTAAATCCGCCCACTTTCTGGCTATTAAAAAGTCGTACGGATCGGCAGCGTTAGCAAGGAAGTACATCGATGTGATTGTGCGATTACACGACGTACCGGTGAGCATAGTGTCGGACCGAGACACGGAGTTCACATCTGCATTTTGGCGGGCCTTTCAGACAACATTGGGGACTAAGGTGCACATGAGCACGGCTTATCACCCGCAAACGGACATACAGTCGGAGAGGACAATTCAGACTTTGGAAGACATGCTACGAGCTTTCATTCTAGATTGGGAAGGTAATTGGGTAAAATATCTACCACTTGCAGAGTTCGCCTACAACAATAGTTACCATGCTAGTATTGGGATGACAGCAGATAAGCGCATGAGGGATTTGGAGTTCCAGGTGGGCGACTTGGTGTATTTGAAGATGAGGACATTCCAGGGGGGTTCTGAGACTCTAGAAATGAAGAAGCTGAAGCCAAAGTACATGGGGCCATACCCTATCACTGAGCGAGTGGGAGCGGTAGCATATCGGCTAAGTCTACCCGATGAGCTGAGGAATTTTCATAAAGTATTTCATGTATCCGTGCTACGGAAAGCTGTAAGAGAACCGAAACTCATCTTGCAAAAACCACCAAGCGATCTCAACAAGAACTTGTCAGTAGTGGTTCGACCTGTCAAAATTCTAGAGCGTCGGGAAAGGGACACCCACGGTAAATTGTTAAAGGAAGTAAAGGTTCGATGGGAGAAGGATATAGTTAGGGAAGACAGTTGCGAGTCTAAAATCGAGATGGGAGTTGACTACCCTAAGCTTTTCGAGGACGAGATCACGCACCAGAGTTCGGACTTGGATTCGGGGACGAATCCCTTGATAGTGGGGGAGAGTTGTAACAGCCCACTTCCTGAGGCCCAACAAGGCCCAATTGTCTCCCCTAAAACCCTAGGTATATTCATATAATACCCTCTCTTACCTCTTTGCCTCCTTTTGAAACTTATAAGCTGTCTTTGTAGAATCACCATTACCGGAGCTAGCCACCGCCGAAACGCCGCAACCACCATCGACCGAGCTCGTCACGTCCACGCCGTCAGTTTCCGTTACCGGAGGTAAGGCATAAATCGTCTATTAGCGGCTCGTTTAATGGTCCGAACACTATTTTGCTTATAACTCTCTAACCGCTTCGAATCTCGAAAAATAAGGACACCATCGGAACCGTGAAGACGAGTCGAAGCCGGAGGTAGGAGATCAGCTCGAACCGCCTTCACACGCGCCGCCGGAAGTCCCGCGTGTGGATCCCACGCGCCGCCGTCGCCGGAGTTCGCAGGAGCCACCGTCTCCGACCGCCGTTTATTCGCCACCGAGAATCCGTCGCCGCCGCCGTTCCGGGAAGTTGACCGGTGGTCAACGTTTGACCGAGTCAACCCATTGACCCGTTGACCGTTACTTTGACCAGATTTTCCCGGAACACTGTCTGACCCGATTTTTCGCCCCGATTGCAGATCTGTAACCAGTTCGAGCATCCGAGACCCGTCTAAGGCATTAATAACGTGAGGGTTAGTTTCCACGATTAGTATCTTTAGGAATAAAAAAACTATGTGTTGGTTGTATGATTGTTGTTATGTTGTTGATTGATGAGATATTGTGCATTGACTGAAACCGGACCTAGGAATTAGAGGATTCAACCGTTGTTTGTTCATTTGTTTAGATAAACGCTTGTGTGATAGTTAGTATATTGATATGACCCTTATGGATGCGGTGCGAGACGAGCGGCTAGACCAGCTGCTTAATTATTAATTCATGAGTTAGCGGGGTCTAGAGTCGGGCGTCGGTGCCAATGTGCATGGGTGAGGTGACGTGCGCGAAGGTACCGGGACGAGCTGCTGAGTCAGCAACTTGACATGGCACGGGTTAGCGGGGCCAGAGCCGGGCGTCGGTACTGAGCCGCGTAGTGAGTGGGGACGGGTAACATAGTCGATCCGTTACCCGTCGCCCATAGGATCGATAAAGCGTCTTCGGGCGGTGTTGTGGGCACTTAAGCCACATAGGTTGTTATGTGTATGCTGAACACCTTAGGTGTATGATTGATGTTATTAATATAACTATATGGTAATTGCTAGATTGATATTCATGTTTCTTTTCTGCACGCCTAGAGCGTTTCCCCTCACTGAGTGACTCGTCTGTCACTCACCCCCTCTATCTACCTTTTGTTGCAGGTGAATCGAGGCATTAGCTAGTTGTTGTCCAGTTCGGACCGTTGGGAATTCTTGTCGTTTTCATTGCATTCTGTTTCAGTTTTACTTTTGTTACTCGCTTCGTTTCAGTTGTTGGATAATGTTTAGCTGGAGTTCGTTTTAATTAATATGATGACTTTTCCCTTTAATAAGCAATTACTTGCATTTAAGATACGTGTGTGACACACTCTTCCGAGTGAAGCGGGATGGGGTGTTACAGAAACTCTCTTTAAGCAAAACATAAACTAGGGTTCATAGATGGCCTTATTCTCAAATCAATAAACGTACGTCTTTAAGATCTATATTAATTATCGAGAATGTACTAGAAAATAGGTAATGTACGAGCTTTTCTCAGAGGAGGTGAAATGGATTAAAGTATTATCAGTTAAATCGTTACACTTGCACATAATATTTTGTTTAACTAGGTGATTTCTTGCTCAATGCCGGACGAATAAATTTTAAAAATAATATAATTTGAGGTAAAGATGGATAATGATAATGAGGTTTAAGGTTTATTATAATAATATTTACAATTTGATTTATTTTGTTTCGGTTATAAAATTTATACTATTTTTTTATTTACTAAATTAAATTCAGTTTTAAAGTGTAATTTTTTGTCGTGAATTAGTTTACACGTAACCATGTTAGTTTTCAATAGCGTAACCATGTTAGTTTTCAATATAGACTTGATCCAATATAGTTTTCAATATTACACATTATGCCATTGAGTATAAAAGAAAATAATTTTGATAAATTTAGGTAAAAAAAGATTCGGATGGTGTAATTTTTGTAATTCTTCACAAATTTATATGATCCTTGAATATGTCTTTACCTAATTCGGCTCTATAAACTAAATATTTGACAATAAATTTTGTTCGTAAAACTCCCTTAATTAACGTATAATAATTTGGAAATCATATCAAATATGATTATTTTCCTAACAAATTTATGAATATTATTTTTAGTAAAAGTTATTACGAAATTGTTTTATTGTCTAATTAAAAGTTACATCCTACCTTAAAATATCTTTGTATGTTAAAATTCTTTTTGATAAATATTATTTAGGGAGAATTACAAAACTAAATCTTTTGAATTACGTTTCATAAAACTAAACCTTTTAAAAATTTCTTCACAAAACTATACACATAAACACATAAAATTACATCCAAATTAAGCTCACACATACAACCATATCCCTTTAATCATTGTACCATAAACACTAATTAGCGAATCCAAATGAAATTTTTTAATTTTGGTGGAGTTTTAAAAGGTAAATCAACATTTTAAAATTTTAAAGGGTGTAATTATGTAAAAAAATTGAATTAGGTAGATTTTTGTAAATGAAGGGATAATAGTTTTGTGAATTCCTCTATTATTTATAACATGGAAAGATATTATACGATCTTTTACATCAAAGTTTAATCCTACTATTTTTGGATCTTCATAAATTCGAAAGAAATATGTTTGATTGCTTCGTTAAAGAAATATTATCAAACGAAAACATTTGTGTTAAAGAGTTATATTTTCCAACAATTTTCTTGTTAAAGGACTATTTTTTGGATCTTCATCAATTTACTTATATCATGCAAGAGTTCTATGTTCGTAATCAAAATAAAAAGAATATTAATAACTTTATTTTATTGATTTATTAGAGAATCCTGATTTTTTTATTAAACTTTTATGACCGTGAAAAATTAAATTTTCGAAAACAAATGATTAAATGAATAAAAAGTGGTCATATTTAACATGATATTTCACATAGCGTTTTCACAAAGATCTTACGTTTAGGCCTTGAAAGATGCTTAGTGATTTTAAATAAAATGATTAATGATTTTTCCATGTTGTATATTCTTTTGGTTGTTAATGATTCCTTCTGTCATGTTACCATTTATTTGCCGAAACTCATTATGGTGTCGACAAGTAGGATTTTTTAAGAAAATCACTTCCCAAATAATGTCTTAGAGATTTGTGGATGGTGAGTTGATTCAAAAAGTTTTGTTATTAATGAAAACGTGAATGGAAAAATATTTAATAAGCATATATTTATGTGATTGAAAGTAAAAAACTTTCAGTTATTTAAATATAAGGAAACATATTTTTTGGAGAATGATTACTATAAAATTAAGGATATCATCGTCTAATCAGTTTCATACTTTGGCGTTAATGTGGAAATTCATAAAATATTGTAAAAAATTGAAATTTACAATGCAAGTGCGGGACTGTGTTAATTACAATTCATAAAACAATACAATTCAATTGAGATTATGGAAGAGAAATCTAATAATTTCATATCAAATCAATAAGTATAGCCGATAGTTGCGTGTATAGTATAAAGTTTGTTAGCGTATTATCAAGTTATTTGAAAGATATTTTCAAAAGAAAATTAAATATGATATCAAAGAAGTATGTAAGTTAAATAAATTAAACGAAAAATAATAATAAATTTATTATAAATATCACAACTATACTATTAAAAAAAAGACAAACCGCCTACGTCTCGCGATAAGAGAGCTTTTAGGATATTTTTTATTTTTTGCGTTTTAGTCTTTATACTTTGAACTAATTTTTTCATCAAATTTTAATATATTTTACTAATCTATCTATACTATTAAAAGAATTCATATAAAATATATTTTAAGTCTATCTACATTTTTATATTGTAAAAATCGACAATACACAACTTTAAATATATTTTAGGCCCATGCATAATTTTTTGCGTTTATGTCCTTATATTTTATTTATTTTGCGTTTTTACCCTTATATTTTTGAATAACTTTTTGTCTTCGATTTTATTTTATTTGTCATAGATAATTTCGGATATATTATTTAGTTTTTGTTTATAGAAATATTGTTGGGTTTTTTGTTTTCTTATCGATCAAATATTTTAGTCAAAGATATTAATATTGTTTTGTTTTTAAGAAATTAATTTTAACAATTTTATATCGTTTTGTGTCTCTAAATCTACGAAATATTTTTATTTCGTGTCTATCTTTTCGCGATTTTTGCGTATATAACTTAATTACCTTAATATAAAAATATCATACTTTTTAAAACATATTATGTTTTATTTTTTACGATGATAAACATATTTAATGAAATAAGGTATGTTATAACGTTTCAAGTTCTTCTAATTATCTTTTCATTGTGGTATTGGTATATATATATATATATATATATATATATATATATATATATGTGAATATGGTGATATATATAAAGTTTGAATAATTTGTCGTAAACATAGATTTATATTTATAGTTAAATAAGTATATATTTATATCTAAAATAAATTGTATTCATTATACAATCTATATATTATTTTTGGAGTACTAATTTGAACATATCTAAAAAATTACTCAATATTACACATTATGCCATTGAGTATAAAAAGCAATAATTTTGAACATTTAATTACGAAAAACCAAATAAAGAAATATTACAATACTCTCCAAAAATAAACTCAAAAATATTAAGGAAATTATGTAAAAGTCATTTGGAAAACAAAATAAGAAATACGCAATTCACATTAATACACTATTACATAGTTTTTATAAAAAAAAATACCATTCAAATTTTAATTTAATCAAAATACCATTAGAAAGAGTATTTTTTAAAAACCCATTACATTTTTTTTAACAAAAATAACACACAGATTAAAAAGGATTTTAATTATATTATAAAAAAAATTAAAACGAGTTGAAACATATTTTTTGTTAAAAATATCAAAAAATAAAAAACAAAATAGTTTGTAAACGGGTTCAGTTTCCGGTTCGATTCTAAAAAAACAGACGAAATTGCAATTATATTACATATTTAAAATATATTATATTATATTATATATTTAAATCTTATATTACATATTTAAAATATGTTTACAAGAATTATTTATATATATAATCAAAATATTTATAATTTTAAATAAATTTGGGTAAATCTCATAGTTCGATTTGTGTATTTCGATTAGGTTTCGGTTTGTATTTTGAATCCGGCTTTTTCCAAATAAATAATAAATTGTAATAATTTGGTACAATCAACTTACAAATTATATTAAAATTTTGCTATACGAAATATATAATAAAAATATTAAATAGTAATTAAAAAAATCTCATTTCAACAATATTAATTGATCCTATTTTGTTTAAACAATGAAGATAAAATAATATTCAAAATTTCTAAATTAAATATAGAAAATCTTAAAGAAAACATAAACCCGTGGTGAATCACGGGTTAATTCCTAATATTTATTTATTTTTTAAGATTAATTGAAAACATGAAATAATTTTTTATTATATATGAATCTCATTATATTATAAGGATAATGAAACTTTGTTCCGCGTATAGCGCAGATCCGCACCTAGTAATCATTTAAAATATATAACCAATATTTAAGTAACTAATAAAATCTGCGAATTATTATAACTAGGATTGATCCCGAGCTTCGTGCGGGGTTAATGGAAATATAAGTTATATGTATTTCATTATAATATCTAAAATTGAATTCCTAGATATTGATTGTTAGCATTATAAGAAATGAGTTTTTAATGTTAATAGTTTTAGTGTATGT
This sequence comes from Cochlearia excelsa, assembly GCA_963556525.1. Classification (NCBI taxonomy): domain Eukaryota; kingdom Viridiplantae; phylum Streptophyta; class Magnoliopsida; order Brassicales; family Brassicaceae; genus Cochlearia; species Cochlearia excelsa. The sequence continues at coordinate 20,757,491 of OY748330.1, forward strand.
TTAAACATTTTAAGAAATACATGTTTTGTATTACCGCACTCATTATTTTAAATAATAGAAAATGGTATGTGATCAGCCTTTTATTATATGTTGCGTTTTTTAGACATAATTTCGTATGGGTTGTTACGCATATTTATTTTAAATTATAGTATAAGTATTTGTACTTTTATGTTTTTTGTTAATTAATATCACTTATGTAAAAAAATTTGTACCACTCACTAAAATTTCATAGATATAATTGGTAAAACAATGGAAAGAACACAACCAATTCGATGATTCACATTAGGTTTTAGTTTTTGTGAATGAGTATTGAAAGTTTTATATGACTCATATTATCATTTTCTAGGATCAATTAAAATTTCAAAAACTAAGTGATCCGTGATATTTTTTATGCTGGATCATGGTTTTGGATTTTATTTTCAATTTTGATTTAACATTATGAAACAGACTTTCTCATTCGAATCTTGTATAACTATGAACTTGACTGTTTGATCATTCGACTAGTAAGTCGTTTTAAGTTTGTTGCATAATTTTTTAATTATTAATAGTAAAGTTGTTAGATTTCATAAAATCACAACACTAAGACAATTAAAAATATAAAATATCGAAAACTTTTAAAATGGATTCGCTTATTATTTTATTTTTTTACATGTTAGGTTATTTATATTTGGGAGAATTACAAAACTACACCATTTGAATTACAATTCACAAAACTACACCATTTCAAAATTATTTCACAAAACTACACATAAACACTCAAAATTAAATCCAAATAAACCATACCCACACAATCCTACCCTCTTAATACTATACCCTAAACACTAATTAGCAAACCCAAATGAAAAGATTTTAATTTTGGTAATTTTGTAGAGAAATTCACAAAACTACACCCTTTAAATTAGGTGTAGTTTTGTGAAGGAAGGCTTGAAAGGGTGTAGTTTTGTGAAGGAAGACTTGAAAGGGTGTAGTTTTGTGAATTCCTCTTTATATTTTGGATTCTTTTTCATTTTTTTTTACATTTTTTTGTCTTATAATTATTAATCATTATGATTTACATGTTTTAAAGAAGAATAAATATATAAAGCTATAAAACTATATTGAATGATTATTATAATTTTAATTTATTAATTACAAGTATTAATTATTAAGTTGATGAGATGGATGCATAAAATGAAAGATTATCTTTCTCTTTCACAATGTTACTAGGATTTAACCCGTGGTTCACCACGAGTATATTTATTTTGAAATCGTTTTATATGTCTATAAATTTAATTTAGAAATTAGTTATACATATTTTGGTTTTAAAGAATATATACAACTATTTAGAAGTTTTCATTTTATTATAGTTTTTTATTATTTTACGAACAAATAATAATTTAATCATTTAATAATAAAAATTATTATAATTTTTTTTTACTATATATTATCGAAATTATCCGAATTTAAAATAATAAACCGGAACATAACTAAAATATCCAAGTTGAAACTAATCCAAAAATAAATATCTCGAACGGGAAGAAAAAATTTACTAACCGAAAACCCGAAATCGAAATCGGAAACGAAACAATTTTTTTAAATAGAACCTAATGACCCAAAATTATGTAAAAGTTATTGAAATAAATTTTTTGTTACTATATAATATTTTGTAGTACATCTATATAGTAAATTTTTAACATAATTTATAATGTTATTTATTCCAAACTATTTTACACTATAGAAATTGTTATTTATTATATTATATGGTGGACAAAATACTTGGATCTAAATTAACGCATCGAAATCAAACTGAAATATTCGAACCGAAATCGATTCATAAAATAGAGAAATTTACTACCCGAAAACCTGGAACCAAATCTGAATAACCTAAATTAGTAAAATTGAACCGAATTTCCATGTTTACCCGAATTTTACACTATGAAATTTTTTATTTATTATATTATAAGGGTGGACAAAATATTCGAATACAAATTAAAATATCAAAACAAATTTGAAATATTAGAACCGAAACCAATCCAAAAAAAATAAGTAACTCGAACGGATATAAAATTTTACTACCCGAAAACCCGGAACCGAATCTGAACCGAATCTAAATTTTTAAAATTTAACCTAATTACCGGATTTACCCAAAATCTATAATTTATCCTTATAGATTTTGTTTTGTAAACATAATTTATGGTTTTATTTTTAATGATTTTTATTTCCATGTTTAAAATCAATGACATAGTATGTAAATAAGTGATTTTTTTTGGAAAAATTCAAAAGAGTACTTCAAAAATAATAATATAGATATAATAGATTCTCACTTTCCAACGTCTTTTTATTTTTCACCTAAATTTTTTAAAACAAATATAATCGAACCGGATCAATAGAGGTTTTACTTATAAGGATACGCCTAAGGGCTACCCCTATGATTATCCATTGGGGAAGTATATATATTATTAAGTAGTATTTGCTATGTTGTGAATCTACCTGTGTAGTTGTGGATAAGCATTAGAAGCATAATACCCGTGAGATAAATTTGTTTGTCGCCACCATATAAGCATTATGGTGTCGTTTATATTAAAAACTGAAGATGGTCGTTCATGAATTTAATCCATGAACACTGGAGATTGTTTTCCAACGTCTGTTTGTGAAACTCTTGGTCTGTCCCCTAATTCTTGGTCTCGTATGCTTGTTGACTTCTCATCGCAAAGGTATCAGAGGGTGAACAATAAGCCAGGCAATTGAAAAGTGAAATTTAAAGAGAAGTGGTAGTAGATTCCACCTGAATGGTTGTTCAAAACTTTTAGTGATTTTTAACTAATGGAACGACTTGTCACTGAAACTGTTTTTGTAATAACTGATAATATTTTGCACTGCTTGAAAGTGGTGAAAGAAGTTTGTTTGAGAACACTGAAGAACTGAAATTTCTAGAGATATTCGAGGAAAATTAAAGTAAAACATGAGCACTTATTGGAAACTTGTGGTGGGTTTGTGTTGACAATGATTGTGTTTCTGCGTTGACTACTCACGACGACGTTTGCGAGTCTTTGACGCATCATGGTTTCTAGACGTGCTTGTTTCACCGCTGGATGTTTTGCTTAACCAATTGTCTGTTGTTTTTTGAGGCAAAAGTTTTTGTTTTTCCTTTTTTGCGTCCGCTTAGTCAGCTATGATAGTTTGAGGGACCTGATTCAGCATATAATATTAGTTTTTTTTTCACCTATGATGAATATCAATCTTTGTTAGCTTATTAACAGAGAAACTTAATTTCTTTATTTTATACCTCATACTCATTTGGGTTTTCGTAATGGATGTAGATTCTTGAGCATTATGGAAGTGTGGTGACGTGGCATGAAGTTGAATGGGCTCACGCGTATATGGAAAAGAAACTCCTGCCCAACAAGGTCTTTAAGCATTGTGGAAGTTGACTATCCGGAACACTGTCACAACATTTTAGTGCTATTATAGTTAGCCCAAATCCTGCAAAGATAAAACTATAAATAACTACTTTTCAAAGTTATATTAGTAATTAATCCTAAAAACTTTATCAAAATCCCAATTGGATAAAAACCATGACATGAAAAGAGTACAACTTCACTATTTTCTCCTATAATAATTAGGTTATGATCTTTTTTTTTCTTTCAATAATTAGGTTATGATTTTCTTTCACAAATCTCGTAAATGACGAATTTCAATGGCTTGAATATGTTTTCTGAATGTTGTAGTGGGAAACGCCTTTGTAAATAAATTTGTTGCATTGTCACTTGAACGAATGTACTGAACATTTATTTCATGGTTCTCCTTAAGTTCTCGAGTGTAAGAAAAGAATCTTGGAGGAATGTGTTTCGTTCTATCGCTCTTGATAAAACTTTCTTTGAGCTGAATGACACATGTTGAATTATCTTCAAATAACTTTGTTGGTTCTTTATTGATGATCATTCCACTTCCATCTTGTTTGTGTTGGGTAATAGATCTGAGCCAAACACATTCTCTACATGCTTTATGAAGTGCAATAAATTCCGCATAGTTTGAAGAAGTGGCGACCAAAATCTGTTTTTGAGAACGCCAAGAGATCACAGTTCCATCAAAGGTGAAAACATAACCAGTTTGTGATTGAGGCTTATGCGGATCTGATAAATAGCATGCATCTGCAAAACCAACTAAACCAGTTTCGGAGTTTCTAGCATAATATAACCCAAAATCAATGGTTCCTTGAATATAACAAAAAATGTGTTTTATTCAAATCCAATGTCTGCGCGTAGGGTATGAACTATATCTTGCAAATAGATTAGTAGCAAAGGCTATATCAGGTCGAGTACAGTTTGCAAGATACATAAGACCGCCTATAGCGCTCATATATGGTATTTCAGAACCTAATACTTCTTCGTTATCTTCACAAGGTCGAAATAGATCATTTTCAATATTGAGAGATCTATTAATCATTGGAATAGTCAAAGGAGTTGCCTTATCCATATTAAAGCGCTTCAACACTCTTTTAGTGTAATTTGATTGATGCACAAATATTTCATCTTTAAGATGTTCTATTTGGAGTCCAAGACAAAACTTTGTCTTTCCAAGAACTTTCGAACTTTTCTTTCATATGAGTTCTTGAATCATCAATTTCTCCTTGAGTTCCAGTTATGTTCAGGTCATCATAATACACAACAATGATCACAAATCCCTTTGAGGTTTTTTTAATAAATACAAAAGGGAAAATCGTATTGTTGATACTTGATATATCCTTTACTCAACAAATATTCACTTAATCGATTATACCACATGCGTTCGGATTGTTTTAATTCATAATGTGATCTTTGTAATTTGACCGAACATATTTGTTTAGATTCTTCAAGAATCTTAGATCCTTCTAGAATTTTCATTCCTTCAGGGATTCACATATATATGTCACTATCAAGTGAACCATATAGCCATATATGTATGCAATCACTATATTCATAAGGTACATATCTAAATTTTTAGATTCCGCTAGACTCATTAAGTACCTAAATGTGATTGCATCCATTACCGGGGAATATATTTCATCGTAATCAATTCCCGGTCTTTGAGAAAACCTTTGTACCACAAGTCTTCCTTTATATCTCGTGACTTCATTATTTTCATTTCTTTTTCTCACAAAAACCCATTTACACCCAACAATATTTACATCTTCCGGTGTAATAACGATAGGTCCAAAGACGTCTCTTTTATTGAGAGAGAGTAATTCAGTTCTCATGGCCTTTTGTCATTTATTTCAATCTCCTCTCTTTTGACATTCAGAAACGGACCATGGTCATCGTTTTCATTGTCAATTTCTTCAGATACAGAGAAACAGAATATTCCATCTATGTCTTCAATTTCATTTCTAATTAAGCCACATTTTTCCATTATGGCCATTGTTGATGGAAATCTCATATTTTTATGTCATTTGTTCGTCCTTTTGACGAATCTCTTCGCGTGGTTCTTCTTGAACCCTTTCATATATCTCTTCAAAATATTTATCATCATTTGGTTCTTCTTGAACTTCCAGAAATATCTTCGTGATATTGTTTTTTATTGGGTTCAAGAACCTCATTATTTTGTTCTCCCAATTTATTTTTCTTTCGGGAATTTTTATCTTTAGAGCCAATCAATCTCCCCTTCTTTAAATGAACCTTAGGTTCATTTGCCTTGCTCCCATCTGTTTATTTATCAGGAATACAAATTCTTTTTGGGGTATTAACGACGAGTATATATGAATTCGTTACTCTATTTATATCTGTAAATGAGTCTGGTAATTCATTTGCCATATTTTGTAAGTGCACAATTTTCTGAACTTCCAATTCACGTTGTTTTGTTGGGGATCAAGATATACTAAATTTTATGTGCACCATGTAACATCTCTTGATATACTTTTAATATATTCCTCTAATGATGGAAATTCATGTTCATTAAAATGGCAATCGGCAAAATGTGTCGTGAACATATCACCGGTTTGCGGTACAATATACCGAATTATACTTGGTAAAATATACCTAACATAAATTCCCAATCTCCTTTGCATTCCCATTTTTGTTCTTTCCGGTGGGACAATCGGAACATAAACCGCACAACCAAGAACACAAAGATGGGATACATCAGGCACCTAGCCATATGTTAATTGTGAAGGGTAATATTCATTATATGCGCTTGGTCGAATCTGGACTAGTGCCGCTGCATGCAATATAGCATGTCCCCATACTGAAATTGGGAGATTTGTTCTCAATATTAAAGGTATTGCAATCAATTGCAACCGTTTAATTAAAGATTTGGCCATGCCATTTGTGTATGAATATGGGGAACTGGATGTTCAACATCAATCCCCATTGATATACAATAACTATTAAAGGCTTGTGAAGTGAATTCACCAGCGTTATCAAGTCTGACTTTCTTTATGACATAGTCAGAGAATTGCGCTTTTTGCCTTATTTAACCATATTTCGTGTTGTCAATAGATACACATGTGACCATCTACTAGATGCGTCAATCAATACTATAAAGTATCTAAATGACTCGTATGATGGGTGAATTGGTCCACATATATCACCATGTATTCTTTCCAAGAATAATGAAGATTAATTCCCAATTTTTATTATTGATGGCCGAGTTATGAGCTTTCCTTGAAAACATGCATTACATAATAACTCGCCTGATTGAAAAATCTTTTGATTTCTCAATGGGTGCTCATTCGAGTTTTGCACAATATTTTGCATCGTGACTGAACCTGGGTGGCCAAATCTTTCATGTCATATCTTAAATGTACTAATAAATTTTAAGTCTATAGTAAGATGTGATTCAGTCTTATTTATTTTTGTTCAATATAATCCAGAAGATAACATTGATAATTCTTCAAAAGTTTCTTTCTTTTCTGATGTAATGCAAAGGTATTCAATGCCATCTTTATTCATTGTGTTAATATGATATCCATTCTTACGAATATCTTTGAAACTCAACAAGTTCTCGTAAGATTTTGGGGCATATAACGCATCATTTATTTCAAATTGTGTTTCCCTTGGCATTGAAACATTAGCTTTTCCAGAGCCTATAATTATTTTTGCATTACTAGAAATAATATTCACGCCTTCAGTGGAATTCTTTATTTTGAGACAGGAGAAATATTTTTTATCTTTAAGTATTGTGTGCATTGTCGCACTATCAGGCAGACATATATCTTCTTTTTAGTCTCAAAGTTTGTCATTGTCTAGATTAAAATATTTATAAAAGATGTTTTACAGTAAAAAGTAAATATTATACAATATTATTTAAAACAACAACATGTATCATGTCATATTATTCCAAGTTATTTTCTTGACCGTTGATACCTTCTGAATCAAGCAGAAACTCCGAAATATGAAGATGACTATCATCATTTAAGACACTAAATGAAGACGTTCATCACAAATGAAGTTGGTTTCGTTAACCTTTTCTTTTGCCTTTTGTTATTCTTAATATAAACCAGCAAGATGTTTTGGCGTGCGACATGTATTATACCAGTGCCCTTTCATTCCACATCTATAGCAACACTTTCTGTTTGCTTCTTTATAACACGCCCAACTTCATTATGATAACTTGCATATTTTACACATTTTACCTTAGTTTATGCATTAAAATTCATTCATTTAGGTTGCATTTAATGTCATATAGGTTGCATTTTGGTTTGTTTCGTGTATTTCAGGTTTCGGAGCATAAAGACGGCGAAAAGTGATAATTTAAGCCAAAAAGAAGCGGATACACTTGCATCGGCATGTTGTATCGGTTTCTATTGGCCGATATAGAAGAAGAGCTTTTGCCGAAGCTTGTATCGACCAGTCATATCGGTTTGGAGTGGCTGATACAAGAGAAAAAGAACCCAAAGACGCGTATCGACTTGTTGTATCGGCTTGGCCTGGCCGATACGAAGGAAACTGAGCTGAAGCAAGGCTACCGAAGCGCATATCGACCAGACTGTATCGGTTTGCTATGACCGATACAGGCTGCGAAATTTTATAAGGAAATTCGGTTTTAATGTTGTAAAAAGGAAAACCAATTCATAAACCAAATTGGTTTTCTTTATTTTTCTTTGGTTTGGATATTATTAGGGTTGGGGGATGTTTTGACAGCCACCCTATCTTAATTTTGAGTTTTGTTTTGCTTTGTTCTTGGACTTGGAGATTCTTGGTGTTTTGCCTTGGCCTCCTTGTAATCTTCATCATCATCATTGAATAAGAGATTTATTTACCCTATTTCTCTTTGCTTTTGTTTATGTTTATGATTACCTTAAACTTAATTGCTATGAGTTTCAATATGATTTGTGAGTAGTTCCAAATAGACAATTGAGTTAGGGTAAAAGGGGTTTGGTTGAATCTAGGATAGATGATTGTCTAAAACTTAATTGATTATAAAACTTTAGTCTTTGGTAACAACCTTAAAGCTTTAATCGAGTTGGCCATTCGATTATTGAACCCATGAAACTTTATGAATCGAGAGATTATAAAGGTTCCTGAACAATTACCTTAGAACCAAGCCTAGCTTAACCGAGAGATCTGTGTTAATAAGCTTGGTGGTTAGAATTGATTTGTTCTTAAAGTTTCTCGACGATTAAACTATCCAAGATATTGTTTTAGTTTAATTGTTGAGAAAAGGATCATTGCCACGAGAGTGGATTGATCTAAAATCGTTTTCAAAACCTTAAAGTTATTTTTGTAAAAGACAATTTGAAATCTGAAAGTTTAATCACCTTTAAAACACTTTAACCTAGTTGTTTAGCTTTTTATAAAACTTTTAAAACTCTTAAATCTCGTTTTCGTTTCTCGTTTATTAAAAACTCTTAATTCGCGTTTTTAATTGTTTAAATCTCGGTTACAACTTCGTTCACCAACAACCATTTTGATCACGCTTAAACTAAGTTCGTTTCTTATAAATTCAAATAAATTGTTTGCTCCTGATTTGGTTTGACATCTTAAGTACTACATTAAGATATTAGATTTAACGGGGTAAAATCTCGTTTATCAAATTGGCGCCGTTGCCGATTCAGGAATTCGAACAATTATTAGAATTTTGAAACTACTTGGGATTAAGTTTCAGTTTCGCTACTAACTTGTTTTCTTTCCTTGTGATTTTCGTTTGGTTAGGTGTATGCAAAGAAGAAGTCACCGACAAAGTGACAACTTGCTCTTCTTCGCAGACATCAAAGCACACGAAAGAGCTATCTCACGAGAAAGAAGATCCAGCCTTCACTCCGACTCATCCACATCAGAAACTTCGGGTTCAGATTCGGAATTCGAGATGGGTGATGCAAACAACGCACCTAACGTTGCACGCACCATTGGAACAGCCGATGTGCCATCAAACATCACCAACCGTAGTGGCATCACACCACCAGCCATCGCCAACAACAACTTCGAGATCAAGTCTAGTCTCATTAATATGGTGTCCAGCAACAAGTTCTATGGGTTGCCTAGTGAAGACCCCATTGATCACCTTCACCAATTTGACATACTATGCGACACGGTGAAGATCAATGGTGTCAATGAGGACAAGTTTAAGCTGCGTTTGTTCCCCTTCTCACTCGGGGACAAAGCACACATATGACAGAAAAATCTCGTGAAGGACACCATACAGACTTGGGAAGCGTGTAAGACATCTTTTCTCACAAAGTTCTTCTCGGTGGTGAGGACATCAAAGCTGAGAAACGAGATCTCAGCTTTCGCACAAAAAGATCAAGAAACGTTCAGCGAATCTTGGGAAAGATTCAAGGGTTATACGGTGAGATGTCCACACCACGATTTCACGGGAGAGAGCCTACTTAGCACGTTCTATCGCGGTCTAAAACCGAAGTTCAGGATGCTTCTCGATTCAGCTAGCCAAGGAAATTTCCTTGGGAAGACGGAAGCCGATGGACAACTTTTGGTGGAGAACTACGCCCTTAGCGATAGCAACTACGGAGAAGATTATGATCGCACCATCCGCAACTCAGGGAACGATGAGCAATTCAAGAGAGAGATAAAGGCGGTGAATGAGAAGCTGGATAAGCTACTCATGTCCAACCAAGTGGGAATTAACTACGTTGGAAGCGGAGATGAACAATTACCCCCAACCGAGGGAAATCAAGAGGAGATCAACTACATGGGTAATCAGAACGGTTGGCGTTTCAACAACTACTCTCAACACCCAAACCTCTCCTACCGCAACAACAACGTAGTCAACCCCCAGGACCAGGTCTATCCCCAGGCGCAACAAGGAGGTTACCAAGGTAAACCTCAATACAACCATGGCGGATACGCACCGAGACCACCACATAATCGTCCTCCGGGCTACAACAACCACCCTGGTACTCAAGGAGCGGCTGCATCACCAGCTCCCCAAGGTGATCAAACCGCTCAGCTGTTAAAGCAAATCCTAGACGGCCAAACCCGAAATCACTTGGAGTTTAGCACGTTCAAGAAGGAAATTCAGGCAAAGGTTGACAACTCGTACCATGATCTCAACGCAAAGTTTGAATCAATGAGCTCGCACTTGAAAGCTCTGGATAACCAAGTGGGGCAGATCACGTCATCCTCCAAGCGACCAATGGGTCAACTTCCAGGGAAACCAGAAGCTAACCCGAAAGAGTATGTCAACGCTCTACATCTTCGTAGTGGCCGACAATTACCCTCTGGGGATCGCATCGAGGACGATGCGGAACAGGTCGGGGAGGTGGAACGGTCCCACGAGGCAGACACCACGCTCTTGGATGACGAAAGTGGAGAAGACGGTAAAGAGGAAGATACAGGACACTTGTATCGACCAGGCGTATCGGCCACGACTGGCCGATACGAGCGAAAAGGAGACATGACACTCGCATCGGCCAGATGTATCGGTTTCGGAAGACCGATATCGACCACCTGTGTCGGCCAAAAACAAGGCCGATACAGAGGAAAAAGTTGCCAAATCGAAAAAGTCGGCCTACGTTACGTCTATTTACGTGCCTAAGCTACCTTTTCCGGGTTGAGCTAAGAAACAACTGCTAGAGAAGTACAAAGCATAGTTTGAAAACCAGATGAAGGAAGTTCAAATTGCCATGCCACTCGTCGATGCCATTAAACTCGTCCCTCACTATAGCAAGTTTCTAAAGGATGCGATCAAGAACAAGTTTCAGGACTTCGACGATACAATAGTCCTCTCGCACGAGTGCAGCGCAATCATCCAACGAAACTGCCCTAAAAAGCTAAGTGATCCGGGGAGTTTCACCATACCATGTGCCATCGGCCCCTTGGTTTTCGAAGAATGTTTGTGCGATTTAGGGGCTAGCGCCAGTCTTATGCCGCTGTCCATTGCCCAGAGACTTGTGTTCTCATCCTTCAAGCCAACTAGGATCTCCCTAGTGCTTGTCGATAGGTCGGTAAGGATACCCGCGGGTGTGTTAGAAGACATCCCGGTCAAGCTAGGAAACGCTTTCATACCTACGGACTTCATTGTCTTGACGATGGATGAAGAACCTAAGGACCCTCTTATCCTAGGTAGGCTGTTCCTAGCCACAGCCGGAGCAATCATAGACGTGAAGAAGGGTAAGATTGATTTGCATCTTGGAGAGGACCTGGTCCAAAGGTATGACATCAACGATACGATCAAGAAACCGACCATTGATGGGCAGATTTTCTACATCGACTTGATGGATGAACTCGCGGATGAGTTCTTGGAGGAGTTAGCAACGGAAGACGAGCTTCAGCTTGCCATGACCACCTCAGATGAAGGAGGCCGAACAACGAGAGAAGACGTGATGGCAGTCCAGAAAAGAATCGACTCCCACCCCATCGATGTGGAAGCCGAGTTCCTTGTCCTGCCCGAGGCGGTTATATACGATGCCAAGGCGATGACGACGGACAGCGATGCTAGCAATGGTAAGTCTAGCGATGAAGACGATTGGAGCGAACTTAAAGCGCCAAAGGTAGAGTTAAAACCCCTTCCCAACGGGCTAAGGTACGTTTTCTTGGGGCCTAACTCCACCTACCCGATAATTATCAACGCTTCGCTTAGCGACGATGAGGTTAAAACTTTAACTCATGAGCTTAAAAAATTTAGGAAGGCGATAGGTTATTCTCTAGATGATATCAAAGGGATATCACCCTCTTTGTGCATGCACCGGATACATCTAGAGAACGAATCTATGTCCTCGATAGAACACCAACGTCGGCTGAACCCAAACCTGAAAGAAGTTGTTAAGAAAGAGATAATCAAGCTATTGGATGCGGGGATAATTTTCCCAATATCCGATAGCAATTGGATCTCTCCCGTTCATGTAGTACTGAAAAAGGGTGGAATTACCGTGGTTAAAAACGAATTAATCCCAACTAGAACAATCACGGGTCATAGAGTTTGCATCGATTATCGAAAGCTAAACGCTGCAACTCGAAAAGACCATTTCCCCCTGCCCTTCATTGACCAAATGCTTGAACGCTTAGCCAACCATCCATACTATTGTTTTCTCGATGGGTATTCCGGATTTTTCCAAATACCCATCCACCCCCAGGACCAAGAGAAAACCACCTTTACATGTCCCTATGGTACGTTTTCTTATCGTAGAATGTCGTTTGGGTTGTGTAATGCACCCGCGACGTTCCAACGATGCATGATGTCCATATTTTCAGATTTAATCGAAAACATTGTTGAGGTTTTTATGGATGATTTTTCTGTCTACGGTTCTTCGTTTGCCTCATGTTTGTCTAATCTTTGCAGGGTGCTTAAAAGGTGCGAGGAATGTCACTTGGTGCTGAATTGGGAGAAGTGCCTACTGGCCTCCTTCATCTTGTATCGGCCACTCCAAACAGATATGACTGGTCGACACAAGCTTAGGCAAAAGCTCTTCTTCTATATCGGCCAATAGAAACTGATACAACATGCCGATGCAAATGTATCCGCTTCTTTTTGGCTTAAATTATCACTTTTCGCCATCTTAGATGGCTGAATTGGGAGAAGTGCCACTTCATGGTTAGAGATGGTATCGTTTTGGGTCATCGGATTTCAGAAAAGGGTATTGAGGTTGATAAGGCAAAGATCGACGTTATGGCCAACCTCGGAGCTCCAAATTCGGTAAAGAGCATAAGGAGTTTTCTCGGTCACGTGAGTTTCTACAGGAGGTTCATCAAGGATTTCTCGAAGATAGCTAGACCGCTGACGAGATTGCTATGCAAGGACGTCGATTTTGTGTTCGACGAGGAGTGTCTAAGCGCCTTCCACAAGATCAAGCAAGAGTTGATAAGCGCTCCTATTGTGCAGCCACCGGATTGGGATCTACCTTTTGAGATCATGTGCGATGCTAGTGATTACGCCGTCGGTGCGGTGTTGGGCCAAAGAAAGGAGAAGAAGCTCCACGTCATTTACTACGCTAGTAAGACGATGGACGAGGCGCAGTCAAAGTATGCAACCACAGAAAAAGAACTCTTAGCCATCGTGTTTGCTTTCGAGAAGTTTAGGTCATACTTGGTTGGCTCAAAGGTGATAGTCTACACCGATCACGCAGCATTGAGACATTTGCTTGCGAAGAAAGACGCGAAACCGCGGCTGCTACGGTGGATTTTGCTGCTCCAAGAGTTCGACTTGGAAATCAAAGATAAGAAGGGCATCGAGAATGGAGTTGCGGATCAATTGTCGCGGTTGCGCGTAGACGATCTACTGCCCATCGACGACTCATTCCCCCGAGGAGCAGCTAATGACAATCATGCTACATAAATCTCGGGGAGAGCAAGAGCACGAGATTGAAGAGCTCCTTGCTATCGAGAAGGAGCCGTGGTACGCAGATATCGTGAACTACTTGGTCACGGGAGAGGAACCGCACTACTTGGAACGACATCAAAAGAAGAAGTTCTTCCACGACTTGAAACGGTTCTATTGGGACGAACCTTACCTCTACACCTTGTGCAAAGACGGATTATATAGGAGGTGTGTAGCGGATGAAGAGGTAAACGGCATACTAACTCATTGCCACGGTTCAGCCTATGGAGGACATTTCGCGAGTTTTAAGACGGTCTCCAAAGTGTTACAAGCTGGTTTTTGGTGCCCCACAATGTTTAAAGATTCTCACGAGTTCGTTCAACGCTGCGATCCTTGCCAAAGGAAGGGCAATATAAGCAGGCGGAACGAGATGCCACAAAACCCTATCATGGAAGTGGAGATTTTTGACGTGTGGGGTATAGACTTCATGGGACCTTTCCCATCATCGTACGGCAAGAAGTACATTCTCGTGGCAGTAGACTATGTCTCCAAGTGGGTAGAAAATGTAGCTTGCACAACGAGCGACTCAAAAGCCGTTGTTAGTCTTTTTAAGACGATAATCTTCCCTCGATTTGGAGTTCCCAGGGTTGTCATTAGTGACGGAGGATCCCACTTCATCAACAAGATCTTCGAGGGCCTTCTCAAGAAACACGACGTCAAGCACAAGGTCGCAACACCCTACCACCCACAAACCAGCGGCCAAGTAGAGGTTTCTAACCGACAAATCAAGGCGATTCTCGAGAAGACGTTCGGTGTAACGAGGAAAGATTGGTCCGTTAAACTCGACGACACTCTTTGGGCGTACAGGAAAGCGTTTAAAACGCCATTGGGGACAACGCCCTTTAACTTGCTGTATGGTAAAGCTTGCCACCTCCCGGTAGAGATCGAATACAAAGCCAGCTGGGCAATTAAGCTTCTCAACTTCGACCTGAAAACAGCGAAAGAGAAGAGGGAATTCCAGCCCGAGGAATTGGACGAAATACGCCAACACGCCTATGAGAGCTCGAGGATCTACAAAGAGCGAACCAAAGCCTTCCACGACAAGAAGATCATCAAGAAGGAGTTCAAGGTGAATGACTTGGTTCTGCTATTCAACTCGCGGTTGAAACTATTCCCGGGAAAGCTGAAATCCCGTTGGTCCGACCCTTTTATGGTCAAGGAGGTAAGACCACTCGGAGTAGTGGTTCTTTGGGACAAGCACGGAGGGGAGTTTGTAGTAAACGGTCAAAGACTCAAACCGTACTTCGCAAACGAAGCCGCGACCGGAGGAGACTCATTGTCTCTTTCGGACCCCAACGTCGTTTAAACAAAGGGGTAAAGTCAAGCTACGTGACTATAAACAAGCTCACTTGGGAGGAAGTCCCATGTCTATCCCTATACATAATCTTTATTTTAATTTAGCATTTTCATATTCATAGTTCTAATCATTTTCTTTGGTTACTTAGTAGTATTTTCCAGGTTAGAGACAACGAGAAAGAGCCCATGAATTACGTATCGGTTGGTCGTATCGGTCTGCTGGGACGGATATCGACGAGATGTATCGGTTTGCTGGGACCGATACACAGGGCAAAAGGAGAAAATATATCTGATATCGGGATGTTGTATCGGTCTGCTGGGACCGATACAAGGCGAGGAAAAGTGGATACATTCGCATCATGATGTTGTATCGGTCTGCTGGGACCGATACAAAGCGAGAAAAAGTGGATACATTCGTATCGGCCTAGTGTATCGGTCTTCTTTGACCGATACAATTCGAAATAAGCCGAGATCGCCAACACGCCGATACAGAAAACCCGATACTGTATCGTATCGGTTTAACTGTATCGGTCAGGTAACCGATACGCACTAAATTTTTGTGAATATCGGTTGAGTATAAATATACTCCTAGGGCTTTTCTCTTAAATCAACACAACCGATATCGCCCCCCTCTTGTTCCACCATTGTTGCGAATTTTAAAAACTTGATATCTCCTTCGTTTGTTGTCGAAATCCTTTGATTTTTGGCTCATTCTCTTTGTCTCCTCCTTCTCTTTCAGGTCATATCAACCATTCAACCAATCCGAGCCTTCTCCAAAAACGCCCAAATTCCCCATAAGAACCAATGGGTCCAAAGAGAGCATCAAGGGCTGAAAAAGGGAAAGGCAAGGCAATAGAGGAAGAACCACCGAGAAGAAGGACGAGGTCAGGTTCAGTGGTTATAAAGGAGCCCACCGACGAAGTTCCAAGGGAGAAACCAAGGGAAGAACCGAGAGAAGAGCCGCGAAAGAGCAAATCGCGAAAGAGCAACGCGAGGAAGAAGCGTGATGAACCCGCAGTCGTGGAAGAAGAAGAAGAGTACGAGTATGTACTCGAGTCCGAGCCCGAGGAGGAGTTAGCACCGGCTCCGTGTGGATTCACATTCCCACCAAGGAAAAACGAAGCGCCTCTCGAGCGCGACCCGAAGAAACAACCGTCGCCCCGAGAACTTTACCATGCGCTAATGGAGATAACATTCGTCCCGTCGCGTTTCCCGGATCCGGATACACTCAAGAAATTGGTTATCTACGAAGAGGTAAAGGTGATTTTGCGCAACATGAGGCTAGAATGGGTCTTAGGGAAAGAGAACATCGCCTACAAGGAGGAAACGTGTCAGTTTCTAGCCACCCTATCCCTCGAATTCACCAGGCTAGGAATCACATGCACTTTCAGGGGTAACGACGGGTATACCTACGGGGGACCGCTCGAAATCTGGGCAAGGATCCTCGGAATTCCGGGAGACGGTCAGGCCGAGCTCAGCAACCAACCGGGAGAGAGCGCGCAACTTTGGAACTTCATCGCCAACGGAGTCTACCAACCCGGGAGATCGAAGAGCGCAATGATCCGCCACCCGACGATAAGGTACGTGCAAAAACTGCTTTCGCACGTGTTCTTCCCTAGACGCGAGGTGGGGCAGGTGAACAACAACGAGATGAT
Organism: Cochlearia excelsa; assembly: GCA_963556525.1. NCBI lineage: Eukaryota > Viridiplantae > Streptophyta > Magnoliopsida > Brassicales > Brassicaceae > Cochlearia > Cochlearia excelsa. The sequence continues at coordinate 20,774,167 of OY748330.1, forward strand.
GTGTCTGCAGCAGGGCTTGGCACCGATACTTCGACGATCACGCCACGATCCGAGCTTGTTCCCCACAACGGAAGAGCACTATCCGAGCGTGCTAAGGCTATTCATCAACGGCCTATTGGATTTAAAGCGTTGGGCTTGGATGCGCACCGACGCCACACCAAAGCTGAGCATAGGAGGATGGATTACGCCCTTTCTAACCCGGTGGCGCATACCCTTATTGGGTAGGGCGGAGCATCCGACCCTCATGGATATGCCTTACTTGGCTAAGCAGCTTATCATCGTCGGAGAATACGAGGGTAAGTATGGATATTCGTTCAAGAAGAACGACGTCCAGCGCATCGTCCTTCTTCCCAACCAAGCAGCCACGAGCTTCGACGGAAACGACGCGATACACTTCGATCTTGGCTGGCACCAATTCCACGACGTCATTGCAGCCCCGTTGTCCTCAGTACGCGCTCCGAGGAGAGTCCAAAGACCAGCTGGACGGAGTAGCTACGAGACCAGCTCCACGGCCATGCCTACCTACGGTCCCGAGCGATACTATCCAGCCCCCTCCTTCGCGCCTAGGCAGCCCGGTCCGCTGCAGGACATGTACATGGACATGCGGAGGATGACCCGCTGGAACCTCTTCCAAGACCGCACCATAAGGAAGTTGGTGCGAGAGGTCAGGTCTTTGAAGAAGACCATCAAGAGAGGTTTGTCTTGGGCGAGCTGCAGTTCGAACCAAGACATGCGGCTGGTAGTGCGTGATCCGCAGGTAGACGCACCTGCACCTAGGAGACGAAGCCGCACCCTCCGACGCCCACCGGTGGCTCTCTCGGACAACGAGTCTCCTACATTATCCTCTGATGGAGAAGACGACGACCCGGAGACCTACTACTATTGAGGTAACCCTCCATCCTTGTACATACGCTTTTTCACATTTCTTGCATGTAGTTTTAGGATGTTTTGCATTTAGGAACCTCCCTCGACACTTGTTTCACACGGAGACCGTGTGAATTAAGTTTGGGGGAGTAGGCACATTATCATCACGCATTTTAGTTCTAATTTAGCATCCACACAAAAAAAAAGAAAGTAAAAAACACAAAAAAAATCTGCATATAGGATTAGTTCATGGCATTTAGAGCATATGCATAGGGGATCTATGATGATGTTAACCTTGTAAAGCGACGCACTTTGTGTCTTGAACAATATCTTAGGTGTAGTATTTTCCGTAAACGAATTAAAACTCGCTGAAAATCTTGAAACCGCAACTCTAGACATTGATGTTTAAAAATCCAATTGTATGGTTATGAAGCTTGGTAGTTCTAAATCACCTTCGAAAAATTATTTGAACTTAAACCTGACTTTTAATTAGCATGATTGATAGTTTTTCAAGAGAATTTGTATGGCTTTTTGATTTCCACGGATTGCGACTTCCTAAACCGAAACACTTTAAGCGCAATCCGGTCATTCTCATTATAAGGATGATTCCCCTCTCATCCCCTACGCCTAAACCCAAACACTTGTGAGAACTCTTTTCGTTTAGTGATTGTTTGGTTTCGCAAAAACTTGAAAGTATAGGGAGCGACAAGAAAGGACATCCATTTGGCTAGGTTATCATGTGCTAGCTTGTAGACGGGATAACGGGAAACACATCTTTGAACTAAAACAAATTTTCAGAAAATAAACACGAGTTAAATTGTAAAACGCCTAGGGGTAAAGAATGGCTAAGAAAAAAAAAACAGAAAAATCGAAAAAGAAAAAAAAGAAAAAAAAGGAAGAGAAAGTTAGCCAAATAAAACCCCTAAGGTAGTTAAAAAAAAAAAAAAAAGAGAAGAAAACTCGATGTTTAAAAGCTTAAGTGTTTAGAGAATGAAAGATGGGTTAGAGATTAGAGTTGTATAGAGATGGATGTACGGATTTGCATTGTTCCTTGTCTTTCCCGATTTTGCTTAACCCTTTCACTCCCCGAGAGAAACCGTGCTACAACTAACCACATGCCTGAGTGTTAGCCTCCTCGCTTGATTCGAAATCCCGTTCTTACCTAGACAAATAGAAAAACTCTTGGAAATGTTTAATCATGTTTCATGCTTGATTGTGTTTAATTGAATGTGAAAGGTGTTTGGACTAGATAAGTGGATCACATACTTTTGGTAATAATAGCGGATTTAGAGGGAGTTAAGGTAGATAGAAATAAGTGGAACTAGTTCGGTTGCGAGAGGGTATTATGTTTAGGATACTTGTTCATTACACTTCCACGTTGCTTTTGGTTCTGAGGTCCCCGCCTCCACACCTTCTTAAACTTTGATGCGAAATTCTCTTACTTGAGGACAAGCAAAGGATAAGTTTGGGGGAGTTGATAACTTGCATATTTTACACATTTTACCTTAGTTTATGCATTAGAATTCATTCATTTAGGTTGCATTTAGTGTCATATAGGTTGCATTTTGGTTTGTTTCGTGTATTTCAGGTTTCGGAGCATAAAGACGGCGAAAATTGATAATTTAAGCCAAAAAGAAGCGGATACACTTGCATCGGCATGTTGTATCGGTTTCTATTGGCCGATATAGAAGAAGAGCTTTTGCCGAAGCTTGTATCGACCAGTCATATCGGTTTGGAGTGGCCGATACAAGAGAAAAAGAACCCGGAGACGCGTATCGACTTGTTGTATCGGCTTGGCCTGGCCGATACGAAGGAAACTGAGCTGAAACAAGGCTACCGAAGCGCATATCGACCAGACTGTATCGGTTTGCTATGACCGATACAGGTTGCGAAATTTTATAAGGAAATTAGGTTTTAATGTTGTAAAAAGGAAAACCAATTCCTAAACCAAATTGGTTTTCTTTATTTTTCTTTGGTTTGGATATTATTAGGGTTGGGGGGATGTTTTGACAGCCACCCTATCTTAATTTTGAGTTTTGTTTTGCTTTGTTCTTGGACTTGGAGATTCTTGATGTTTTGCCTTGACCTCCTTGTAATCTTCATCATCATCATTGAATAAGAGATTTCTTTACCCTATTTCTCTTTGCTTTTGTTTATGTTTATGATTACCTTAAACTTAATTGCTATGAGTTTCAATATGATTTGTGAGTAGTTCCAAATAGACAATTGGGTTAGGGTAAAAGGGGTTTGGTTGAATCTAGGATAGATGATTGTCTAAAACTTAATTGATTATAAAACTTTAGTCTTTGGTAACAACCTTAAAGCTTTAATCGAGTTGGCCATTCGATTATTGAACCCAGGAAACTTTATGAATCGAGAGATTATAAAGGTTCCTGAACAATTACCTTAGAACCAAGCCTAGCTTAACCGAGAGATCTGTGTTAATAAGCTTGGTGGTTAGAATTGATTTGTTCTTAAAGTTTCTCGACGATTAAACTATCCAAGATATTGTTTTAATTTAATTGTTGAGAAAATGATCATTGCCACGAGAGTGGATTGATCTAAAATCGTTTTCAAAACCTTAAAGTTATTTTTGTAAAAGACAATTTGAAATCTGAAAGTTTAATCACCTTTAAAACACCTTAACCTAGTTGTTTAGATTTTTATAAAACTTTTAAAACTCTTAAATCTCGTTTTCGTTTCTCGTTTATTAAAAACTCAAAGCCAAATAAACAAGAGCAAGAGGAGATGGTCAACAGAATTGGTGGCTTCTTTTTTGAATGAGGAATATCCAGAAAAACTGAAAACACCTACTCTGACAGATATCATGGATGTCATTCAGCTAAAACTTGGGGTAAAAGTATCATACTCTACAGAAGACAGACAAAAATTTAGCTATTAGTCATTTGTGTGGAAATGCAGAAGACAACTACAAGATGCTTCTTAGCTACTTGTACATGTTAGAGGAGGTGAATCCAGGAACAAAAACAAGTGTGGGGGTTGATGAGGCAGGTAAATTCAAGTACCTCTTTATAGCGTTGGGAGTTTGTATTAAAGAGTTTGCGGTCATGAGAAAAGTTATAATTGTCGATGCCACATTTTTGAAGAACGGGTATGGTGGTGTACTAGTATTTGCTAAAGCTCAAGATCCTTATCGTCATCATTATCCCCTCGCTATTGGTGTACTCGACGGTGAGAATAAAGCTAGTTGGACTTGGTTTTTCGAGATGCTCAAAAGTGTTATATATGACTCCTCATAATTAGTTTTTATGAGCGACAGAAACCAGAGCCTCATCGCGGTTGTATATGTCAGTGTGTTTCCGGAAGCTCACCATGGTCATTGTATATGTCAGTCGTCTCAGAACGTAAGAAGTCATGCTAGTAACACCAACAAAGTCGTAGTCAGATGGAGATTTATGGAGTGGTTAGGTTCTACACGATGGTTGAGTTCGAAACTGCGTACGCATCATTCAAGACGCGATATCTTTTGGCATACAAGTATGTGGAGGAGAAGACTGAGAAAGACACTTGGTCAAGGCTATGTTCCCACGTGACAGATACAACTTGGAAACTAGCAATAGTGTGGAGTCAAGGAATGGCTTGTTTAAGGACGTGAGGAAGTATTCCTTAAAACCAATGTTAGATATAATCATCAAAAACTCTCATAGTGGTTTACCCAACATCGGAAGGACGTTGTGTATGCATCGATTGATACTAAACTGGTTTCTCTTGTCAAGAACCACCTACACAACATATGGGCCAAAGTTGATAAAACACCGGTGCGTGAGGTAAATAGTTATGAGTCTGAATTTGAAGTAACAGACATCGACGATTGTAAACTTTATTTGGTGAAATTGAGAGCGAAGAATTGTTCCTACAAAGTGTATGATTATGAAAAATATCCTTGTATGCACGGACTTGCAGCTTATTTATTTACTCTTGATACTGATCCCAATCATCGTGGTGGAGGCCGAGTAGTATATCATCATGAGTTGTGTTCACAGTATTACTGGGTAGAATTGTGGGGCAAGCTTATTCCACGACCATTTATTTTGTGCCTGACATGACTAATTGGAATGTACCAGATCACATAAAAGAACGACATGTGCTACCAAAAGATCGCGTGAAAAAGAATGGGAGAAAACATGATAAAAGAAAGCCATCCGCTGGAGAACGACGTAAAAGACACAAAACTAGGTGAGCAAGGCAAAATTTTGGTTTCAATTGGTTGCCTTTTGGAACGCATCGTTATCCGAGTGATTGAACTTCTTTAAAAATATGTTTTTGTCGTTCAACTTCTTTAAAATTATGTTTTTGTCATTGAATTCTGTAATATTGTGAAATACTACGGATTACTAATATGTTTGAATTTTATTTTATGTTATAGTCTATTGATTTCATTTTTGATTATTGATTTTATTTATGTTATTATATTAATTTAACGTTTGAATGATGATTTTAATTATATCATTTCAAAAAACACATGTTCCAAAAAAAAAATTCATTGTTTCAAAAATTTTCTTGTACATTGCATGTTCTTTCGAATAAAACTTTCTTAGTAAGAACAACTTTGAAAAGGATATTTTAATAAAATGATATTTTCCTACGAGTTTTTTCAATAATCACGTATGCGTACATGTTAAATCCGAAATATGAAAAGTAAAACTCTATTAACAATTTAAAGTTATAGGTAAAACTAAAAACATTTAAAATCTTGAAAAGTATGCTATGAAGAACATTGGTAAAACTAGAAACTTCAGTATAACTAAGTGTAAATTTTTTGGAGGGAAACACAATTTTTTTTGGCGCCCAAAATCGAGAAATCCGAAATTGTCATTTTGTTGGTAAAAAGCATGATTCTGACAACTTTTATTCTCCCTTTAATCTCGTGTCTTTTCCTACCTTACTTAACTACTCCATGAACAAACTCTTTTGTCCCTCTCTTCATTCTTCATTCTTCATTCTCCATACTCTATTCTTAAACAAACTTTCTCTAAACTCATCTCCACTCATCTCTTTTAAGCACATTCGATTTTCTTTTACCCTTCATGGATTTGTGGGTGGATGAACAAGAGAGGCGAGAGACGAAGAAGGTGAAACAACACCTCAACATGCTAATGTACGTTGCCGATGGCCAATACGAAATTCCAACACGTTGTCCATGTGGAGGGCAAATCATTATGGATGCTTCTCCAACTCCAAAGTATATATTTGATTTTGATACTTTACCTGGGAGTAGGTACTTCATGTGCAAGACATACAAGGTAAATTGTTGTTTTCATATCACGTCTGCGTAAAACTGTGTAAAACTGCGTAAAACTGTGTCAAACTAATTGCTTTAAAAATGCGTAAAACTTCCTAAAACTGAGTGAAACTAATTGCTTTAAAATGCGTAAAACTAAGTGAAACTATGCTGAACGTTCAGGACGATGGGCTGCACTATCGTCAACCATGGGCTTTGGGTGTTGAGGAAGAAATTTAGAAGCTAAAAACAGAGGTGAATGATATGGTTGGAGAGATTGCTAAGTTGAAGGAACTTCTTTATGGTCCCCATCCGTGAGCGAATCTCCGTCGTCGTGAAACTTATGTCTAGTCTTTTTTGCGCGTTATGTTGTCTAAATAAAGAATTTTGTCTCTCATATGTTACTCTTAATGTTGTCCAACAAACATTGTCTCTCTTATTTTTGCTACTTATTATCTATGTTTTATTTCAAAAATACCATAACATAAAAGTAACACAAATCAAACCATAAAGGTACCACAAATCATACAATAAAAATACCACAAATCATTCCATAAAAGTACCACAAAATATACGATAAAGTACCACAAAAACCTTCCATAAAAACGTAACATAAAAGTTCATCATTCGAATAAGTTTTTGAAACTCAAATACCACCACATAACATAAAAGTTCTTTATTTTTTTTAGATTTACATGAACTACCTGTTTCATTGACAAAAAACATTAAAGAGTCAAACTATCACCCAATGCATCAACCTTTTGTTCAACTATGTTCATCAGTCTCATCACTTTTTCCAGGCCCTTCAAAACATCACCAACTTTCTCAACTCTCTCAGCTCCCTCAGCTCCCTCAACTACCTCCATTGTGACTTCTTCTTCTCTTTCTCGCGCGACAACATCTTCGTCATACATGTCTTAGAAAAAGATTGTTAATCTTTTTTTCTCCAACTTATCTCAACTGTTAACAGCTAGATCAAAATCATCTTCATCATCGTTAACCTCGGACACTTGACATCATCTCTTTCAACTGATTCTCTAAACGCATTTTGATGTGTGGTGTTTTTAACGTTTTAAACATAGGATTTAGCCACACAATAGAGTCTTTTTATGTATCTTTAGTTGTTTTACAGGTAATAAAAGTCATAGTGGCGTCCCGAGATAGTGAGGATGGAGTGATAGAGTTTTCAAGGCAAAAGAACAAAGAATGCAGAAGAAAGGAAATCGATCGATCGATCCTCCATAGAGATCGATCGATCTCTTATCTGCGCAAACATACGGAGTTTTTCTGGATTGACCAAAGACCAAAGATTGATCGATCTTCATCTAGGTTAAACTTACCACCTGAACTTGCTTGATCACCATAGTTCTTGATTCTAGATTGTATAGGCTCAACGAGAGTTGGTTTAGGAATCAAATAGAACCTAGGTGAGAAAAACGTCCTTAGCATGCGAGCCTACGAGAGTAGTTTTTATTGCGTTTTGTGAACATATCGGACTTAGACCTATTGCATGCTAGGATTTACTGAACACAAACGAGAGTTTAGTATTCGTACTTGTTAGCATAGGGATTGATACGCCCGAGAGGGGGTCAATATAATTATTGAGATTTGAGTTTAAGAACGGTTATAATTGTTTCCCAATCATATATCTATCTAGTGAAAACTAATTCTTGCGACTAATCCTAACACATGACGCTTTTTAATATATTGTTTACAAATGTTTTTTGTTTTCCATTACTAATCGCTTTCCAAAACTTTACAAACAACATTTTTGTGACTCTTAGCTTTACATTGAATTTAAGAGTTTTAGTATAACCATTGGTCTCTATGGATTCGATCCCTAAATACTATACGAATTGTTGTGCACTTACAATAGTTTATTTTAGGGTTAAAACTCTGAGTATCAAGTTTTTGGTGTCGTTGTCGGGGACCAATTGTGTTACCTTTAATAATTATATTCAAATTTAGTCTAAGATTTTTTTATTTTAGTTATTTATTATTTTTCTTATTTATTTCAGGTGAATGCAAAGAAGAAGCAAATGAGCTGACAACCTACTTGCTTTTGACACCGCCGAATTAGCAAGAATCGAACGCACCAATCGTCGTAACAGAGGAAGAGATATCAACATGGATAACAACCCTTAATTCGACGCTAATGGTAATCAGATTGATGCCGGCAATGGACAAGCTGTTGGACAAAAACAACAAGCTTACGAAAACGATGAGATCGCACTAATGCGACAACAGATGGCTGATTTTATGGCAGCCCAAGCTCGACAGAACAACCAAGCCCCAAGGGGGACAACCATGCTAGAGGCAGACGGTTCTGATGTCTTCTTGCAAGACCGCAATCATGTTCAACCCGCTGGAAATCAGAGACAAGACTACGAGATTAAGTCTCAGATTATCCACTTGGTGAAACAGAAACAATACCACGGGTTACCTCAAGAACACCCGATGGACCACATCAACAACTTTGAGGACATATGTAGCACAACTAAAATCAATGGAGTCTCGAGAGATTGGTTCATGTGCAAGTTGTTTGCATCTCCTTAGCTGACAAAGCGTATCGATGGCTGAAGTCTCTCCCACCTGATTCTACCCACACTTGGGATGCGTACAAGGGACCGTTTCTCGCACACTTCTTCACGAAGTCGAAAGCCAATGCTCTTAGGAACAAGATCTCGTTGTTTCTGTAAGGCCCAACCGAATCCTTCTACGAAGCATGGGAAAGCTTCAAAGATTGTATTAGAGATTTTCCACATCACGGTTTCACTAAGACCCATTTGATCAACACTTTCTACCGTGGTATCGATGAGACGTATCGACTATCTCTAGACACCGCAAGTAACGGAGATCTTATGACTAAGACAGCGGAGGAAGCTACTATACTTATTGAGAATCTCGCAGTGAGAAACTCCAACGCATGCCGTGAGTACGATAGGAAACTCAAGTCCACAAGCACCAAGGACAACTCGGAGATCAAAGAGCTTAAAAGCATGATGGAACAACTTCTAAATAAAAATCGTGGTGTGAAATCTTGACGATATGTTGTATGAAGAACACGATGACGAGGGACAAGAAGATGTGAATTTCATCGGAGGACACTGGAATTTTCAGAGAGAATATCATAACCCGATGGATAGAAACAACAACTTGTCTTATCGCAACAACAACGTTGGGAACCCTCAGTTTCAGAAGTACCCAGCCCATGGAAGAACCAACATTCAGAACGACCAGAACACGCAGAGCAGCCAGAACATGCAGAACTCCGGTACGAACAACTTCCCGGGAAAAGTATACGCGCAAAACTCTAGCGCGAATAGTTTTTCAGGTAGGAATTTCGTACAAGGCCAAGGTAATGGAAATTACCAAAGGAACTTCCCCAACAACTCTCATGATCAGGGAAAATTTCAGAACACGGGTAACTTTCAGAATCAGAGGAACTACCAACAACCCACTCCTCAAGAGAACAAGATGGAAGCTATGATGCAACAGATTTTGTCCAGCCAACAACAAGGTAGTAAAGATCTCCTTGAGTCTCTCTCAACACATGTTAAGAAGTTAGATACTCAAGTTGCACAAACCGCTGAAAGTGTAAGAAGAAAATGTGGACAACTCCCTGGAAAATCGGTGTCCAATCCAAAAGCATCATGCAATGTTGTATCGTCATCTAACCTGAGAGAAAACCCACGAGTGTCCGATGATCTACCAACAACTATCGAACCATTGGAGGAAGATGAAGATGAGATGAGATACAATTTCCAAAGAAACTCACTACGAAAACTTGACAAGATTAATGATCCTGGTGAATTTGTTTGTACTTGCAAAATCAACGGGGTTGACTTCAAGGATTCCTTATGCGATACGGGAGCTAATGTGAATTTTATGTCAAAGAAAGTCGCAGAGAAATTGGACATCATGGATAGCACACCATCTAGGATGACTCTCAGACTTGCAGACGACTCTATCATTCCTTCACAAGACATGATTCATGATTTGTTGTTGGAAATCGGAGATTACCTTGTCCCGGTTGACTTTCAGATTGTGGATGTAAACAAAGACTCAAAAGAACAACTTGTCATCGGGAGATGTTTCCTTACTACAGTGGATGTAGTTGTCAACCTTCAGAATCAACGCATCTCTTTTAAGAAAGTCAAGAAAATAGTATTCTTCAAAGCATTGCCTCCACAATATGCATATCACATAACAACGATTAAAGGAGAGGAGTTAATGAGTGTTTCTAAGGAAGAAGAAGTTGATGTGTTCAAATTAAAGGAAGTCATTGATGGATGCCTTGTCAAGTCAACGAAGATTCCAAGTTCGAAGAAGAATGCAAAGGAGAAACCGGTGGAAAAAAGTGTCAAAAAGGATTCTCGAATGCTTTTGGTACCTCAAAGATGCAATGGAGATTCGATTGAGTACATGTTTAAGAGTAGAGGAACCTCAAGGCCATTTTTGAAAGTTAGAGTGATCCTCTCTCAAGAGTTGAAGGAGAAAGGCGAGGATGCTATAATGGTCATGATGAACAAGGTTTTTGCGCTTAAGATGTCTGACGATGGGGATTACTTTGAACCAGGTCCTTCTGCTTAACCGGACTAGTCCCTGAGCCGTCAAGCTAATGGGAGGCAACCCATTGGTACGTGTGTATACGTTTCTTTTCTATATTTTATCATCTACTTATTCAATTTGCTTTTGTTTTGACTTTTCAGCTTTATCACTCTTCTTTAGACAAGACATACACATCGGGACGGTGTGAAGTAAATTTGGGGGAGGGTGTTCATTCGTTTCTAATCTCGTTTGTTCGTCTTTGTTTTTATTTTTCTTTTTCTAGATTTTTTTTAGTCACAGTCGAGTCGTTTTTCGAGTCAAAACTTGTTTTCAAAACTAAGTGATGCATTATGATCTTGTTCTTGATTAACCAACTATCTTTAAAGAGCATTTGACAACAGAGATAAGAACCGCAAAATTTCAGAAAACCCACGATATGTCACCAGTTCCACAGGAAAGTTTCTTTTACTCGCATTATCTTTCGGTTAACTGATTTTGACTTCACCATAATAGAATTGTTAATCTTGACTAATTTTCTCACTTTGGGTTTTAAGATGCATTGGATACGGTTTTGCTTTTAGGTCCTATAAGACATCTATGTGTAGTAAGGTTCCCCTCTCTCTTCCCTTCTAAAAAGAAATGTTACATTATTTGAAAAAAGTCGTGAATAATGGTTGAAAATATGCTATTTCGAAAGTAGGACGTAAACTCGTATTCTTTCGAAATTCGTGGAAACTAAAACCATGAAGCGACCGCCCTTCTAAAAAAAACAAAGGGTAAAACCAAGGTCGAATTAAAAAAAATACAAATGGCACCCTAAAGAAAGTTAGGGAGACATTCGACCTTAAGGAAGCGAGAAAAGAGAGAGGAAAGAAACCAAAAGAGGATGTTCTTAGTACTTAGGAAACCTGAAAGGTAAGACTTATGTCTAGTGATCGATTTTCCCTTAGTGAGACCCCACTTTATTTGTTTTAAGAGAGTAAGAAGTCAATTGAGGTGAAACCGTAGATTTTCGAGGATTAGTTATTTAAAGTACTATGAGGGTGATTTCGTGGTGGTAGTATGATCTTAAGTTTCAAAGCTGGTGTTTGTCCTATGTGGTTTGTGGGTTACTTTGGAAAGGACATGATTAAGTGACGATGCAAGTATTTAGAGTTTTTCAAAACCTCTTCTTCTCACTTAGTGTATTGTTTTGTTCGAGGACAAACAAAAGGCTAAGTTTGGGGGAGTTGATGTGTGGCGTTTTTAACGTTTTAAACATAGGATTTAACTACAACATAGAGCCTTTTTATGTGTCTTTTACAGGTAATAAAAGGCATAGTGGCGTCCCTAGGCAGTGATGATAGACTTGTGGAGTTTTCAAGGCAAAAGAATGGAGAATACAGAAGAAAGGAAATCGATCGATCGATCATCCATAGAGATCGATCGATTATTTGAGCAAATATACAGAGTTTTTCTGGATCGACCAAGGACCAAAGATTGATCGATCTTCATCAGTCGATCGATCGATCGTCCTTCAAGAAAACAAACGGAGAAAAATCAGATCGACGAAAAGTCGAAAGACGGATCGATCTTCAAGCTGATCGATCGATCCCCACATGGGATCGATTGATCCCTTCTTTTAATCAGAAGATTTAATTTCCTTTTATTTTAGATTTTCCTAAGATATTTCTTATTTTGTAAGGGAATCGCCTAAAACCTATAAAAACATGTTTTTAACCTCTTTTAGAGGTGTGGTTTCATAATATAAGTTTTTCAAAGTTTACAACTTACAGAGAAGAGATTCATAATCTTTCGCAAAGTGTTTCTAATCTTTATTCTCAGTATTTTTCTATTCATAATTATTAAAACATATTGAATTGTTTAATCATGAATATGTCTTAGTAGTTCTCTTGTTAGGTTTTAGGGTTTGAAAGGAATTTAGGAGTTGCTATATTAGATTGATTGGTTAGGGAGTTTATTCTTAGGATTCTTCATCTAGGTTGAACTTACCGCCTGAACTTGCTTGGTCACCATAGTTCTTGATTCTAGGTTATTAAGGCTCAACGGGAGTTGGTTTAGGAATCGAATAGAACCTAGGTGAGCAAAACGTTCTTAGCCTACAAGAGTAGTTGTTATTGCATTTTGTGAACATATCAGACTTAGAAGTATTGCATGCTAGGATTTACTGAACACAAACGAGAGTTTAGTATTCGTACTTGTTAGCATAGAAATTGATACGCTCGAGAGGGGGTCAATTTAATTATTGAGATATGAGTTTAAGAACGGTTATAATTGTTTTCCAATCATATATCTATCTAGTGAAAACTAATTCTTGCGATTAATCCTAACACCTCACGCTTTTTAATATATTGTTTACAAACGTTTTCTGTTTTCCGTTACTAATCGCTTTCCAAAACATTACAAACAACCTTTTTGTGACACTTAGCTTTACATTGAAATTAAGATTTTTAGTGTAACCATTGGTCTATGTGGATTCGATCCCTAAAAACTACACAAATTGATGTGCACTTGCAGTAGTTTATTTTAGGATTAAAACTCTGAGTATCACATTTCTCATTTTAAAGACTGCCTCAAATGGAAGAATCTACAAAACACCAAAATACATCAGCTCCAACATTATGAAATAACATCACTATTCAACAATGTCATTACTTATATAACTTACCTCTAAAGGGACGCAAAAACAAGGTAGAGGCCATAAGGTATTCTCTTTCGCCGGGACCATACCTCCGAAATGCTTCATGGTGTGAGAGATCTCCTTCAACATGTACTCATATGAGTATCTCCTCATGGAAAGGTCTTGCAGAAGTCAAGATCATCTACTACTCTTTGGAAAAATTCGAAAATATTCTTCACGCCTCTTCCAGCCTTCGTTTGCGCGCAAACAACACTTCCTAAGAAGAACATAACAACCATCTTCAATTTGTCTTTATGAGGTCCCATGTTAACCAACTTCTCTTTCACATCCTCCAACCTTCTAAGTTCTCCTTTCTTAAAATGACGGTCCACAAACTTTGTACCACCACATTGCTTGTAGTTCAGCAGATAGTTGCAACAATTAAGACTTCATAACAATGTGTGTTCCCTCGGTCCATAACGGATGGGAACACCATTGACAATAAACCACGCTTTTCTCTACTTATTGGTTTTTGTTGTCTTCAACAACAACATCCTCATTTCCTGAACTTTGTGGTTCTTCTCCCTTTTCATGTGGAAAATGTGTTTTAAGTGAGGATGATCTTCAAACCACTTCCTCTTCAAACCACTTCCTCTATGCGTTAGACAAGTTTCTGGTCGGACCTTCGTTAGCGTCGTAATTGTGTCTCCTATAAAACATCTTGTCCCTAGCTTAATTTATTTCTTGTATTTAAATGGAGGAAAAAACATTTCCAAAGGTTTTATTGGCTCAACTTCCTGCAAGACGATAATAAAAAATTTCAACCATTTCATAACATTCTAAATTGTTAATTTCTTACTTCTTCATCGTCTGATCATGATGAATTATGTACCTCCTTGTTAGCAATCACTTGTCCAACTTCTACTTCTTCCTCGTCTTTTGATTCATTTTCTTCTACTTCTTCCTCTGCATCATTCTCACCATCATTTTTTCTCCTTCTTTTTTCACCGTCTTCTTCTTCGTCTTGTTCTTCTTTTCTTCTCGTTTTTCACTGTCTTCTTCATCGTCATCTCCTTTTTCACTTTCGTCTTTTTGTACATCGGACATTGTTTTCTCCGAGTCATCATCTAAACCACATGCATTTGGCGGCGGCTCAACCGATTTCTCAACAACTACACTCTCTTCTCGGACTGTTACATCGCCGGAAGCAGTGGTCTTCTTCGTCGTGGTCGCCGCCGTCGTCGCCGTCGATGAAGGAGAAGAGACTCGACTTACAAAATTTCTTAGACATCGTCGAATTGGATTTTATCTTTTCCAAACCCCTATTGTAATGAGTTATTAGTTTATCTTCTTCATCCTTCTCCTTCCTCTTACCCAACCTCGTCTTTACCATATTTCACCGATTTTGATTTTGCAAAAGTTTGATTTTGAAAAATTCGTTTTTGAGTGGGAGAGGTGGCAGAGAGAAGAAAAACCAAGGTATATTCGGTTAAAACCTCATCGGCTTCGGTTCAACCAAGGTATATTGGTTCGGCTTGGTTCAATTTGGTCGAGGTGATTTTCGAGGTGATTTTCAGTCGGATAATACGGGTCGGGTCGGTTACCCGGGTTTGACTTGTAAATAATTCAAGTCAATGAAAAAATTTCGTCTTTTCCACCCCAATATTATTAAAAAAGGTATCCTAAATAGATTGACTCTAATGGAAAACGATCCGCAGAGAAGTTGCCTCCAACGAATTATTGTTAAACCCAAAGAACTATAACACACGGTCAATGAAGATCTTGCAGATCCTCGGTCCCTCTTCTAGGATTATCTCAATCCAAAGTTTTAAAATGAAAACATCAATCAAGTCATTACCACTTGTACGTCTTAAATCGGTCAAGAAATGTATAGTGCTAGACATTGTTTTTTATGTTAAATCTCTGTTGTCTATTTCTTATGTTTTGTTTGGCAATAAAATATTCGGCTTTAGATCAAACATGGTTTATATAATGTGGAAACCCTCCTAATTTTGTTAAAATCTACAGTTTCGATCTCTTTTGAATAAAAAAATATTTCTATAAATTAACAAATTTTGAAAAGGGAAATTGTTTAAGAGAAATTCACAAAACTACACCCTTTCAACCCTCCATTCACAAAACTACACCTAATTTAATATTTTCACATATTTACAACCTTTCAAAATTTTAAAAGCTTGATTTACTCTTTTAAAAATTACCAATATTAAAATTATTTCATTTGGGTTCATTAATTAGTGTTTACGGTATAGTATTAAGGAAGTAGAATTGTGTGGGTAAGGTTTATTTGGATTTAATTTTGAGTGTTTAGGTGTAGTTTTGTAAAGTATTTTTGAAATAGTGTAGTTTTGTGAAATATAATTCAAATGGTGTAATTTTGTAATTCTCCCATTGTTTAATGAATCGAATATTTTAAAAATAAAATATTATATTCAACAAATTTAGGTAGATTACATTACTAAAAACATGTTTTCCTTAAATAACGTTACGTTATATTTTGTCAAATAAAAAGATGGTAACTCTAATAATAGAAAACTAGAATTTAATCTATGGTGTACCACGGATCTATATATTTTGAAATCGTTTTATATGTCTATAAATTTAATTTAGAGATTAGTGTTACATCTTTTGTTTTTAAAAAATATATAAAAATATTTATAAGTTTTTATTTTATTATAGTTTTTATTATTTTACAAAAATAATAATTTAATAATTTAATACTAAAAGTTGTTGTATATTTTTCTTACTATATATTATCCAAATTACCCGGATCTAAAATATTAAACCGAAACATGACTAAAATATCCAAATTGAAACCAATCCAAAAAATAAATATCTTGAACGGAAAGAAACATTTACTAACCGAAAACCCGGAACCAAAATCTGAAATGAAACATTTTTTTGAAATAGAACCGAATGACCCAAAATTATTTAAATATTAAAAGTTATTGAAGTAAAATTTTTTGTTACTATATAATATTTTGTAGTATAAATTTTTTTTAACATAATTTATAAGTTGATTTATTCCAAACTATTTTACACTATGGAAATTGTTATTTATTATATTATAAGGTGGACAAAATACTTGGATTTAAATTAACACAACGAAATCAAACTAAAATATTCGAACCGAAATTGATCCATAAAATAAATAACTTGAACGGGTAGAGAAATTTACTACCCGAAAATCCGGAACCAAATCTGAATCGAACATAAATTTGTAAAACTGTTTTTATTGATTTCTTGTTATTAATTCAAATTTGAAATAAATTTTAAGAATATAATAATATTAATGATATATCATATATGTTTGTATGTATGTTTAATATAAAACTTGTTTTGAAATTATTATCAAAGTTAAGAATAAGATTATCCTTATAGATTTTGTTTAGTAAACATAAATTATGGTTTTACCCTTAATGAAAAAAATTCATGTTTAAAACAAATGACATAGTGTATAATTAAGTGAGTTTTTTGGAAAAATTCAAAATAGTTCTTCAAAAATAATATATATATATATATACGTAAAATTATAAACAATAATTTGTATATTAGGTACCTTACTAAATTTAAAATTTATAGATTATAGGCCCGTACGAGTAATTTATACGATATCAAATAACTTTGTAAGTTTTAAAGATAGAAGAAAAATGTAACATTAAAGGCATTTGAGCCTTTCGTCTCGATTATTTGTGTTTAAACATTAGATTGTAATATACTATATTATATAATAAATGACAAGGAGTTTTGCCTATGTGTCACGTGGAGAGAGTTTTTAGGAAATTGAAGATTTTTTAAATTTTTTATTAATATAATAATTTTTTTAAGTTTATGATTATCTCTTTTATTTATAACATCACATATTATTCATTAAGGACCTTTTGTGATTTTTTATTAATTTAATATTTTTGTTTATGATTATTCCTTTTATTTTTGAGTTAATTAGCATATTATATATATATATATATATATTTTTAAACATATTTTGTCAATTAACTGTTTTTGATGTAATAATTAATTTTGGGTAATTTAATTTTATTTTCGTACTTAAAATAACAAATTTAACCTTATACACACAAAATCATTCACGATTATCTCCTTTATTTTTAATAGTTTATATCATCACATATTATTTATTAATTTAATATTTTGAAATTTCAATTATATTTCCTAAAATTTATTAATTTAATATTTGGAAATTTCAATTATATATTTTAAAATTAAGGAATGTATATATATTTTTATTAATTTATTATTTTGTTATTCGTTTATGATTATAACTTTTTATTTTTGATGGTTTATATCATTATATATTATTATTAATTTGATATTTCGAAATTTTGGTTATATTTCCTAAAATTAAGGAACTTTTTTGATTTTTTATTAATTTAATATTTTTATTTATGATTATCCCTTTTATTTTTTAGTTAATTAGCCTATTATATACATTTTAAAACATAATTTGCCAATTAACAGTTTTTGATGTAATAAGTAAATTATAGGTAATTTAATTTGATTTTCGTACTTAAAATAACAAATTTAACCTTATTCACACAAAATCATTCACGAAAAATTATTCACATAGATCATTCATTGAAATCAATAACAACTCATCATTATCATCAATCATTCATTCACATATATTATTTATCATTCAGATATATCAATTATCATTCATAGTGATTAATCACTCGAAATCATTCACATATGAACATTTACATTTACAGACAATCATTCACGAAATTTGACAATTTTAAAGTTAATGGTAAAATTGTAATTTAAAAAGTCAAGGTCACCTTATAGCAAATTAAAAGAAAAACACTCAATTAGTAAATTTATATCTTGAATTATACTTATTCTCAATTTTTATTTTTATGTTTCAATGGTTTATATCATTATATATTATTTATTAATTTAATATTTCAAAATATCAATAATATTTTCCTAAAAATATATACGATGTCAATATTTTGGGAATTTTAATTTATATAATATTTATTATTATTATAAATGATACTACATGCAACCTCATCTTATTTTGTTTACATTCGTTATGATTCAAGTTGATCCTTAGTTTTCTAATATTTATGTAAATATTATAAACTTAATTTCGTTTAAAATGTTAGATAAATATTGATTTATTGTTATAAATATGTCAATCTAAAACTTTTTATAAGACATCATACAATTTTATACTTTTCGTAATCCAAAGCTATTATAATTATTAATATCTTCATTAATGAGTTTTTCTTTAATTATTATAAAACTATTTTTGTTGAATATACTTTTTTGTTAACCAAATTAGTTTGTGAACATATACCTTTCACTACTCTTTAAGTACCAAATTTATTATTTTGTAGAAGGCAATATATAACAAACATATGCTTTGGTAGCATACAAACTTATATTTGTAACAATTTTTCAATTTAATAGATTAATTTTATGTAAAATCTCCTATCACTATTATAATTGTTTCTCAAAAGCCAAAAACTATAAAAATAAAACAAATTTTGTATTTTACATCATATAAGTCTACCATAAAACACAAAGCCACATTTTGAAGTTTGTTATTTTTCATGTTTTCATTTTTTATGGATAATTTATATTATTTTTATTTTGGTTTTACCTCATCATGATCTTAACGTATAGTTTGAATTATCATTAATGTACCATTTGAATTCATTTAAAAATGTCAATGATAATTATTTTTCATGTAATTTTTTCGAAAATTATTTATGTCTGCGCCATGCGCGCGGATCAAACCACCTAATTATTTCGTAAAAGCCAATTAACATACAACACATGAAATATATTGAGATATTTACCTTCAAACGTACTTTTAGACACAATAATTACCTTATAAGGTATTTATAACTTGTGGCATACTTTCACCTGCTAAAATGATTCTAATAACCTTTAATGAATTCATCTGAACTAGCATTTTTCCTAACTAAAAAACAATTTGACAACCCATGTAATTATACTTTTTCATTTAATAAAAAAAATTGTCTACCTTTCAACAATAAAAAAACCCTAGCTGCTCTCCTTGGTTTTTCTTCCCATTCCCTCTTCCTCGACTCTTATTTCTTGCGGCGTTGGCGACTTCTCTCTCTTAAGTTTCGCTTCTTTCCTTAGCGTAGTCTTCAAATCTCACTCTCTCTCTCTACAATCTCTTCTCTCTCCACTCTCTCTACAAAATATAAGGTAAAATGTTTTAATTTTTTTTCAATTATATTTAGAGATTTAGGATTGTTAATTAGTTTTAGGATTGAAAATAGTTTTGTGATTGGAATTAGTTTTAATTAGGATTTGTTTGGTAAATGTTTGTAATGGTTGTTAGAATTAGAATTGGTGTTCATGAAGATTTTGATCAAAATGTTTTTAAAATTTGTTTAGTAATTTAGTTTTAAATTTCAAATTTCTTTAGTAATTTAGTTTAAAATTTGTTTAGTAATTTATTAGATTTAAATTTCAAATTAGTTTACTAATTTAGTTTTAAATCTTTGCAGTATATACACATAGCTCCTAGGAGGACTAACACGCTAGCTCCAGGATATATATGTAGTTGATGGCCGAGAGGGTCGCTGCATCCCGATCAACATCCAGTTCCGCGACGACGTCCTCTTCTCCACCGGCATTGGGGATGTCGCAGCCGACTCCGACGCCGACGCCTCCACATGTCCAGATTACGGTGCCTCCGCCTCCACCTCCACATGATCAGCCAGACGGAGTAGTCCCGGGACCAGTACATCCGAATCTAGATGTACCGCCTCATGTCTCGTACGCTACTCTACGGTTTGAGGATATTTTAGCTCAACCCGGACATGACAGTCTTCGCCGTTTAGATCCCCACAAGACTGCAAACACCTATTGGTACGTTAATTCTCTATAAATTATAATATTTCGAATTATATGATTATTTTATTAATTAACTTTATATTAATTGTTTATCTTTTTCTTTCAGGTTCAAGTTTGACAACATGGTCGCACGTTCGATCGCCGACATTATCAAGGGATATTTCACGGAGGCTCATCCCAACTGGACGAACACTCCGGAGCACATAAAGAAGACTTGGTTCATATGCTTCGCGGTAATATCATTTTCTAACTTATTTATTTATATTAAATTTCTAATTAATAAATTATTTATTATAATTTATCTATTTTTGCAGCAAAAGTGGCATTAGGATATCTCGATCAACGAGTCGGTGAAGACGGGGTTCAACAAAAACGCCAAGTTTCGCTTGGCCAACACCGTCTCTGATTGGAAGGACAAGTGGAAGGTCCTCGGAGACTCGGCGAAGCCGATCTTCTTATCGACCGGGGTTTGGGACGGTTTGAAGGCCTATTGGACTGATTCCCACAACGCCAAAAGCGCGACTAAGTGTTTCACCTCGAGGAAAACTAAGTTGTCAGACGGGAGGACGAAGCTGATGACTCATACATCCGGCCAGATCCCGTTTGTTGGACATATGTTTAGCATGGTAAGTTTTTTTCTAATTTTTTTAAAATTAATTATATTTTTTTTAACTTTAACACTTTAAATTACATTTTAGACGAAGGAGTTGGGTCGCAAGCCACCCGTTAGCGCCGTTTTGGAGAAGACCCACAAGAGGAAGAACCACGAGTTCATTAACGGGCACTCGCGGCGGATTTTCACCGAAATCGAAGCTCGGAGAACGGAAATTGAGACTCAACACTCTTAAAAATAATTAAAGAGATTAAGGGAAAGAAGAACTTTGTTTATTGGAACCGAATGTTACAAGAATCCTGGTGCCCAATTCCCAAAGAAAGCGAGAACAATGTATGAAAGATATGATCCAAGATAACTCATAAAACCTAAATAATAAATCTAATATAAAGAAAAACGAGTCTTGGGTCTTCATAAAACGTCCTAAGTGGGTTTGGACTTTCTTTTCCTTTTATTTTCTCCCTGATATCGACCTGATTTGGATCGATACAACATCTCGTATTCTGCAGCAGATTGACCCATCGCCAGTAAAACTGAAATAACGTTAGATCTAACCGTTGAAGTCATCTCAAACCACCTCCAAATGATATCTAACATCTGTGGCTATGATGTGGTAAAATTTCATAAAGATCCAACGGTGGGAACGTTTTAAAAGAGTGTATTTTTGAAGATTTTCATTAATATTTGGTAGGTAAAAACTTGTTTTTTATAAGTGTATCTAATTGTATACAACGTTATTTTTCGTTGTAAAATATTTGTAAATTCGTTGTAAAGTGCTTGTAAATTAAAATCGTTGTAAATTAGTAGTTAAAAATCGTTGGTAAGACAAGTTAAAAATCGTTGGTAAGACAAAATCGTTTCCATCCTCACCACAATTCACATCACAATTCACACCACCTATCTTTATTCTCTCTCTAAAACAAAAAAAAAACAAAAGAAAAAATGTCTGGATCCGATATCTACGAAATTCAAAAGTGGATGTACATGCATCGAGGCGATGATGGATCGGTGACACGAGAGTTCCTCAACGGCGTAGAAATTTTCATGCATCAAGCCACAAGTATACCGGTCACTGTTGAAAGCGGTAAGATATTTTGTCTTTGTACAAAATGCGATAATAGACGGTTCATTTTGGTTGAAAATGTATGGAAGCATTTGTTAAAGAGAGGGTTTACACCACAATATTTTATATGGTTTCAGCATGGGGAAGGATATTGTGGTAATGTTGCTAGCAGTAGTAGAAATAATCATCATGAACATGTAGAAAATGAGTATGATTATAATTTTCATCATGATCATGGAAATAAATCAGATAGGATAAATGACATGGTTAGTGATGCATTTCGTCTAGAAGATAACAATGCTGCATTTTCATCTGATGGAAATTTAGTCGAAGAACTAAATTTAGATGCTAAAAGATTCTACGACATGTTAAATGCATCAAATCAACCAATATATGTTAATTGTACGAAAGGTCACTCGAAATTGTCATTAGCCGCTAGAATGATGAATATTAAAACCGATTTTAACTTATCTGATGTATGCATGGATGATTGGGTTTCATTGTTAAAAGAATATTTACCGTTGATAATTTAGTTGCCGAAACAATTTATGAGATTCAAAAGTTGGTTATAAGTTTTGGTCTGTCGTATCAGTCAATCGATGTATGTGTAGACAACTGTATGATATTTTGGAAAGATGACCACAATCTTGAAGAATGTCGATTTTGCAAGAAACCAAGATACATGCCGGAAGGAGTAGGTCGAAAGAGGGTACCATACCAGAAGTGTGGTATCTGCCTATAACAGACAGGATGAAAAGGATGTACCACTCTGAGAGGACAACTTCTTCAATGAGGTGACATGCAGAACATACACGGAAGCCTGGAGAGGTGACCCACCCATCAGATGCAAAAGCGTGGCAACACTTCAACTCGGTATACCCTGATTTTGCAAGGCGAAAAGGTAACGTCTACCTTGGTTTATATACATATGGATTTAGTTCATTTAGTATGTCAGATAGGCAGTATTCTTTCTGGCCCGTCATCGTCACCCTATATAACTTCCCACCGGAGATGTGTATGCAAAGAGAATATTTATTTCTGAGTATATTAGTCCCTGGATCTAAGCATCCAAAAAGATCATCTGATGTATTTCTACAGCCTTTAGTGGAAGAGTTGAAAGATTTATGGCACAGTGGAGTAAAGACATATGATTGTTCGAGAAGAAGAAATTTTACAATGCGTGCAATGCTCCTATGGATGATTAGCGATTTTCCAGCCTACAAAATGTTGTCAGGTTGGACCACGCACAAACGGTTTTCATGTCCGTACCGCATGCATCGTACTGATGTCTTTCAGCTAAAGAATGGGAGGAAAACAAGTTGGTTCGATTGTCATCGTAAATTTCTTGGTCTGCGCCACCCCTACCGGAAAAACAAACGAATGTTTAAGAAGAAAAAAGTGGTTTGTGATCCTCCACCGGTGTATTTAACTGGCGAACAAGTTGAAGCGCATATGGATAATTACTTTATGAATTACTCTGTTCCCCGCATAGGAAATTGGCATGTAGCGCCTAATCTGCCTGATGGTTATCTTGAGGAACACAACTGACATAAGAAAAGTATCTTTTGGGAGCTCCCATACTGGAAAGATCATCTACTCCGACACAATCTCGACGTGATGCACAATGAGAAGAACTTTTTCGATAACATTATGAATACTCTATTGAACGTGCATGGGAAGAAAAAATAAAATTTTAAATCACGTCATGACTTGGATGAGATATGCGCGAGGAGCGAATTGCACATTGATAAAGACGGAAAAGTGCATGTACCTATATTCAGGTTATCTAGTGCAGCGAAGGCGTCATTATTCCAATATGTAGTCTCTGAAGTCAAGTTTTCTGATGGTTTTGTTTCTAATCTTTCTCGGTGTGTAGATGGTAGTAAATTCACAGGTATGAAAAGCCATTATTGTCATGTGTTTATGCAACAACTGCTACCATTTGTCTTGGCGGAACTTGTTCCAAAAAACGTGCACGAAGCAATTGCTGGTACGTTTAAATTATAATTAATTAGCTAATATAGTCCAAGTTCTCATTAATTAAATATAATCTAATAGAGTTTATTTAATTTGTTTAGATATTGGATTGTCCTTTCCGGATATTTGCACGAGAACGTTAAACGAGAATGTAATAACGCAACTACATGAGAACATCCCGCTCATTTTGTGCAATTTGGAGAAGATATTCCCCCTTCCTTTTTGATGTTATGGAAAACCTATCAGTACATCTCCCACTTGAAGCAGAACTTGGGGACATGTTCAGTTCTGATGGATGTACCCATATGAAAGATTTATGAAACATCTAAAGGGAAAGGCGAATAATCTTGCTAAAGTCGAGGGTTCAATTGTTGCGGGTAGTATTATAGAGGAGACATCACACTTTACATCGTACTACTTTGCACCTACTGTGAGGACACAAAAAAGAGCACCAAGAAGATATGATGATGGAGGCATTCAAACAACATACGCGGTAGACGGAGTGCCTGAAGTATTTTGTCCAATTGGTCGCACAAAAGATGTGTGGTGGAGTAACGAGGAAGAAATTCATTGTGCCCACACGTACATTCTATTGAACCGCGAAATTGTAACTCCATGTGAAAGGTAATATATATATTTTTCGTTAATTAATTTATAAAACATGCTTACTTTTGTTTCTTTTTCATATAGTCTCTTCGTCGAACAAGTTCGAGAAAGAATTGAGGGGATATCTGATGAGGAGGTCGATTCACGTAAAGCTCAACATTTTGTGATGTGGCTGCAAAGACAAGTACGAAAAATTTGTTTATATATAAACATGTCATTACCAAACAAAGATAATTATTTATAAACATTGAAGTACTTGTGATCATTTCATATTGAGTACGAGGACGAATGCTTCAACGTCCGCTTGCGAGGATCACGACAGCACCAATATACGAATTCATCCAAGAAATCATAAAAATAATATTTCCTAGATTGCTAATGTTGAAATGTGTGATCTTCAAGTGTGAGTGTTTGATCCTACGATCGGAAGAGGTGTTCGAATCAGTAAGTCTGGGATCGTGGATGTCAATAAGAGTAGGAGATACAACAAATTTGAGCATTTTATACTTGCACCGCAAGCTGAGCAAGTAAGTTTCATCCCTTATCTCCGACTTAAGTCGACGGGGATAAATTTGTTGTCCGTCATCAAAATTGCCCCAAGAGGATATATAAACTGCCTGATGGTTATCGTGAGAAACACAACTGACATAAGAAAAGTATCTTCTGGGAGCTTCCATACTTGAAAGATCATCTACTCTGACACAATCTCGACGTGATGCACAATGAGAAGAACTTTTTCGATAACATTATGAATACTCTATTGAACGTGCATGGGAAGAAAAAAGATAATTTTAAATCACGTCTTCACTTGGCTAAGATATGCGCGAGGAGCGAATTGCACATTGATAAAGACGGAAAAGTGCATGTACCTATATTCATGTTATCTAGTGCAGCGAAGGCGTCGTTATTCCAATGGGTGGTCTCCGAAGTCAAGTTTTCTGATGGTTTTGTTTCTAATCTTTCTCGGTGTGTAGATGGTAGTAAATTCACAGGTATGAAAAGCCATTATTGTCATGTGTTTATGCAACGACTACTACCATTTAAATTATAATTAATTACTAATATAGTCCAAGTTCTCATTAATTAAATATAATCTAATACTCCCTCCGTTCCAAAAAACATGTAGTTTTAGAGGAAAAATTTTGTTCCAAAATAGTTGTAGTTATCAATTTTCAATGCAAAATTTATTGTTGTTTTGTTTGTTTTGACCAATAGTATTATGTCGAGAATTTTTCTATTGGTTGTAAAATATATTAGGTAGATACTAAATGATATTTTTGTATTGAAACACACAAAATTTATTAATTTCTTAAACATTGTGCACAAACCTTAAACAACATGTAAATTGGAACAGAGGGAGTAGAGTTTATTTAATTTGTATAGATGTTGGATTGTCCTTTCGGGATCTTTGCACGAGAACATTAAACGAGAATGTAATAACGCAACTACATGAGTACATCCCTCTCATTTTGTGCAATTTGGAGAAGATATTCCCCCTTCCTTTTTGATGTTATGGAAAACCTATCAATACATCTCCCACTTGAAGCAGAACGGGGACCTGTTCAGTTCCGATGGATGTACCCATATGAAAGATTTATGAAACATCTAAAGGGAAAGGCGAATAATCTTGCTAAAGTCGAGGGTTCAATTGTTGCGGGTAGTATTACGGAGGAGACATCACACTTTACATTGTACTACTTTGCACCTATTGTGAGGACACGTAAAAGAGCACCAAGAAGATATGATGATGGAGGCATTCAAACAACAAACGCGGTAGATGGAGTGCCTGAAGTTATTTGTCCAATTGGTCGCACAAAAGAGGTGTGGTGGAGTAACGAGGAAGAAATTCATTGTGCACACACGTACATTCTATTGAATTGTGAAATTGTAACTCCATGTGAAAGGTAATATATATATATATATTTTTCGTTAATTAATTTATAAAACATGCTTACTTTTGTTTCTTTTTCATATAGTCTCTTCGTCGAACAAGTTCGAGAAAGAATTGAGGGGATATCTGATGAGGAGGTCGATTCACGTAAAGCTCAACAGTTTGTGATGTGGCTGCAAAGACAAGTACGAAAAATTTGTTTATATATAAACATTTAATTACCAAACAAAGATAATTATTTATAAACATTGAAGTACTTGTGATCATTTCATATTGAGTACGAGGATGAATGCTTCAACGTCCGCTTGCGAGGATCACGACAGCACCAATGTACGAATTCATCCAAGAAATCATAAAAATAACATTTCCTAGATTGCTAATGTTGAAATATGTGATCTTCAAGTGTGAGTGTTTGATCCTACGATCAGAAGAGGTGTTCGAATCAGTAAGTCTGGGATTGTGGATGTCAATAAGAGTAGGAGATACAACAAATTTGAGCATTTTATATTTGCACCGCAAGATGAGCAAGTAAGTTTCATCCCTTATCTCCGACTTAAGTCGACGGGGATAAATTTGTTGTTCGTCATCAAAATTGCCCCAAGAGGATATATAGTCCGGGAAGAGGAAGCATCACTCCAAAGTGATACACCCGTTGATATTCCTTCCGAGAATGAAGCACGAACGTTGTTCTACTCGTTGATCCATTTAATAAGAGAGCTGAAGAGGCGAGCGAGGAAGATGAAGAAGACGAACATATAGTTGAATTTGATGAATTTGAGTCCGAAAACGAGGAAGACTATGAGTCTAATAATGATTCTGAGCAATAAATTAGTTTTATATTTATGTAAAATAAAATGTAATGTCAAAATATGTCTTAATTTTTTTTAAAAAAATAAAAAACCTTAATCGTCGTAAACTCTTCGTTAATGTACAACGATTTTATGACAATTACATTTCAATCACCGTAAACTCGTCGCCCCATATAAATATTTTTTTAGTACGAGGTGTCATTTCATATGAGGTATCTTCGCTGACTACGAGGTTGTACTATGTTTTATGGATGCAAGATCGTCGTAAAGTAGTTGTAAATTTACAACTACTTTACGACAACCTAATCTTTTAAACCCTAAACCAGAAATGTTAAGTTTTTAATACGTATAACTCCTACAAACCCCTAATGTTACTTTTTCTATCTGAATTTTATATTAAAATGAAAGTTCAGAGTTAGTGATTACACCTAACTCAGGTCGAACGGTTAAAACCACATTTAAAAACAACATTAAAATTAGACAAAATAAGAAAATCATTGTAAATGGAGGGGCATATCCAACCCACGCCAAAACACGAAGACCCATATCCAGAAACGGAGAGCATTCTTCCACCACCAAAGAACTCCAACGAACAACTTAGAACGATTAAAACTTCACCTTTGAAACAATAACACCAAGCCAGTAAAGAAACCTTTATGGAGCCAAAAGCCAGCGAGTCAAAGTAGATCTCCCAGAGCCACAAATAACCATACGATTTTATACTATCTTTAAACCGTGACGTTCTACTTCTTAACATAAAGAACATAAATATGCGAAGAGCAAAGCCTAACCTACCGAAATAGGTGAAACACAATAACCAAATCAAAGGGGGGGGGGCTTCAAAACTAATACTAACCAACACCAAAAACTCTAGAAGCTTAAAACATCTAGATAAAACAACTCTCGTACCGATGACTCAACCAAAGTTAACTCTGTTTAGAACACAAACCACGACTACACTACAAACTCACCATAATCATCTCGACCAAGGATGACCCAAGTCACAGGATAAATTACATGGTACAAGTCTGCCTACTCCAAAAAGGACGCGACGAGAAGCTTAAACCAAAGCGTAGGAGGTCCGGATGGGAGAGAAGATGAATAGATCCGAACCAAGACCTTTACACAAGTCAGATTTGAACGAAATCAAGTGAAACATCTCGCCTAAAAACTCGAAAAAAAGACGAATTTGAATTAAAGAGATGCAAAGAGAAAACAAAGCAGTCAGAGGTGACGCCAACGGTGATGAAATCCGTCGGCGTCAAAGAAGGACAGAGCAAGCGGCTCCTAGAGGGAGAGAGTTAAATTATGTTTTTTTGTCTTTTTTGTTCCGATCTTTTGATTTTAAATTGCTTTTTACCCCTAATGTTACTTTAAAACTATATAAAAAAAACAAAGTAGGTGCAAGAAACAAATTTGCAATTTCTTTCAGTATTTGTAAATTTTAATATAAAGTGTATTACAGATTTAGATCATTGAGTATAGATGTTGTTTGTTTTTCGGTTTTTGTTATTTTTAGGACCATTAAGGTTAAATAGCTATAATATACTTCAATAACTATCAATAAATACATTATAAAGTCATTTGCACACTAAATTTCAATGAATTTCATTTAGAGTTATGATTCGTCGTAATTTCGTTGTAAGTGGACAATGAATTTATGTCGATTCTATCTGTATCATTGCTATATTCTCGTAAATTTACTACGATATAACGACGATTTGTCAAACCCTGTATAACCTCCAAATGTCGCATCCATCAGATGTTTTGGTACGAGGTTATAAAAACACTATTCGTTGGTAAATAGTTGTATTATATAAACGACGAAATTACGACGATTGTATTATATAAACGACGAGGTTACGGTGATTTTTTAATTTTTGCGAATTGATTTTCCCTCCAACACGCGCCGCTTTGGTACGCGTGTATAACGAATCGTCGTTAAATCATCGTAAATTTACGACGATTGCTAACACTATATATACCCCGCAAAATTTCTTCTTCCTCGCTTATTCATCTCTCACTCTCTCTCTCTCTCTACAATCTCTCTTCTTTCTCCACTCTCTCTACAAAATATAAGGTAAAATGTTTTAATTTTTTTTCAATTATATTTAGATTTAGGATTGTTAATTAGTTTTAGGATTGAAAATAGTTTTGTGATTGGACATAGTTTTAATTAGGATTTGTTTGGTAAATGTTTGTAATGGTTGTTAGAATTAGAATTGGTGTTCATAAAGATTTTGATCAAAATGTTTTTAAAATTTGTTTAGTAATTTAGTTTTAAATTTCGAATTTGTTTAGTAATTTGTTTAGTAATTTAGTTTAAAATTTGTTTAGTAATTTATTAGATTTAAATTTCAAAATAGTTTACTAATTTAGTTTTAAATCTTTGCAGTATATACACATAGCTCCTAGGATGACTAACACTCTAACTCCAGGATATATGCAGTTGATGGCCGAGAGGGTCGCTGCATCCCGATCAACATCCAGTTCTGCGACGACGTCCTCTTCTCCACCGGCATTGGGGATGTCGCAGCCGATTCCGACGCCGACGCCTCCACTTGTCCAGATTACGGCGCCTCCGCCTCCACCTCCACATGATCAGCCAGACGAAGCAATCCCGGGACCGATACATCCGGAGCTAGATGTACCGGCTCATGTCTCGTACGCTACTCTACGGGTTGAGGATATTTTAGCTCAACCCGGACATGACAGTCTTCGGCATTTAGATCCCCACAAGACTGCAAACACCTATTGGTACGTAAATTCTCTATAAATTATAATATTTCGAATTATATGATTATTTTATTAATTAACTTTATATTAATTGTTTATCTTTTTCTTTCAGGTTCAAGTTTGACAACATGGTCGCACGTTCGATCGCCGACATTATCAAGGGATATTTCACGGAGGCTCATCCCAACTGGACGAACACTCCGGAGCACATAAAGAAGACTTGGTTCATATGCTTCGCGGTAATATCATTTTCTCACTTATTTATTTAGATTAAATTTCTAATTAATAAATTATTTATTATAATTTGTCTATTTTTGCAGCAAAAGTGGCATTAGGATATCTCGATCAAAGAGTCGGTGAAGACGGAGTTCAACAAAAGCGCCAAGTTTCGCCTGGCCAACACCGTCTCTGATTGGAAGGACAAGTGGAGGGTCCTCGGAGACTCGGCGAAGCCGATCTTCTTATCGACCGCGGTTTGGGACGGTTTGAAGGCCTATTGGACTGATGCCCACAACGCCAACAGCGCGACTAAGTGTTTCACCTCGAGGAAAACTAAGTTGTCAGACGGGACGACGAAGCTGATGACTCATACATCCGGCCATATCCCGTTTGTTGGACATATGTTTAGCATGGTGAGTTTTTTTCTAATTGTTTTAAAATTAATTATATTTTTTAACTTTAACACTAAAAATTACATTTTAGACGAAGGAGTTGAGTCGCAAGCCACCCGTTAGCGTCGTTTTCGAGAAGACCCACAAGAGGAAGAACCACGAGTTCGTTAACGGGCACTCGCGGCGGATTTTCACCGAAATCGAAGCTCGGAGAACGGAAATTGAGACTCAACACTCTTAGAGATCCCTTGTAGGCACTCTGCAAACCGGCGAGCCTTTTTCCACTGCCGACCTAGATCAGATCTTCACGCTGCTTAAATTTATATTATATTTTTAAGTTTTCTATTAGTTTTAAATTTTAAGTTATTAATAATTACTTCTTTTTGTAGGTTGCTCCAAAGAAGAAAGGGCGGATTATAGGGTTTGGATCCATTTAGGACGTCCTATTGGTTGACCCATCATACCGATCTCCGGCTCAGATGGAGGCCGAGATGCAGGACCTTTGCGCTTCGCATGCGCAATCTCAGAAGACTCTCACGTACTACGACAGTCTTTTCTCAGTGCTTGCTATCTCCAACCCCAAGCTTCAGCGTACGATGTAGACGGATCCCAACCGCCCTACACAGATTCCACAAAGCAACGTTGATCCCGAGATTGCAACGCGGGAGTATTTCGGGGATGATTTGGGTTTTGATTTAGGAGAGGATTCGGGTTTGGGTTTTATTTTTTTATTTTGTAAACTTTTTAATTATATATATTTTTTATTAATTAAATTAAATTTTTGTTTTTTTAATAAATCTTTTTTTACTAAAAAATTAAAAAATCGTTGTAAATTACATGTAACAAATGTCGTATATAAACGATTGATTTACGTCGAAACTTAACGACGATTTTACGTCCAAACTTAACGAAGATTTTACGTCGTTATGTTCCACTCATATCGATGTCAAAACGTTGTACATGAACAACGACTAAGTTGATGTAACATCGTTGTAAACTTACAACGAAATTATGACGACCTGTTGCCATTTATTTTACAACGATTCAAAGTCGTCGCACACTTAACAACGAATTTACGACGATTTTGTTTTTACTTCGATCATTTTACGACGAATTGTACTTCATTGTGGAATCGTCGTAATCGCTGTTTAACAACGATTTAACAACGATTTGGTTCGGTTTTGCTTTCAGGTCCTATAAGACATCTATGTGTAGTATGGTTCCCCTCTTGTTTCCCTTTTAGAAAAAGGTTACATTATTTAAAAAAGTCGTGAATATTGGTTGAAAATATGCGATTTTGAAAGTAGGATGTAAACTCGTATTCTTTCGAAATTCGTGGAAACTAAAACCATGAAGCGACCGCCCTTCTAAGAAAAAAACAAAGGAAAAAACCAAGGTCGAATTAAAAAAATACAAATGGCACCCTAAAGAAAGTTAGGAAGACATTCGACCTTGAGAAAGCGAGAAAAGAGAGAGGAAAGGAACCAGAAAAGGGTGTTCTTAGTATTTAGGAAACCTGAAAGGTAAGACTTATGTCTAGTGATCGATTTTCCCTTAGTGAGACCGCACTTTTATTTGTTTTAAGAGAGTAAGAAGTCAATTGAGGTGAAACCGTAGATTTTCGAGGATTAGTGGATTTAGAGTACTGTGAGGGTGATTTCGGGGTGGTAGTATGGTTATAAGGTTCAAAGCTGGTTACTTTGGAAATGATAGGATTAAGTGATGATGCAAGTATTTAGAGATTTTCAAAACCTCTTCTTCTCACTTAGTGTATTGTTTTGTTCGAGGACAAACAAAATGCTAAGTCTGGGGGAGTTGATGTGTGTTGTTTTTAACGTTTTAAATATAGGATTTAGCCATACAATATAGTCGTTTTATATGTCTTTTACAGGTAATAAAAGGCATAGTGGCGTCCCGAGGCACTGAGGATAGACTTATGGAGTTTTCAAGGCAAAAGAACGGAGAATGCAGAAGAAAGGAAATCGATCGATCGATCCTCCATAGAGATCGATCGATCTTTTCTTTGCGTAAACATACAGAGTTTTTCTGGATCGACCAAGGACCAAAGATTGATCGATCTTCATCAATCGATCGATCGATCGTCCTTCAGGAAAAAAAAACGGAGAAAAATCATATCGACGAAAAGTCGAAGGACGGATCGATCTTCAAGTTGATCGATCGATCCCCACATGGGATCGATTGATCCCTTCTTTTCATCAGAAGATTTAATTTCCTTTTATTTTAGATTTTGCTAAGATATTTCCTATTTTGTAAGGGAATCGCCCAAAACCTATAAAAACCTGTTTTAACCTCTTTTAGAGGTGTGGTTTCATAATATAAGTTTTTCAAAGTTTACAACTTACAGAGAAGAGATTCATAATCTTTCGCAAAGTGTTTCTAATCTTTATTCTCAGTATTTTGCTATTCATAATTATTAAAACATATTGAATTGTTTAATCATGAATATGTCTTAGTATTTCTCTTGTTAGGTTTTAGGGTTTCAAAGGAATTTAGGATTTGCTATATTAGATTGATTGGTTAGGGAGTTTATTCTTAGGATTCTTCATCTAGGTTGAACTTACCGCCTGAAATTGCTTGATCACCATAGTTCTTGATTCTAGGTTATTAAGGCTCAACGGGAGTTGGTTTAGGAATCGAATAGAACCTAGGTGAGCAAAACGTTCTTAGCCTACAAGAGTAGTTGTTATTGCGTTTTATGAACATATCAGACTTAGAAGTATTGCATGCTAGGATTTACTCAACACAAACGAGAGTTTAGTATCCGTACTTGTTAGCATAGGGATTGATACGCTCGAGAGGGGGTCAATTTAATTATTGAGATCTGAGTTTAAGAACGGTTATAATTGTTTTCTAATCATATATCTATCTAGTGAAAACTAATTCTTGCGATTAATCCTAACGCCTCACGCTTTTTAATATATTGTTTACAAACGTTTTATGTTTTCCGTTACTAATCGCTTTCCAAAACATTACAAACAACCTTTTTGTGACACTTAGCTTTACATTGAAATTAAGATTTTTAGTGTAACCATTGGTCTCTGTGGATTCGATCCCTAAAAACTACACAAATTGATGTGCACTTGCAGTAGTTCATTTTAGGATTAAAACTCTGAGTATCACATTTCTCAGTTTAAAGACTGCCTCAAATGGAAGAATCTACAAAACACCAAAATACATCAGCTCCAACATTATGAAATAAAATCACTATTCAACAATGTCATTACTTTTATAACTTACCTCTAAAGGGACGCAAAAATAAGTTAGAGGCCATAAGGTATTCTCTTTCGCCGGGACCATACCTCCGAAATGCTTCATGGTGTGAGAGATCTCCTTCAACATGTACTCATATGAGTATCTCCCCCATGGAAAGGTCTTGCAGAAGTCAAGATCATCTACTACTCTCTGGAAAAATTCCAAAATATTCTTCACGCCTCTTCCAAGCTTCGTTCGCGCGCAAACAACACTTCCTAAGAAGAACAGAACAACCATCTTCAATTTGTCTTTATGAGGTCCCATGTTAACCAACTTCTCTTTCACAACCTCCAACCTTCTAAGTTCTCCTTTCTTAAAATGACGGTCCACAAACTTTGTACCACCACATTGCTTGTAGTTCAGCAGATAGTTATAACAATTAAGACTTCATAACAATGTGTGTTCCCTCGGTCCATAACGGATGGGAACACCATTGACAATAAACCACGCTTTTCTCTGCTTATTGGTTTTTGTTGTCTTCAACAACAACATCCACATTTCCTGAACTTTGTGGTTCTTCTCCCTTTTCATGTGGAAAATGTGTTTTAACTGAGGATGCTCTTTAAACCACTTCCTCTATGCGTTAGACAGTTTATGGGTCAGACCTTCTGTTAGCGTCGTAATTGTGTCTCCTATAAAACATTTTGTCCCTAGCTTAATTTGTTTCTTGTATTTAAATGGAGGAAAAAACATTTCCAAAGGTTTTATTGGCTCAACTTCCTGCAAGACGATAATAAAAATTTTCAACCATTTCATAACATTCCAAATTGTTAATTTCTTACTTCTTCATCGTCTGATCCTGATGAATTATGTACCTCCTTGTTAGCAATCACTTGTCTAACTTCTACTTCTTCCTCGTCTTTTGATTCAATTTCTTCTACTTCTTCCATTGCATCATTCTCACCATCATTTTTTCACCGTCTTCTTCTTCGTCTTGTTCTTCTTTTCTTCTCGTTTTTCACTGTCTTCTTCATCGTCATCTCCTTTTTCACTTTCGTCTTTCTGCACATCGGACATTGTTTTCTCCGATTCATCATCTAAACCACATGCATTCGGCGGCGGCTCAACCGATTTCTCAACAACTACACTCTCTTCTCGGACTGTTACATCGCCGGAATCAGTGGTCTTCTCCGTCGTGGTCGCCTCCGTCGTCGCCGTCGATGAAGGAGAAGAGACTCGACTTACAAAATTTCTTAGACATCGTCGATTTGGATTTTATCTTTTCCAAACCCCTATTGTAATGAGTTATTAGTTTATCTTCTTCATCCTTCTCCTTCCTCTTACCCAACCTCGTCTTTACCATATTTCACCGATTTTGATTTTGCAAAAGTTTGATTTTGAAAAATTGGGGTTCTTTGTTTTTGAGTGGGAGAGGTAGCGGAGAGAAGAAAAAAATGAGAGGAGATTATCGATTTATGTCGAGGTAAAACCTCATTATCGAGTTACACCAAGGTATATTGGTTCGGTTTGGTTCAATTTTAAACAATAATTTGGTTGAGGTGATTTTCAGTCGGATAATACGGGTCGGGTCAGTTTTACCCGGGTTTGACTTGTAAATAATTCAAGTCAATGAAAAAATTTCTGTCTTTTCCACCCCAATATTATTAAAAAAAGGTATCCTAAATAGATTGACTCTAATGGAAAACGACCCGCAGAGAAGTTGCCTCCAACGAATTATTGTTAAACCCAAAGAACTATAGCTTTTGCAAAAATAAAACAAATTTGTTTATGTCAAAAATAACACACGGTCAATGAAGATCTTGCAGATCCTCGGTCCCTCTTCTAGGATTATCTCAATAACACACGGTCAATGAAGTCATTACCACTTGTACGTCTTAAATCGGTCAAGAAATGTATAGTGCTAGACATTGTTTTTTATGTTAAATCTCTGCTGTCTATTTCTTATGTTTTGTTTGGCAATAAAAATATTCGGCTTTAGATCAAACATGGTTTATATAATGTGGAAACCCTCCTAATTTTGTTAAAATCTACAGTTTCGATCTCTTTTGAATAAAAAAATATTTCTATGAATTAACAAATTTTGAAAAGGGAAATTGTTTAAGAGAAATTCACAAAACTACACCCTTTCAACCTTCCATTCACAAAACTACACCTAATTCAATATCTTCACATATTTACACCCTTTCAAAATTTTAAAAGCTTGATTTACTCTTTTAAAAATTACCAATATTAAAAAAATTTCTTTTGGGTTCATTAATTAGTGTTTAGGGTATAGTATTAAGGAAGTAGAATTGTGTGGGTAAGATTTATTTGGATTTAATTTTGAGTGTTTAGGTGTAGTTTTGTGAAGTATTTTTGAAATGGTGTAGTTTTGTGAAGTATAATTCAAATTGTGTAGTTTTGTAATTCTCTCATTGTTTAATGAATCGAATATTTTAAAAAGAAAATATTATATTCAACAATATAGGTAGATTACATTACTAAAAACATGTTTTCCTTAAATAACGTTATGTTATATTTTGTCAAATAAAAAGATGGTAACTCTAATAATAGAAAACTAGAATTTAATCTATGGTGTACCACAGATCTATATATTTTGAAATCGTTTTATATGTTTATAAATTTAATTTAGAAATTAGTGTTACATCTTTTGTTTTTAAAGAATATATAAAAATATTTATAAGTTTTTATTTTATTATAGTTTTTATTATTTTACAAAAATAATCATTTAATACTAAAAGTTGTTATATTTTTTTCTTACTATATATTATCCAAATTACCCGGATCTAAAATATTAAACCGAAACATGATTAAAATATCCAAATTGAAACCAATCCAAAAAATAAATATCTCGAACGGAAAGAAACATTTACTAATCGAAAACCCGAAACCAAAATCTGAAATGAAACAATTTTTTGAAATAGAACCGAATGACCCAAAATTATTTAAATATTAAAAGTTATTGAAGTGAAATTTTTTGTTACTATATAATATTTTGTAGTATAAAATTTTTTAACATAATTTATAAGTTGATTTATTCCAAACTATTTTACACTATGGAAATTGTTATTTATTATATTATAAGGTGGACAAAATACTTGGATCTAAATTAACACAACGAAATCAAACTAAAATATTCGAACCGAAATTGATCCATAAAATAAATAACTTGAACGGTAGAGAAATTTACTACCCGAAAACCCGGAACCAAATCTGAATCGTACATAAATTTGTAAAACTGTTTTTATTGATTTCTTGTTATTAATTCAAATTTTAGATAAATTTTAAGAATATAATAATATTAATGATATATCATATATGTTTGTATGTATGTTTAATATAAAACTTGTTTTGAAATTATTATCAAAGTTAAGAATAAGATTATCCTTATAGATTTTGTTTAGTAAACATAAATTATGGTTTTACCCTTAATGAAAAAAAATTCATGTTTAAAACAAATGACATAGTGTATAATTAAGTGAGTTTTTTGGAAAAATTCAAAATAATTCTTCAAAAAATAATATATATATATATATATACGTAAAATTATAAACAATAATTTGTATATTAGGTACCTTACTAAATTTAAAATTTATAGATTATAGGCCCGTACGAGTAATTTATACGATATCAAATAACTTTGTAAGTTTTAAAGATAGAAGAAAAAATGTAACATTAAAGGCATTTGAGCCTTTCGTCTGGATTATTTGTGTTTAAACATTAGATTGTAATATACTATCTTATATCTTATATAGTAAATGACAAGGAGTTTTGCTTATGTGTCACGTGGAGAGAGTTTGTAGGAAATTGAGGATTTTTTAATTTTTTTAATAATATAATAATTTTTTTAAGTTTATGATTATCTCTTTTATTTTTTAATAGTTTATAACATCGCATATTATTCATTAAGGAACTTTTTGATTTTTTATTAATTTAATATTTTTGTTTATGATTATTCCTTTTATTTTTGAGTTAATTAGCATATTATATATATATTTTTTTAAACATATTTTGTCAATTAACTGTTTTTGATGTAATAATTAATTTTGGGTAATTTAATTTTATTTTCGTACTTAAAATAACAAATTTAACCTTATACACACAAAATCATTCACGATTATCTCCTTTATTTTTAATAGTTTATATCATCACATATTATTTATTAATTTAATATTTTGAAATTTCAATTATATTTCCTAAAATTTATTAGTTTAATATTTGGAAATTTCAATTATATATTTTAAAATTAAGGAATGTATATATATTTTTATTAATTTATTATTTTGTTATTCGTTTATGATTATCACTTTTTAATTTTGATGGTTTATATCATTATATATTATTATTAATTTGATATTTCGAAATTTTGGTTATATTTCCTAAAATTAAGGAACTTTTTTGATTTTTTATTAATTTAATATTTTTGTTTATGATTATCCCTTTTATTTTTTAGTTAATTAGCCTATTATATACATTTTAAAACATAATTTGTCAATTAACAGTTTTTGATGTAATAAGTAAATTATAGGTAATTTAATTTGATTTTCGTACTTAAAATAACAAATTTAACCTTATTCACACAAAATCATTCACGGAAAATTATTCACATAGATCATTCATTGAGATCAATAACAACTCATCATTGTCATCAATCATTCATTCACATATATTATTTATCATTCAGATATATCAATTATCATTCACAGTGATTATTCACTCGAAATCATTCACATATGAACATTTACATTTACAGACAATCATTCACGAAATTTGACAATTTTAAAGTTAATGGTAAAATTGTAATTTAAAAAGTCAAGATCCCCTTATAGCAAATTAAAAGAAAAACACTCAATTAGTAAATTTATATCTTGAATTATACTTATTCACAATTTTTATTTTTATGTTTCAATGGTTTATATCATTATATATTATTTATTAATTTAATATTTCAAAATATCAATAATATTTTCCTAAAAATATATACGATGTCAATATTTTGGGAATTTTAATTTATATAATATTTATTATTATTATAAATGATACTACATGCAACCTCATCTTATTTTGTTTACATTCGTTATGATTCAAGTTGATCCTTAGTTTTCTAATATTTATGTAAATATAATAAACTTAACTTCGTTTAAAATGTTAGATAAATATTGATTTATTGTTATAAATATGTCAATCTAAAATTTTTTATAAGACATCATACAATTTTATACTTTTCGTAATCCAAAGCTATTATAATATTAACATCTTCATTAATGAGTTTTTCTTTAATTATTATAAAACTATTTTTGTTGAATATATTTTTTATACCTTCCACTTCTCTTTATACCAAATTTATTATTTTGTAGAAGACAATATGTAACAAACATATCCTTTGGTAGCATACAAATTTATATTTGTAACAATTTTTCAATTTAATAGATTAATTTTATGTAAAATCTCTTATCACTATTATAATTGTTTCTCAAAAGCCAAAAACTATAAAAATAAAACAAATTTTGTATTTTACATCATATAAGTCACATTTTGAAGTTTGTTATTTTTCATATTTTCATTTTTTATGGATAATTTATAACATTTTTATTTTGGTTTTACCTCATCATGATCTTAACGTATAGTTTGAATTATCATTAATGTACCATTTGAATTCATTTAAAAATGTCAATGATAATTATCTTTCATGTAATTTTTTCAAAATTTATTTATGTCTGCGCCATGCGCGCGGATCAAACCACCTAGTTATTTCGTAAAAGCCAATTAACATACAACACAGGAAATATATTGAGATATTTACCTTCAAAGGTACTTTTAGACACAATAATTACCTTATAAGGTACTTATAACTTGTGGCATACTTTCACCTGCTAAAATGATTCTAATAGCCTTTAATGAAATCATCTGAACTAGCATTTTTCCTAACTAAAAAACAATTTGACAAACCATGTAATTATACTTTTTCATTTAATAAAAAAAATTGTCTACCTTACAACAATAAAAAAACCCTAGCCGCTCTCCTTGGTTTTTCTTCCCATTCCCTCTTCCTCGGCTCTCATTTCTTGCGGCGTTGGCGACTCCTCTCTCTTAAGTTTCGCTTCTTTCCTTAGTGTAGTCTTCAAATCTTTGTCATATTTCTTCTTCGTCGAAGGTTGCAACTCTTTTCTGGATTCAATCCATGTGTGCTACGACTTCGTTGGTACTGTTTTCGGCGGGTCTTGATTGGTGTAAGCGGTTGGAGGTAGCTTCGGCTTCTGATCTGATTCATCATGTTGTTGCTCTCTTTTCTTGCTACTCTTCTCTTTTTATGGGCATGTAAGTGGTCGTGATGGCCTTAATAGCTCATCTCTTCTAGTGGTGCTCTTCAAACATGTCTTATCTTCTCTTTTGTTAGTGTTTGTGGAATGTGGTTTTCATATACAAATGCTTCACATCGTTATCAACTAATTTTATGGAACTATATTTATTGTTCTAATGGCAGATTCAAAAAAATGCAAGGTTAAATTTTTTTTTATGATTCATTGGATTTCAAAAAAAGTATTTTTGTTGTGTGTTTTTGTTAGAATGATGTAGAAAGTAACCGTCAAAAGGTCGAATCTAAATCAAAAATAATGGTTGTGGACACAAAAGAAAAAGTTGTTTCTTTGTGGACTACGTTTAGTAGACATCTCTGGAAAACAAATATTTAACAAAAAGAAGGATGAGTGTTGGATTATTTTTTGTGGACATCTCTATAAGATCTTTTGATTTTAGAATTCGATCCATGTTTTTATATTTTAATCCTAACCCATAAACATGTGTTTGAAGTAGATCCTCTAATATTTGTCTGTTTATATTCAAATGTAATGTGGACACACATGATTATAATATAGGCTTACAAATAATGACATTTATATTACATGAAACTTGAATTATAAACATGTCCATACAACATGTTTCTAAACATGTCCATACAACAATGTTTCTAAACATGTCCATACAACAATGTCCACAAAAATATGTCCACACGAATTTTGACAGTGAACAAAAGACCTCTCATTTATGTTGTCCACCATTACAAAAAAAATTAAATGTGAAACGTGCATGAATTTTTATCTCGGATCCCACCTCTCCAAAACACTAGAAAACACGAGTTACTCTGGTTAATTATCCTGGTTACAAGAAAAACAAGAAATGTTTCAAGTCAAGGGCATTTTGGTCCAAATATGCTTCGGGAAACTTCCAAAGTACACCAAAAGTTGTAAATATCTTATCATGACATAAAAGTACACAAAATTACCTTATATTGTAAATCACTCAAATATATTTAAGAGTGATTTACAGTTAAAGGTACTTTGTGTTGGTATTATGTCACTTTGAGATACTTTGACATAGAGGTGCACTTTCATGACTTTAAAAGTAAATTTATGTCCATTGTACCCCTTAATTTGTGAAAAAGGAGATTTGTACGTGAAAGGTACTTGTAACTAGAATGGGAAACTAGCAATCGAATGGGGAAAGAGACTTGTGAACTAGTTACATATTTAGTTTCTACTTGAAAAAGACTTGTGGACTTTTTATTTAATAACCTTGGGATATTAGAATGTAGTTGTGATGGATAGATGACGTGTACACTTTAGGACCAAAAGATTATTTTTATTCTTTAATTTATTTATTTTTCATTTTTTATAATAGTTCTTGAATTTATTTGGTCTTTAATTCTTAATTGGTGAATCTAAAATAATTTTGGTACATGTTTTAAGTTATGATAATGTTTTCTCTACAGTTTAACATCCATTTTGTTGTACTTTATATTAAATTAAATAGATATAAAAATTGACATATATTGTCCACATGAATAAGGCTTAGTTATGTGGATACATTTCGTGGACATATTTTCATGGATATGCATTTGGTGGATACATTTTCGTGCCATGATATATCAGTTTAACAGAGGTCTAATCAGGATATATCGGTTTTAAGTGGGATACATTTTCGTAGACATATTTTCATGGATATGCATTTGGACGCGTCAGCTTATTTTCATGGATACATGTGGACGCGTCAGCTTATTTTCTGGAAAAATGTGTGGTGGATTGATGATGTGTCATTATTTCGACCATCAGATTCATCTGCCGATCTGTTTCATATATTCGATAATGTGGACATGTTTTCGTGGATATGTGCATAAATCAGTTTTTGTAGGGTGTGCATCCATGAACGACATTACGTGGACGATGAAGAACTTAACTTACCTTCATTGTTTAATATTTAGAACGTGGACGACACTACGTGGACTAAGTCGAGTGAACCATCGTGTAAATATATGTGGACGTATTTTTGATGGACAACTTTTCGGGTTCGACTTACAGATTGACAAGTTGTGGACGATTTTTGGTGGACAACTTTTTGTATCTACATGGACGTGTAAACTTAAGCATTTACAAATATATGAAAACAATATGTAGTTTTGTTGCAAGGCGTAAGGTCATCCACAACACATAGTCCATTCAACCATATCTACAACACATAACCACATACACCATCCGTGCAACAACACATCACCACACACATCGTTGTCCACCAAAGACTGTCCACATCTCAAGTTGTGGACGATTTTTGGTGGACAACTTTTTGGGTGCAATTTATATATATGCAATAACGAGGCTTTTCCCAACTATTGTGTGTCCACATGTCACGATATCATTTTTGTGCTTAGTTGTGTCCATCTGTTTATATCTACATGGACGTGTAAACTTAAGCATTTAAGAATATATGAAAACAATATGCAATTTTGTTGCAAGGCGTAAGCTCATCCACAACACATAGTCCATTCGACCCTATCTACAACACATAACCACATACACCACACACATCACCACACACATAGTTGCCCACCAAAGACTGTCCACATCTC
Source organism: Cochlearia excelsa (assembly GCA_963556525.1). Lineage (NCBI taxonomy): Eukaryota > Viridiplantae > Streptophyta > Magnoliopsida > Brassicales > Brassicaceae > Cochlearia > Cochlearia excelsa. Next base: position 20,816,759 of record OY748330.1, read on the forward strand.
AATCGTTTCTTCGTCACCAGCTGTCTGAACATAAGTGCGTGGACGAGTTTACCTGAGAGTGATTTACCTGAGTGCGTGGACGAGTTTACATGAGTGCGTGAACGAGTTTACTCTGGCTTCCCCTTCAACCTTAACTGAATAAGAGCGATGAAGTCTGTCTTTGAATAATCATTTAACCGGCCGTTGGGAAAACGATTTGTTGCAAATAGTCGTGGAGGAAGGTTGAAATCGAATATGTTATTTGGATTATCTTCAGCTGAACATATGAAACAGATATTTAACCTTTTTGCTTAAGAGAGGTTTGATTTAGAGTTTGAGAATGAGAGTCTCGAAATTTCAGACGCAGCCGAACTTAAATAGTCATTAAAAGGAAGGAAATTGAAAGCAATCGAACTTACAATCCATATCCCGGGCAGAAAAATCAAAGTCGCCGTCGAAAAATCTCCGGTGAGCTTGCTCCACACGAGGTTTAAAAGAACAATTAGGGTTAGAGAGAAAAGGAGAAAGGGGCTTTTGTTGTTTCTGTTTTATTATTTAATAAAACAATAGAAAAATGAAACATAATAAAACAAAAAAAGATATATATTTATATAATACACTCACACAACATTTGAAACCAGAAAATATTTTGTTTAAAATCTAACTAGAAAACAAAAGTTTAGTTAATGATGGACAAAGGGTATATCAGTCTTTATAACAGTAGAAAGTATGTCATATTGCCTAAGTGCCTTTTTGTGATATTAGGTAACTTAAAAGTGCCTATAGATGTAAATATCTCTATATTTAACTCTAAGATCGATAATAATAGTCCAAAACAAACACTGGAAATAAAAATATACGATGTCCATAACATAATCAAAACTTATAATATCCAAATTAAAAAATAAACAAGCCATAATAATAACCATGTTCTAAAACAACACAATTTTTTTTTTGTAATTTAGTTTTAAAACAATACGAATTTCAAAATTTTGTTGTCTCACTTATACAAATTGTCCTAATGCATAAATTAATTGTTGTTTTATTAACGGTTTTTTAATTTGTTTATTATGTGGGGTCCACCATTTTTAATTTATTTTATTTTCTAAATTTTTTATTTTTTAAATATTTAATAGGAGAAATTTAGTCACCTTGTTGCCGATGACTCGACGTGAAGTTCATCAAGATCAGGTACACCTCAAGTTGTGTAGCAAAGAACCGTCAACTAAGAGTTCCAACTTTTACTTAAAAGCTAGCGAGGTAAAGAAAGCTTTGGATACGACGCAATATGTTCCTTTATTTTTGTTTAGAGATGCTTTTGTGAGCTTCACTGACCAGACATCGATATATCCGAGTGAAATGGCTTTTGTCTTAAGCTCTTATCAGTACGTAGCCCTAAGGTTGTTGGTGAGGTGCGTAGCTTACATGGCCTAGCAAGCTTCTACCGGAGGTTTGGCAATGATTTCAGCACCATTACAACACCATAGACATAAGTTCTGAAGAAGACGGTAGGATTCGGATGGGATAAAGCCCAAGAAGATGCCTTCCAGATATTGAAAAACAAGCTCACGCGGGTGCCACAACTCTCATTACTTGACTTTACTAAATGTTTTGATGTTAAGTGTGATAGTTCAGGTTTATAAATTGGAGTTGTTTTGATTAAAGAGCATAAAACAATAGCCTACTTCAGCGAGAACCTTGGGGGATCCACTGTGAAGTACCCCACTTAAGACAAGGAGTTGTACACCTTGGTCTGAGCGTTACAGACTTTGCAACACTACATGTGGCCAAAGGAGTTTGTCGTTCACATTGACCACGAGTCACTCAAGTACTTCAAAGGGCAACACAAGTTGAACAAGAGGCATGTCATATGGGTCGAATTCATTGAGACATTTTCCTATGTCATCAAGTACAAACAAGGTAAGGACAATGTCGTCGCCAATGCATTGTCTCGAAAGTACACTCTTCTCTCAACTCTTGATGCTAGGTTATTGGAATTTGAACAACTAAAGCAACAATATGCAACTGATCTGGACTTCAAGGAAGCTTATAAGGATTTCGAGAAAGTTGCTATTGACAACAAGTTGTGTCTACCCAAGATGGCACATTTGATTGTTTTCCATAAAAGTTATGATGCATTTCATTTATCTCACTTGTTCTTTAGGAAAATCGTTCATTTACATGACATGGTTAATACCATAGTTTCTAATTGGTATACCAAATTCCTTAGTTAATTTTAGAGAACCTCGTGGTCTAAGGTGTTGTTTTCAATTAATTGTCACCTTTAGTCAGATGTTCAAATTGAAGTAGTTAATAAAACCTTATCCACATTGCTTAGGAATGTGATCACCAAGAACCTAAGAACTTGGGAGGATTGCTTGTCGCATATAGAATTTTCTTTTAACCATGATATGCATTCTGCTTTTAATTATCCCCCTTTTGAAATTGTTTATAGATGCAATCATTTGTCTACTTTGGATCTAACCCCTTTTACTTTGAGTGTAAGAACTGACATTTACGACAGTAAGAAGGTCAAACTTGTTAAGATGATCCTCCAAAAAACAAAGTTGAACATAGAAGCAAAGACCTCGTAGTACACGCTCGAAGCCAACAAGAGTAGAAAAAATTTCATTTTCGTAGCAAACTACCTGGTTTGGATAGACCCAATCAGGAGAGATTCCCATCAAAGAGGAGCTCCAAGTTGAAGCCAAAAATCGAAGGTCCATTGAAAATCATCCGGAAGATCAACCCAAATTTATGCAATATGAGTGCTTATAAGTGTCTAAATGTTATGTGTGTACAAGTTTTACGAACTTATGAAACCTCAAACAACGTGTTTCCTAGGACGGAAAAGAAAGTTTTATACAATATGGGTTATTATAAGTTCGTAAATAATCTTTGTACATGTTTCATGTACTGACGAAACTTCAACCAACACGTTTTCTATGACTCAAACAAAACTCTTAAGCAATATGAGTACTTAATTATAATTGCCTAAATGATATTTGTGCAAGTTTCACGAACTTGAGAAACATCAAACAACACATTTCTATGCCACAAACCCAAGTTTTATGCAATATGAGTGCTTATAGGTTCCTAAATGATCTTTGTACAAGATTCATGAACTTGCAATTTTCAAAAGCTTATGAAACTGTAAACAACGCGTTTTCTAGGACTTAACACCAACTGTTAGACAATATAACTGATTATAAGTTTCTAAATTATCTTTGTACATGTTCACGAACTTATAAAACCTCAAACAACACAATTTTTAGAACTGAGAATTTTTTTGTAAAATATGAGTGTTTATAAGTGCCTAAATAATTTTTATACAATTTTCAAAAACTTATGAAACCTCTTACAACTCGTTTTCCACAAGTTTTGTACAATATTGATGCTTACAAATTCGTACATAATCTTTGTACAAGTTCCACAAACTTATGAAATCTCAAACAAAGTGTTTTCTATGACTCAAAACAAAGTTTTATACAGTAGGAGTGTTTATAATTGCCTAAATGATATTTGTAAAAGTTTTACATATTATTAAAACCTCAAACAACGCGTTTTCGAGGACTTAAACATAGTTTTATACAATATGAGTTGTTATAAATGCCTAAATGATCTTTGAACAAGTTTTACGAACTTATAAAACATCTAACAACTCGCTTTCAAGGAATTTGAACCAAGATTTATATACTATGAGTGCTTGTAAGTTCTTAAATAACTTTTGTACAAGTTTCACAAACTTAAGAAACCTCAAAAAACCATTTTTCTTGGATGCGAAACCAAGTTTTGTACAATATGAGTGTTTGTAAGTGTCCAAATAATTTTTGTACAAGTTTAACGAACTTATGAAACCTCAAACAACGCATTATCTAGGAATCATACCCAAGTTTTATGCAATATGATTTCTTGTTGTATACAAACTTAAGAAATCTAAAACAACCCATATTCTAGGACTTAACACCAAGTTTTCTACAATATAAATGTTTATAAGTTTCTATTTAGTCTTTGTACATGATTTACAAACATATGAAACGTCAAACAACCCGCTTTCTTGGACTCAAACCCCAATTTTATGCAATATGCTTATAAGTGCCTAAATGATCATTTAACAAGTTTCACTAACTTTCAAAACCTCAAGCAATGCATTTTCTAGAACTCAGCACAAAATTTCATTCGATATGAGTGCCTACAAGTGCCTAAATGAAGTTTGTACAAGTTTTACAAACTTATAAAAACCTCAAACAACGCTTTTCTAGGACTTAAACCCAAGTGTTATACTAAATGAGTGCTTACAAGTGCTTAAATGAACTTTATCAAGTTTCACAAACTTAAGAAACTTGTAATAGTGTGTATCCTATGACTCAAAACCAAATTTTATATAATATTACTCCTTATAAGCACCTTAATGATTTTTGTACATGTATCACAAAAATTATGAAACCTCAAACAAAAGTTTTCTAGGACTTAACACCAAGTTTTATACAACATTAATGTTTATAAGTTTTCAAATGGTCTTTGTACATGTTCACGACCATATAAAACCTCGAACAACAGGTTTATTAAGAGTCAAACCCAAGTTTTATGCAATATGTGTTTTATAAGGGATTAAATGATCTTTTAACAAGTTTCACAATCTAATGAAACCTCAAACAACACATTTCTAATACTTAAAACAAAGTTTTATACCATATGAGTGCCTAAAATAGTTTGTACAAGTTTCACGAACTTATGAAACCTCAAACAACGCTCTTCTAAGACATAAAACAATGTTTAATACAAAATGAGTGCTTACAAATGCCTAAATGAACTTTGTACAAGTTTCACGAACTTATGAAACTTCAAACAACGTGTTTTCTATGACTCAAAACCAAGTTATATACAATATGAGTGCTTACAAGTGGTTAAATGATATTTGTACAAGTTTCACAAACTTGTAAAACCTCAAACAACTTTTTTCAAGGACTCAAAAGCAAATTTTATACCATATGAGTGCCTACAAGTGCTGATAATGAACCTTACATAACTTGAGTGCTTATTAGTGCCTAAATAATCTTTGTACAAGTTCCACAAACTTATGAAAGTTTTAAACAACTCGTTTTCTAAGATTCAAAATCAAATTTTATACAATATTAATGTTTTTAAGTGCCTATCTCCAAGCTTGTCCGAGCGTTAAAGAAATTTGTATTGAAGTATTACAAGAAATTGGCCAACCAAAAGAGCATACATAGGACTTCTAAAGAAATCGAAGTTCCACAAACTTATGAAAGTTTTAAACAACTCGTTTTCTAAGATTCAAAATCAAATTTTATACAATATTAATGTTTTTAAGTGCATATCTCCAAGCTTGTCCAAGCGTTAAAGAAATTTGTATTGAAGTATTACAAGAAATTGGCCAACCAAAAGAGCATACATAGGACTTCTAAAGAAATCGAGTTCCACAAACTTATGAAAGTTTTAAACAACTCGTTTTCTAAGATTCAAAATCAAATTTTATACATATTAATGTTTTTAAGTGCATATCTCCAAGCTTGTCCACGTTAAAGAAATTTGTATTGAAGTATTACAAGAAATTGGCCAACCAAAAGAGCATAATAGGACTTCTAAAGAAATCGAGTGTTACAATGTTTGTTAAAGGCCATACTTCTATGCATTTGATCATAATACCAATGCGCTTGCACACGCCAAATCAGACGACATGGACCGTATCTCAAACGCACAATCGTGATTCGTTCCATCAAAGTTTTATCTTCCTTGTTAATAATTTTTGATTTATTAAGTCAGTCTCATCCCTATTGTCGATTATCTATTGCACCGGGACAATGCAAGGTAAGGCCAGGGAGATTGATCCATACAAATTATGTTTGTAAATTTTGTTTTTGTGTTATTTTTATGAACTTTCTTGGATCAGTTCAATGAATTTTATTGAGTCCAAAACTTATACGAAACTCTTTTGTAAAATATTTTGCACGGACTTGTTGAATGTGTACTAACTTCCGAGTCGTCCTTTTGATTTAGAGATTGATTGCATCTTTTGTAGTGGGAAAGATAGTGAGTAAAGAGATCTACAGAAACGACCACATAAATAATGGACACATCATCAAAATAAAATTAAATTAGGTATGTATAAATTTTTAATTAATAGTTATGTTAAATAACAAAATGTAAAACATACATGTGTAAAACATGAATAAACGAAAAAAGGAAAAGCTATTAATAGTTATGTCAAATACTAATTTTATATTTTTAGTTAATTACGAAAATGTAAAACATACTTGTGTAAAACATGAGTAAATTAAAAAAAAAGAAAAACTACATATTTAATATTAATAGATTGAAATTAAGTTAATTACAAAAAAACATACATGTTTTGAAAAATCCATATAAGAGGAAAAACTACATACTCTAAAAGAAAAAGAAAGAAGAAAAAACTACATACTCTAAATGTAAAACGTGAATCAACTCAAAAATAGGAAAAATACATACTCATAAAAAGTTACAAATTTTAATTTCAAAAAATGGAAAAGCTACATGCTTTAAAAAAACAAAGTTACATATTTTTATTTATTATTGGTTTTAATTACACTTTTGGAAATAAAACTAAAAGTAGTAGATATGTGAAAATGAAACTAAACATCAAAAACAAAAAAATAACATAAAAGTAAAATGTACTTTAATGATAAAAATCAAAATAAAATTTTACTTAATAGTTGAATAATAAATATTAAATGATCATTTACAACTATAAATATACACCCAAACTGTTGAGAACAATGCAAGTTTCAAAAAATAAACATAACTTTTGAGAGATATGATTTGATATTTTAAAATAATGAGTTCTCTATAATTGTCTCCTCTTATCAAAACACTTTTGTGTTTTGGTCTTGATGATCTTGGAAATGGTTTAAACAAAAAAGAAATTATCGTAATAATTCTACAGTATTGGGAATCAAAGAAATCCCAAAAAACAAGGTTTACTTATGGGTTTAGAAGTTTTGTTTATTGATCAAAAGGATTTTAGCAATTTATTTTTAAATATTCGAGAATTTATACTATTAAAAGAGAAGACAAAACGCCTACGTGTCGCGACGAGAGAGCTTTTAGGATATTTTTTATTTTTTGCATTTTAGTCCTTATACTTTGAACTAATTTTCTCATCCAGTTTTAATATATTTTACTAATCTATCTATATTATTAAAAGAATCCATATAAAATATATTTTAGGTTTACCTATCATCTACGTATTGTAAAAATCGACAATACACAATTTTAAATATATTTTAGGCCCATTATTGGAATATATACTTTACATAGACCACTCAATCATCCACATACATAATTTTTTGCGTTTATGTCCTTATATTTTATTTATTTTGCGTTTGTACCCTTATATTTTGGAATAACTTTTTGTCTTCGATTTTATTTTATTTTTCATAGATAATTTCGGATATATTATTTAGTTTTTGTTTATAAAAATATTGTTGGGTTTTTTGTTTTCGTATCGATCAAATATTGTAATAAAAGATATTAATATTGGGTTCTTTTTAAGAAATTAATTTTAACAATTTTATTTCGTTTTGTGTCTCTAAATCTACAAAATATTTTTATCTCGTGTCTATCATTTCGCGATATTTGCGTGTCTAACTTAATTACCTTAATATAAAAAATATCATACTTTTAAAAATAGATTATGTTTTATTTTATACGATGATAAAAATATTTTATGAAATAAGGCATGTTATAACATTTCAAATTCTTCTAATTATTTTCGAAAAATTCCAACGACTATCGCATTCTTTAATATTTTTGTATCTTTTCATTGTGGTATTGGTATATATATATGTGTGTGAATATGATGATATATATAAGGTTTGGATAATTTGTCGCAAATATATATTTATATTTATAGTTAAACAAATATATATTTATATCTAAAATAAATTGTATTCGTTATACAATATTTATTTATTTTCTAAGATTAATTTAAAGCATGAAATAATTTTTTTTATTATATATGAGTCTAATTATATTATTAAGGATAATGAAACTTTGTCACACGTATAGCGAGGGGTCCGCACCTAGTAATGTCTACGAAATTATATTTAACTAATGCATAAATTTTGATAGTTAATAGTAATTCAAGTATTCATACCAGTTAACTGAATCGGACACTATGAAACTAATTTAAAGACACGCATAATTTACAAGATTTAAAATTTATTGGTCATAAACAACAAAAACAGCTACAAAGTATATTCACACAAATTTCTTAGCTTGTTCACTCAACAAATAACGTTGATCCAAGTCGAAAAGAAAGCTATACAATTGACCGTCAAAATTTTAGAATTCGTTCTTTAGCAAAATTTGAAGAATTACTCGACATAAACAATGAACTCTATGGTATAATAATTTCTTCAAACAATGTTCACATTTATATTATTTAATTAACATTTTCTAACAATAACCACATTTCATTTAAATGTTATTGGTAAGCTGGTTTTAATCGACGATAATGAGTTCAACAATCAAGTGATGACCGATAAAGCTCAAGATGTATTTAATGGTTCGATTAAACGAAAAATAGATATTCACCTATAGCTAAAAGAGTAAACGAGTTTCTCTCTACTACATCTATGAAAACAACAAATTCACAACTATAAATATTAAACACATCTATAAACTTAAACATGCGCTAAAACCTAGTTAAAAGTATAAAGGATTAAACATATTTCATTTTTCATGTAGGAAAACTAAAATTAAATATAGTTTATGTATAAATTGGCATGATCTAAAAGTTTGTGTAGTATTTCGCACGATGATCTTAGTTGATGTAACAATTAGCTATTTTCCGTACAAAGTTTACAATTCATAATCCCTTACAAACGATGTCCATGCAAACATTTTGATATTATAGAGCGTAGAATAATGCCCTGCACATGAAAATTTAATTTTTTTAATAAAGTCTGAATTTCCCAAATCTTTGATTTTAGCTTGTTATTAAGCCATTGTTGATGATAAGCCAACTACCCCTCTTAACCGGAAATCTACCATCGGCATAAAATGTCCAAATATATTTATCGGAAAGCTCAAGATTGGATGTTAAAAGATAGTATAATTGAAGCATCATTCATAGATAACAAATACATGTCTTATGATTTTTGAAGTGTTGTCAAAGAGAAAAAATTTTAAATCAATCAAATTTTGATTATTTTAAACGGAGAGAATAATAATTTTTCCATCGAAAACTTATTTGTCTGTCCTGGTGTTTGTATTATCCTCGCTACCCATTGTTACTGTTGAAAATCAAACCCGATTTTTCCCAAAATATAGCTTAGATTCACCGTCACAACACACGATTTAACCCGGTTCGCGGCGTTAACTGGCCGCTACATCTGGTTAGGAACGGAAGCATCGTCTTTGCCGCTTCCGATCCCCAAGTTTGCAGATGTCACCGGAAATCACCTCCGACGTGGTTTTACATGAAGATCTCTCTCACCACACCGATTACAACCTAATCGGAGTTACAAAGAAGATACGAAGAAAATAATTACACCCAAGAACCCTAATCCAAGACTACATCATCGTAGCTTTCTAGGCTTGGCTCTCTCTCTCTCTCTCTTTGTTAAGAATAAGAGACGATAACTATGAAAAAGAAAGTTGCTACCTTTTAATAAAGTTTCTTGTTTTCCTTCTTAGTATATCACGTTCTCACGTGTGTCAATAACTTTAGCATATTGAATCACACGTTAACAATCTCCACCTTGATTCAAGAACTTTCTTGTAAGCATCCACAAGAGTCTTTAACACCAACTCTAACCTTGGCACTTTCCAATCTTCAATAAACCTGCATAAGTCACACTTATACATATCTCAGAGATTAATCAATATAAATCTGTAAGTACACACTTAATTACTTAAGTCTTTATGAGCTTTGCTTGAATAACAAAGTTTACTGCTAACAAGCTAGATTGGTTTCAACACCATAAACCAATAAGAACTCGATCTAACCACATGATTAAACCAGATCTCGAATGACCTTAACAATCGGTTTAAAGTTACAATCAAACTGATTCCCATCAATAGTTTAACAAACTATCAAATATCAACTATACATCAATTGATAAGCTACTCTAAGCTAGTTGCAACTCATTACATGTGCGGAATCATGAGCTAACCACTCACATACAATACCATTAACAAGATAAAACTTTGAAACATGTTAATGCAACATAAAACTTAATAAGCTAAACCACTTATAAGCATATCAATCACACAAATTTTTCATCATGATCTCTTTTAAAATACATGAACCTGTTACGATTACTGGGCCTTGTCTCCTTGCAAGCATGATTCTGTCTGACATATATTTTGATACACTTGTGTACTGAGCCTCGTATCAATACTTCTTATGAATCATTTGCTGAGACCAGAATCATTGACACTTCTTATCCTGAAGTAGTCTTGATTCCAAAAATTATTTGTTTGAACTTCAAACATCACTTTGCGCCATTTTCTTCAACGGAACATGCCAACTAACTCCACCTAGCTAGGAAGACTTTCAGAAATAATATGTTTGCTCCACCTTGTTCAAACCTTTTGTTAAAACAGAACTTCCTTCAACACCTTTGAGAACCACTGTCAATAACCTCTAAATCAACTTCTTATCAACAATACTTGTGACATAACCGAGACTCCTCTCTACAAACCAACTACATCATATCTTTAGAGCTCTTGATGTATTCTTTTTTGTAGAAGTGACTTGCAATATCTTTTCCCTTATGCAGATTTCACCATCAAATAAAACTTGGCAACAACATCATTACCTTTTCTCACTATTCATCAACATTACCTTTGACATATCTTTATCATTGATGAATACTCACTTAACCTCCTTGTAAGTGATAACTTTGAGAACCCTTTTTCAAATGATGAAGCTCAGACAACCTAGTTGAAACTACTCTCTGTCCCCAAATGCAAAACCACTTTTCATGCATTTACATCCTTTTGGAATTCTTTCGGTTGTTAAACCTTGTGGTACGGTGAGCAGTCTAACCATGTGTTGAACATAGTTGCTTGGACATCTTGAAGTGACATGAACTTTGATGCGTTCGACCGAACTTGTACATTTGTCTTATTCATATTCTCATTCCAAGAAATCATTGAAAAAACTCACTTCTTACAGATTTGTTTCTGAACCTCACAGCAACTGAAAACACCTTGACTTGTTCGTGAGCTTGCTTACTTGTCTTTTGTTCTTGGTTTCCATGTATCCTATACAAAATTCAACCATGTATCTCATCATTCATTCTAATTGCACTAATCCACTAAATGAACAATTTAGATCAGACGAATTCGCTTATCTGAATACCCAAAACTTTATCTAAATGCACTACTCCACCTCGAACAAGGAACATATATTCAAAGTATGTTGTACTTCTCTTGAACCATCAACAACTCCACTGGTAGTAAAACCCATTTAAAAAGTTTCCAAAGTCTTCTCTAAGCTCCATCTCTTTGAGTTTAAACCCAACATTATGTGCTGACTTCAAGTAACCCATCTGACACTTGTGTAGATGACAACCTTGATGTGAATTTAACCATGAGCCATTTGTCATACTCTTAGACACATATCCATGCTCATTATACACACACTTCCCAGCCTTTCATTCTTAAGAGACCCACCAAGAACTTGACTTTAGATAAACTACCCAAATCAATTTCTAATTACCAAAACTGAAACTTGTTGTAACATTAGACTTATTTGGCTCACTCCGCCTTGAGCTTTGAACCCTTTTATTCTAAGTGCATGTAACCAGCCAAGCCTTCTATCATCGGACTTTTAAACTTGAGCCACACAAACCAGAAACCACTTTCTTTCTCCTAGGTTTCTTCACCACTTACTTTTAACTTCAACTTAATCAAGAGTCCATCACTATTTGACATTTTCTTAAACACGCATTCTTCATGTTGAACACTTCAACTTGAACTTGCCTTAGCCATAAATGGCTCACCAACACACTTCTTATTGTTGGTACTTCACCGATCTTCCTGTTACAGTGAAACGACACACTATTTGTTCACACAAGACCCATCATGCTTATGCAACTTCTTTACTTAGATGAGATTCATCCATGTGTACTTCCAAACATGATAACTCTCCATGCTAACTTAATTGTGTAGCACCCATCAAGCGTCACAACACAACCAACAACAACTATAACTTAGTCCATCTTTCTTTGGACTCCATCGGCTGCTATAACTACATGATGGACCTGACTTCTTTTGACCTTGAAAACCAGACCTAAACCTGATCCATACCGAAGAGACTGAACCAACGTATAACCACTTCTCAAACCAATAACTAAACCTTAAAACCTTCATAGTCAATAATATGTTTTTTCTTAAACAATTAGCTTATCCTTCTTCACCCTTTCCTGCGCTTCTCACAAGAATCAGTGATCTTAAATGATTTTCCAACCATCCATTCACACACATATGAATCTAATCTCTAAGGCATCCCTTAGTTCCAAGAATCCTAATCCAACAACTTGAATTTTTATAACATGTTGAACACTTCACCGTATGTGATTCACACAAAAAAATTATGCCAAAGAATCTTGCAATCTAAACCAACACTAGAATCTTGGCTACCTCTTTGTAGATTCAATAAACATGACTGTGTGTTCCATTAAGCTTGAATCTTGAGTTTGCAGCCAAAGAGCATCCAAAAACTTTTGATAAGAACATCACAATACAACCTTGTGAACTTGCAGCGGAAACCGACTTTTTCAGGCTTTGAGTTTCATGAATGATGCATCAAGTCCGATTTGATAGCTTAGACTCATTGCTTGAATCCATGCTCTCCTTGAATCAAACTTTCTTATGAATTTGTCGGTGAGATCTTTCAGGCCCGAGCGGTTAATGGGGACGAACTGTAAATCAAAGGGATATTACATGAATGGAATTCGGAGTAATATTGCTTCCACCATATACACCATTTGCCATTACGGTTAACCTATACAGGTCAAGAACAACATCTTAAATCTGTAAACTTCTTGCGTCATTATCAATTCTTCTTCCTTGGAACATGTAGCATCTTGAATTTGCAAGCTCCTTTAAGCTCACATTAATTAACACTAAAAGAGAGATAACACCTTGTGCTTCGTGATTTCTTTTCAGGAGTTTCTCACTGCGAGAATTCATCTTCTTGCAACACTCACAAATATCAACAGAAGAAGCCATCATCTTCTTCCTTCCTCCATCTCACACCAATGCCTAATTCAGACCAGCTTCGATTCTTCCTCAGATCTGCGATGATTGAATAAACCCAGAACCAAAACTTTCTTATGCTTCTTCCTTCAGATTCATGAGACGTCGCTTGCTTCGTGAATCGTCGAGCACAAGGCTCTGATACCACTTGTTGAGAATCGAACCCGATTCTTTCCAAAATCTAGATTAGATTCACCGTCACAACAAGCGATTTAATCCGGTTCACGGCGTTAACTAGCCGCTTCATCCGATTAGGAACACAAGCATCGTCCTCACCGCTTTCGATCCCCAAGTTTGATAGATGTCACCAGAAATCACCTCCGACGTGGTTTTACATGAAGATCTCTCACCACACCGATTACAACCTAATCGGAGTTACAAAGAAGATACGAAGAAAAGAATAACACCCAAGAACCATAATCCAAGTGTGATATTTCTTTGGGCTTTTAGGAATATTGGGCCTCAGGCTTTTAGGTCAAATTAATCAAGGCTTTGAGTTATAGGACATATGTGTTGTCGTTTTTGTAAAACTTGCACAAGAGGAGTTCTTGGTTTTGTCTTTTGGAGGCAACAACATGTCCGTACAACTTTGTAAAAGGAAAAAGCTTATATCTTGTCTGTTGATATAAGGACATACATGGAAAGGCGAGAAAGTGGTCGTTTTCATTCTTGTTGTCATTGTAAAGAGAGAGAGAAAGAGAGAGTACCAAAGGGGTGTTACCATCTCTTAGAGTTTTGTTCTTTTTGTTTTTGAATCTTTCTTTGTGAGTGATGGGAGCTTGAGTGAGTTTTCTCTGTAACATCTTATTTGTGTTAGTGTTGTGTGGCTTTGGTTTAAAAGCTCACCGAGATGTACCATAGCTGCTTTGGCTGTGGGAACTCGTACATCTTGGTGTCATCTCTTACAAACGTCAAACACAAGTAATCTGCACAAAACAAACTTAACAAAGCTTAAAATTTGTCTTAGCCATATAAAGCTTGAATCTTTAAGCTAAAAATAACTACAAATGGTATTAGAGCTCTTGGTGGTGAACATATTTGGTGATTAAAAGCAACAAGAAGTCTCAAAGTTTACAAATCTTGTTGTTAAAATGTAAGGTTACCACCTAAACTCTAGATCTAGTTGTTCTCTCGGATATACACACTAAAGTTTCTATCTTGGGTACAAAGTATAGATCTGAAACTTGTAGTGTTGGGGAAGGAGATTATTGTTTGCTTTGGTGTTGTGTGTTTGTGGTGTATTCTTTGTGTTTTGTGTCATCTGTTATAGATCCTGATCAAATGTGTCTTCAGATTCACAGAACATGTAGCCTGCAAAAGCTAGGTTTGGAGTTGATAAATTTGATGGAGAAGGGGACTTTGCTTTGTGGAAACACAAGGTGATGGCTCAATTTGAGATTATGGGTTTGGATTCAGTTTTACAAGCTGAAAGTGAAATTGATCCTAAAAGCACATCTAGTGACACGAATGTTGTGTCTACAGAAGCTACTATTGATCCTAAGAAACTTGAGAAGGATCGTAGAGTGAAGTATCTCTTAACCATGAGCTTGACTAATATTGTACTAAAGAAGGTTATTAAAGCTAAGTAAGCTTTGGAAATGTTGACTTCTATGGAAAACACTTACCAAATCAAGTCTCTTCCTAAGAGGTTCTATCTGAAACAAAGATTCTGCAGCTACAAGATGGAGGGATAATAATCTGGATAAGAACCTAGATACCCTTACAAAGTTGGTTTTAGATTTGGCAAGTCTGGATGTTGAGCTTAGTGAAGAATATCTAGCAGTGATTCTACTGAATAGCCTGCCAAGGAGATTTGATCCATTGGTACATACTCTCAAGTATGGAAGAGGACATGACACTATTTCACTAAAGGAGATAACAAGATCAGCTTACTCCATTGAGCTTGATCTTAAGGCAAAGGGAAGTCTAGCTACTTCATCAAGAGGTGAAGGGTTGTATGGAGGTGACAGGGGGAAGGACTGATAAGAGGACAACATATCAAAGGGAAAGTAAAACCAAAGAAGCAAGTCTAGACCAAAGAGCAAAAGAGCTTGCTGGGTTTGTGGAGATGAAGGTCACTTTAAGAAATATTGTCCAAATAGAAACAATCAAAATAAATCCTTCAATGTTGAAGCAGCCATTGGAAAAGCTCAAACATCTGATGGAGTTATGTTGACAGCTTATGAGCATAACAATAGAGATGGATGGGTTCTAGATTCTGGATGTTCTTACCATGTCACTTTCAGAAAAAGATTTGATGTTTGATGTTAAAGAAATAGATGGAGGCAAGATACTTATGGATAATAACACTTAATGTGAAATCACTACCATTGGGAAACTTCAGATAATGAATTATAACAACACATCTATAATTCTAAAGAATGTGGGATACTCTCCAAGTGCAAGAAGAAATCTAATATCCTTGTGCCAACTAGAGACACGTGGATTTCAGAATGCAAGTCTTTAAAGATGAAGAGGAGGTTAGGGCAGCTGATTACAGAGACACTTTATGAAGATGCAGCTGGGAGCTGTTAAGGGTCTGGAAGCTGAGAATGAAGATGCAGCTGGGAGCAGCTGAATATCTGGAAGCTGAGGCAACATCAGGAGGCTATAAGCAGAGCTGATGGTGCGAAGATTCCTTGGATGACGTGGCGCGATGAAAAAGATATGAGGAAATCTTCTAGATTTCGTGGAGTGCAACTCAAGAAAAGATATATGGAGAATATATTCTTTTGGAGCAAAAAGGAAAAGAGGTTAGGATAATATTTCATAAATAAAAGATTTGGAAATATTCTCTTAAGATTTGATAACAAATTAGATTTGCAAATATTCTATTTTGTTAGGGTTTTTGGTTTCGTGTATTTAAAGGAAATAAAGTGTAAGGGTTTGTTAACACTCTTTGCCAAGAAATCACGAGTTTTGTTTTCACCTAGGGCTTTTATTAAAAAGGAGAGGTGAGTGTTCTTAGGTACGATTATGTTAGAATCGTTATCGGATTATTTGGGATTAGAAAACGTCTGGGAAAAATAGGGTTATTGTGTAATTCCAGTTCACAGTTGTGAAGAGTTCTTTCTAATAAAAGTTTAAGCGTTGACTCGGCGTTTTCCGAGTACCTGATAGTTTTATCAGACGTCTGAGGTTCTCATACTTTTCAATTGGTATCAGAGCACATCATCTGACCAAAAGCGTGTATTTCTTTACAACATATGAGATCTGTGACAAAAAGTATGGAGAACTCACAACACTACATGACGAAAAACAAGTTGCCGATGTTAACAGCCCAAAACTATGGGTGGTGGAAAGTTCAGATCAAGGCGATAATCCAAGGGATTGATGAAGATGCGTGGACATCGGTTGAAGAGGTATGGGAAGAGCCTAAGGTGATGGGTGAAAAGGATAAAGAAGTACCCAAGCCCAAAAAGGATTGGACCGCTGATGAAAAAGTTGCCTCAAAATTCAACAACAAGGCCTTGTCAGTCATCTAGTGCTCCCTATCAGAAGATGAATTCACCAGAGTCCAGGGATGCACCACATCCAAACAAGCATGGGATGCTCTGAAAACATTTTATGAAGGAACATCAGATGTTCTCCAAACCAGACTCGACAACCTGGCATATGAATTCGAGATCCTAACCATGAAAGAAACTGACACCATCGATGAGTTCAACGGGAGGTTAAGTGCCATAGCTAATGAAGCCACTTTGATGGGCAAAGTCTAAAAAGACAAGAAGCTGGTAAAAAAGTTTTTGAGGAGTATACCTGAGAAATTTCAGACTCATAGAGTTGCTATTGAGTTGTCTAATAACTCTGACTAGATGAAATACGATCAAGTGGTCGGAATGTTACAAGCACATGAGATGCAACAGAAAAAGAAGATGAGTACTAAAGGGAAATCCATTGCCCTAATGTCTAAGCAGAAAATAGCTCAAACAAGTGATTTTGAAGATCAAGTGAGTCTGATTGTCAGTGTCGTGCTTAGCTAAATGGAGGCTTAGGGCATTTACAAAGATGTGGCCTTTGTTAAAAACAAATTAATACATGTAACATTATTTTACTTTAAATTTTTTAATGAGAAAAATGAAAATAAATTATTGCATAACTTTTTCAAGAAAAGTCATGTAACATTGTTTAAATGTATAACCGAATTCAAGTGGATCTTTTCTAACCAATTTTTTTATTTATATGTATAATGACAATCAAACTATTTAGTATCTTTTGTAAATATAATAGTTTAAATTTCATGTATTTTTACAGAAATAACACAAAACATAAATATTAAACAAGATATATAAACTAAATTTTTAGAAATTGTGGCCTTATAAATTTGCATTTTACTTGTGGCCTGGGGCAAATGCCCTTCTCAATCAACATAAGGCACGATACTGCTGATTGTTAAGAAATACTTCAAGGAGATGAAAAGAGGTCAACAAAAGTTCAACACTTCTGGATTCAGACCAGAGAAAAAATCAGAAGGTGAGCGGGCTAAAATATCAGAACTCAAGTGTCATGAGTGTCAGGGACTTGGGCACTACAAGAATGAATGTCCTAATCTCAAAACTAAGGAAGAAATTCAGTGTTTTGAATCCAAAGGATATGGTCATCTCAAAAGTGATTGTGTCAACAAACAACGGAAACCTGAGAAGTCATACATCACTTTCAGTGAAAGTGATTCTGACCAAGATGGATCAGATGCCGAGGATATTATCAACATGGTGGGATATCTAGGTATTGTTGAGGAAGGGAGTGAGTCAGACTCAGAAGAGGAATCAAGTCTCTCGGTAGAGGAAGAGAATCAAGTACTTGTTGATAGTCTGCTGAAGTTTTAAGACGAAAACAAAGGTCTTCGAGAAAAACTTGCAAAAATCCAAGAAGAGCAACAAATAGTCATCAAAGCTAAAGATGAAGCTATTGTTGTTGGAAAACAGTTGAAAACATACCTCGATGAGGAAGTTGAGAAAAACACGCTTCTGACAAGTCAGCTCAATGAGCAATTGAGGAACATCAAAATGTTGACAAATGGAACCAAGGATTTAGACAAAGTCTTGAACATCGGAAGAACCAGCAACACCAAGTGGGGCTTGGATTTCGAGGTGGAACATTTCAGAAAAACTATGTTAAAACTCAGTTTGTCAAACTACGCCTATCCAACCAAAACAAATAGAGACCACTCAACGATCACCTCGTAGAGAAAAGATTCGTCAGGTACCTCGAGGCTATCAATCAGCTGCCAGACAACGAAATCCATATAAGGACTATGAATGCTACTACTGTGGGAGATACGAACATGTTCAGGCACACTGTCGACACTTCAATGGGTGTGTCAGAAACCTGATGCATCAAGATAGGTATCAGCGCGATACTAAAGATCGCAACAAAGTATGGTTAAGAAAAGAGGATATGTATTGCTATACCTCTCTCACGTCTGAGGAAGTTGAGTCATATTCTGAATAAACCAAGTGGTACTTCGACAGTGGATGTTCCAGACAAATGACATGCAATTCTGATAATCTGAACAACTACGAAAAGGTATCTGGTGGTAAAGTCACATTTGGCGACGAAGGAAAAGGAAAGATCCAAGGAAAGGGAAAGCTGAAGGGAGATATGAAACCAAAGCTGATAAATGTCCACCTGGTGGATGGACTGAAGGCACATCTGATCAGCATAAGTCAACTGTGTGATGATGGGATGGTTGTGACCTTCACCAAGCAAGAGTGTCAAGTTGTTGATGAAGCAGGTAGTGTGAAACTCGGAGGATCTCGCTTAGCAAACAACTGCTACATGTGGAAGCCAACCATCAAGTGTTTATCAGCTGGAAAACCAAACGATTTTCAACTCTGGCATCAACGACTTTGACATATGAAAACCAGGATGGTGATGAAGACTGTCAATATGGTGTTTGATTAAGCATCTGCTTATCAGGAAACCACCAGGAAGGTGGACGTGTCTCAGGAGGCTGACAAAGAAAAACAATCTCAAGAGACTCCATACTCTGACTACTCATATTTAAAGGAAAGTGAGCCAGAGCCACCCACAGCTCGCGTACATAAGGATCACATCGAAGCACTTCAAGATGAATCTTGGATTGGGTCAATGCATGAGGAGATTCAGAACGTTGTCAAGACCCAAGTGTGGGACTTAACACCCAGGGCAGAGAACATCGATGTTGTGGGCACTGAGTGGATTTTCAAGAACAAGAGTGACGAACACGGTCACGTTGTTAGAAACAAGGCAAGGTTAATGCCACAAGGATACTCGCAAATCGAGGGGGTTGATTTTGATGAGACCATCGCACCAGTGGCCATATTGGAGTCCATCAGGTTCATGTTAGGAATGGCGTGTCTCATGAATTTCCGTCTATATCAAATGGATGTCTAAGGCGCGTTTTTAAATGTGGCAATCCAAGAAGAAGTATATGCTGAACAACCAAAAGGTTTTGAGGATTCAGAACCCCCTGAGTACGTATACAAGCTTGAGAAGGCACTTTATGGTTTGAAACAAGCACCAAGAGCCTGGTATGAAAGAGTCACGATCTTGTTGCTTGAACAAGGATATCAGCGCGGAAGTGTTGACAAAACACTGTTCACATGCACCAACGAGCTGGGATTTCTGGTAGTCCAGATCTATGTGGATGACATTGTTTTTGGTGGAACATATCAGAAGCTGGTTGATCAGTTCGTGATCATCATGACTCAAGAGTTTGAGATGAATATGGTAGGAGAATTGAACTACTTTTTGGTTCTTCAAGTCAAGTAGACTGATGATGGTATTTCAGTCTCACAAAGCACATATGCGAGGAACCTGGTAAGGAGATTTGTTCTTCAAGACAACAAGTCAGCAAGAACACCGATGAGCACAACAGCCAAGCTATTTGTTGACGAAGAGGGTGAAGATGTTGATGAGAGAACTTACAGGGGGATGATAGGAAGTCTACTTTACCTTACAACAAGTAGACCTGATATATGCCTGAGTGTTGGTATGTGTGCACGGTATCACGCTAAACCAAAGATGTCTCACTTGATTTTCGTGAAAAGGATTATCAAGTACGTCAAAGGAACGACTGATCTTGGTCTCTACTACACCAAGGAGACAAATGCTCATCTAGTAGGCTACTGTGATGTTGAATGGGTTGGGATTCTGGATGATCGAAGGAGCACAAGTGGATGATGTTTCTTCAGGGAAATAATCTCATCTCATGGCACAACAAGAAACAAAATAGTGTTTCTCTCGCCACTGTTGAATCAGAATTCATAGCTTTGGGAAGTTGCCTCACACAACTCATGTGGATGAAACAGATGACAAAGGACTACGATATAAACTCAGGTACCCTTCTTGTTCATTGTGATAATAAAAGTGCCATTTATATATCTAAGAATCTTGTAGAACACTCACGAACCAAACACATTGACATTAAACATCATTTTGTGTGTGAATTGGTTGAGGAGAAAATGATAGTTATATATATAATGTGAGTACTAATTTTCAATTGGTTGATATAATGATCAACCCCTTGGACTTCAATCGATTCATTGATTTGAGGAAGTTTATAGGCGTTTACCAACTCTAACTTGTTTCTTGAGTTGAGATACTTGTGACAGGGGGCGGATAATGTACAATGTTCAGAACAACATCAATCGTCACAAGTAACATCAAGCATCAAGTGCCTGATGGAAAAGAGTTGCATGCTTCACCGTTCTGTGGATCCATATGTACAGTTCTGTTAAAGTCGGGAGTACAAAGAGCTGAGGATGAGGAGGTTAAAAAAAATGTGTGTAAGTATATGATTCTTGATGAACTTGAGAAGTCAAGTGATGGTTCTCAAGGAGCTGATTAAAAGTTCCTAACTGGAATCATGAAGAACCTGAGAAGTCGAGTGATGGTTCTCAAGCGGCTGATCAAAATGGTCCTCATCCAAAGGAAATTTCATCCACCTTGGACAAACAGAGAAGGTTGAAAACTGCATCGATCATCAGACAAAAGGTGGAGTAGTGTGAAAGTTAGACATCATGTAGGTTATGCAAAGAAAGAATCCATCATCATCATGATCATTGTACAAAGTCCCACTCCTAACGTCAATTGGTGTCTCAGGCTCTTGAAGTAGTTGGAAGGAAGGTAACAAACAAATTCGAAATAACAATTGCGCATATGGTCTACCATTATTAGGGTCACTTACTGTTCATGTCATGATAAAATTATGTGTCTAAGTGGGGTCAATAAGTGACTAACAGACTTGAGATAATCTAAAATGAAAAGAAAAAATCACATGAACAATCGTGGGAACGAGTTGTATGCTTATCCTTGAATGTTTTGAAAGTTGTGTGCAAGTGATTTCAGGCCCAAACAGGAAACATATGCATGCCAAATAAACGGGTGCAGAACCAAGGTCTGGTGCTTCTAGAAGATCCAGAACCAACAACCATGAAGCAGAATACCAAAGACTAAAAGAGCAGATTCAGGATGCAGGTAAGTATTCCACCCTCAATTGGATGTTTTTAACTGATTTGTGCAATCAAGCAGGGGGAGAAGGTATTTATGAGGAAATTCAGTCTCATATTTAGTCTAATGCTTGATGCAAGGGGAGTGTTTGTGTAGCTAGCTATATGTGTAGCTAAGTTGTTTTAGGTTTAGACTATGGAGTATGTTTATCATGTCCCATGTATTTATGGCTCGACGATTTACACTTGTTGTGTAATGCATGATGTTGTAGGGTTACGCATATGCTTTGGTTGTTGCAATTGTTTGTTGTTTGGTTTGTCTTTCATGCAGGGTTGCTTGATTATCAAAATCAGTAAAAAAGGGGGAGAATGAAGATGTAGCTGGGAGCTGCTAAGCGTCTGGAAGCTAAGAATGAAGATGCAGTTGGGAGCAGCTGAGCGTCTGGAAGCTGAGGCAGCATCAGGAGGCTAAAAGCAGGGCTGATGGTGCGAAGATTCCTTGGATGACGTGGCTCGATGAAAAAGATACGAGGAAATCTTCTAAATTTCGTGGAGTGCAGCTCAAGAAAAGATATATGAAGAATATATTATTTTGAAGAAAAAAAGAAAAAAGGTTAGAAAAATATTTCCTAAATAAAAGATTTGGAAATATTCTCCTAAGATATGATAACAAATTAGATTTGGGAATAATATTCTATTTTGTTAGGGTTTTTGGTTTTGTGTATTTAAGGGGAAAGAAGTGTTAGGGTTTGTTAACAGTCTTTGCCAAGAAATCACTAGTTTTGTTTTCACCTAGGGCTTTTATTAAAAAGGAGAAGTGAGTGTTCTTAGGTACGATTAGGTTAGAATCGTTATCGGATTATTCGGGATTAGAAAACGTCTAGGGACAATAGGGTTTTTGTGTTATTCCAGTTCACGGTTGTGAAACGTTTATTCTAATAAAAATTTAAGCGTTGACTCGGCGTTTTCCGAGTACCTGATAGTTTTATCAGACGTCTGAGGTTCTCATACTTTTTCACTTTATATTTCCTAGCTGGTGAACATGTACTTGTTGAAGCAAATGTGACTAAACGGTAACAAGATGCTACATCTATGTGGCACAACAGATTACGGAACGTGAGTATAAGGGTTTACAAAGGCTGGTTGATCTAGGAATGTTAAAGGTGGAGCAAGTCAAAGACCTATAAGAATGTGAGCATTGTATCTTGGGAAAATTTCCGAAGTTATCTTTCACGGGAGGAAAGCATACATCTCAAGTTCAATTAGAGTATGTGCATTCATACTTATGGGGATCTCCAAATGTCACCCCAAGTCTGTGTAAGTGTAAATACTATGTCTCCTTTGTTGATGACTACTCTAGAAAAGTTTGGGTATATTTTCTAAATACTAAAGATGAAGCTTTCTCAAAGTTTGTTGAATGGGTAGCACTTGTGGAAAATCAGTGTGGGAAGAAAGTTAAAGCTTTGAGAACTAACAACGGCTTAGAATACTGCAACAGACCATTTGATGATTTCTGTAAAGAAAGAGGTATAATGAGACATAAAACATGTCCTTATATCCCTCTACAAATTGGAGTTGCAGAGAGACTAAACATAACAATATTAAAAAAGTAAGGAGTCTCCTAAGTGAAACAGGCTTGGATAAGAAGTTTTGGGCTGAAGCTGCAGCCACTGTAGTCTACATGATAAACATGACTCCATCTATACCATTAAGATTGGAGTTCCCTGAAGCTGTATGGACATGCAGAAAACCAGAGTATGAACACATGAAGATATTTGGGTGTGTTTCATACTACCATGTAGTTCGGGGAAACTTAAGCCAAGAGCAAAGAAGGGCATATTTGTTGGATATCCGCAAGGAGTAAAAAGATATAAAATATGGAGTTTAGATGATAATAAGTGTGTAATCACTAGACATTTTACATTTTGTGAAGTAACACTTTACAAAGATGTCCTAGAAGAAAAGAAAAACAATTCTAAAGCTCCTGGTAAGAAAGGAAAGAAGAAGGTATCATTTGATCTACTTATATAAGAGGAAGCAGAAACTGAAGTAGAAGAGACTGAATTAGTTGGAACAGAAACACAAGGTGAGTCTTCAATTTCAGGTGGAGCTCTGTCTAATTCATCAGAAAGGGTTCAAGAACCTGAAATTGTTGTTGAAACAGTTGAAGAGGAATCTCCTGAATATTTAAGGAATTATATTCTGGCTAGAGACAGAGTGAAGAGACAAATCAAAACTCCAAGTAGATTTGATGATGAAGATGTTGCAGCCTATGCACTAGTGATGCCAGTCACTATGGGAGATGAAGAACCAAGTTCTTATTCTGAAGCTATGAGTGGTAAAAACAAAGTAAAGTGGAGTGGAACTGCTGATGAAGAAATGAACTCGCTAGCTAAGAATTTTACTTGGAAGCTCATTGATAGACCTGAAGGGGCAAGAACAATAGGTTGCAAGTGGATATTTACTATCAAAACAGGGATTTCAGTAGTTGAAGAACCAAGATTTAAAGGAAGACTAGTTGCTATCATGAGGTGTTAAATACACAACCATCAGACTAATACTATTTATGGTTGTTAATCAAGATCTAGAGCTGGAGGAATTAGATGCCAAAACTGATGTTCTCCATGGAAATCTAGAAGAAATCATTTTAATGGAACAACCTGAAGGGTATGTTCAAGGAGACAAGGTAT
The DNA here is from genome assembly GCA_963556525.1 of Cochlearia excelsa. Classification (NCBI taxonomy): domain Eukaryota; kingdom Viridiplantae; phylum Streptophyta; class Magnoliopsida; order Brassicales; family Brassicaceae; genus Cochlearia; species Cochlearia excelsa. Next base: position 20,841,132 of record OY748330.1, read on the forward strand.
GCTTACTCCAAAGATATTTGTATGGACTTAAGCAATCTCCTAGACAATGGAATTTGAGGTTTGATACGTTTATGAATAAACAAAAGTTTGTTAGAAGTGAGTATGATTCTTGTGTCTACTACAAGGTGTATCAAGATGGTAGTTATATGTACTTACTACTATATGTCGATGACATGTTAGTAGCTGCTAAAGACTCAGAGGAGATAAGAAAATTTAAGGAGCTTTTAAGAAATGAGTTTGAAATGAAGGACCTAGGACCAACTAAGAGGATCCTAGGCATGGACATTACAAGAGACAGAAGCAAATGAGTTATATTTCTGTCTCAAGAAGCTTATTTGGAGAAGATAGTAAGGAATTTTGGAATGAATAATTCAAATCCAGTCTCTACACCAATGGGATGTCATTTTAGGGTGTCTAGTACTACGCAATAAGAAAAGAGTCAAGCAGGGTCAGATATGAGAAACATACCTTAATCCAGTGTTGTTGGGAGTCTCATGTATGCAATGGTGGGATCTCGTTTAGACACAGCACATTCATGAGCTCACCAAATCCTGAACATTGGAACGTTGTCAAGTGGTTAATCAGGTATGTCAAAAGTTCTAAGGGATTGTGTTTAACATTCAAGAAGAGGGAACACTTTGATATAAACGGTATACAGACAATGAATTATGCCACTCACCTTGATAGAAGATTGTCAATTACTGGATATGTCTTCCAAGTAGGAGGTAATACTGTAAGCTGGATATATGGGCTTCAACATATTGTTGCTTTGTAACCAACAAAAGCATAATACATGGCATTAGTCGAAGGCATTAAAAAAGCATTGTGACTAAAAGGGATTACCTGTGAGTTGGGGTTTCCGCAGAAGAGCGTTGAAGTGTTCTGCGATTCTCATAGTGGAATCAGCCTCTTCAAGAACAATGTCTTCCATGAACGCACAAAACACATCGACGTCAAGATGCACTTCATCAGAGACGTGATCGCAGAAGGATCAATTGTGGAAACTAAGATACACACAATCATAAACCCGACAGACATACTGACAAAGTCTGTACTGGTAAAGTAATTTTAAGAAGGGAGGAGTCAGCTGAGAGTGCTTAACGACTGATTTAAGATCGGTGAAGATCTAGGTTTCCGACGCGGAGGATGTTGGGGAAAGAGAAAGGAAAGCTTCTCGGTCAAGAGGTCTAAAAGTCAAAGCAAGGTGGAAATTGTGATATTGCTTTGTGATTTTAGGGATATTGGGCCTTAGACTTTTAGGTCAAATTAATGAAGGCTTTGAGTTATACGACATATGTGTTGTCCTTTCAGTAAAACTTGCACAAGAGGAGTTCTTGGTTTTGTCTTTTGCGGGCAACAACATGTTCGTACAACCTGCAAAAGGAAAAACCTTATATCTTGTCTGTTTATATCTTGTTTGTTTATATCTTGTCTGTTGATATAAGGACATACAAGGAAAGATAGAAAGTAGTAGTTTTCATTCTTGTTGTCATTGTAAAGAGAGAGAGAAAGAGAAAGTACCAAAGGGGTAAGACTATCTGTTAGGGTTTTGTTATTTTTGTTATTGAATCTTTCTTGGTGAGTGATGGGAGCTTGAGTGAGTTTTCTCTGTAACATCTTATCCTTGTTAGTATTGTGAGGATTCAGTTTAGAGGCTCACCGAGACGTACCATAGCTGCTTTAGATGTGGGAACTCGTACATCTTGGTGTCGTCTCTTACAAACGTGAAACACAAGTAACATGCACAAAACAAACACAACAAAGCTTAAAACTTGTCTTAGCCATATAAAGCCATATAAAGTTTGAATCTTTAAGCTAAAAATCACTACACCAAGACGACATCACCATAGCTTTCTACAGTGGTGAATCTATGAATTATTTTCATCCGGTGCATAAATATCAAAAAAAATTCTCAAAGCATTTTCATTACACAATATATCAACATGGGCAAAAAAGGGTTTTTCTTTGTTTTTACATAACATTAATGTGAGAGATAACCATGGGGGCATTAGACAATATATCAACAAGGGCAAAAAAAAATTCTTTATAAATTCAAACTAATTTTAATTTTTCATCCGGTGTAGCTGCACATGATGCTAATAAGGTAGATTCGCCATTGGCTTTCTAGGCTTGTCTCTCTCTCTTAGTCTCTGTTGTTAAGAATAAGAGATGATAACTATGAAGAAGAAAGTTGTTACTTTTTAATAAAGTTTCTTGTTTTCCTTAGGGTTCGACTGGTTTAAACGCAACGGTTGCTGTTGCGGTTGAGAGTGATTGCAGAAGTCGGCGATGGCGGTTAATTATGGTATTAGGCGGTTTGTACGACTGGTATAGCGGTTAAAAGATTTTGCGTTTGCGGGATATTTTTGACTGGTTGACAAACGCTTACAATAGCTGTTAAAAATTATCAAAATTATTTGAAAATTACAAACATCACAACTATATTATATATCGTCACAACTATGATATATAATATATTTTTTCGAAAATATATAAAAAGTAATATATTATAATATATTATAATAAATTAAACATAATAACAATGAAAACTAAAGAAAAAACCTAAATAATTATTCAAAACTTTTTTATTTGTAGATACATTTTTAGTATTATTATTTGTAATATTATTATGGATAAAATAATTCTTTTTTCTAAATGTTTTTTTAATATTATCGAAAAAAAATTATTTAGGTGTTGATTGGTTCTCACGCAACCACCCGCAAACGCAGCTTTTGTGGGCGATTGCGATTTATCGCGTTTGCAAAAATCACTCAAATCGCTTTATACGGTTTTACATCGTTTTGCACCACTTGAAATCGCCATATTTCAAAAGCTCCTTCCCGCTAGCGTTTGCGGTTGCGGGCGATTGCGATTAGTTCAAATAAATTTTTTTTCAATAGTATCTACAAATAAAAAAGTTTTGAATAATTATTTAGGAATTATTTTATCCATAATAATATTACAAATAATAATCTTTTCAAATAAAAAAGTTTTGAATAATTATTTAGTTTTCATAGTTATTATGTTTAATTTATGAGGAATTCACAAATCTACACCCTTTCAACCCCTTCTTCACAAAACTACTCCTAATTTAATATTTTCACATATTTACATCCTTTCAAAATTTTAAAAGCTTGATTTAACCTTTAAAAAATTACCAAATTTAAATTTTTTCATTTGGGTTCGCTAATTAGTGTTTAGGGTATAGTATTAAGGGGGTAGGATTGTTTGGGTAAAGTTTATTTGGATTTAATTTTGAGTGTTTAGGTGTAGTTTTGTGAAGTATTTTGGAAATGGTGTAGTTTTGTGAAATGTAATTCAAAAGGTGTAGTTTTGTGATTCTCCATTAATTTATTATAATATATCATAATATATTACCTTTTATATATTTTCGAAAAAAATATATTATATATCATAGTTGTGACGATATATAATATAGTTGTGATGTTTGTAATTTTCAAATAATTTTGATAATTTTTAACAGGTAGTACAAGCGTTTGTCAACCAGTCAAAAATATCCCGCAAATGCAAAATCTTTTAACCGCTATACCAGTCGTACAAACCACCTAATACCATAATTAACCGCCATCGCCAGCTTCAGCAATCTCCCTCAACCGCAACAGCAACCGCTGCGTTTAAACCAGTCGAGCCCTTAAACCAATCGCAACCGCCCGCAACCGCAAACGCTAGCGGGAAGGAGCTTTTGAAATATGGCGATTTCAAGTGGTGCAAAACGATGTAAAACTGTATAAAGCGATTTGAGTGATTTTTGCAAACGCGATAAATCGCAATCGCCCGCAAAAGCTGCGTTTGCGGGAGAACCAATCAACATCTTGTGTTGATTGGTTCTCCCGCAACCACCCGCAAACGCAACTTTTGCGGGCGATTGCGATTTATCGCGTTTGCAAAAATCACTCAAACCGATGGGAATTTGATGATTTATTTGATGTTACGTAGTATAGGGATTTGGAGTTTTAGAGTTTCGTTTCCAAGTCTCCAAACCGATGTTATTTCGTTGTTAATGAGTTATGTTTACATCGAATTTACATCGAATCGTCGCTAATTCGATGTAAAACTGTTTTATGTTTTTATTGTTTAAGGTTACAAATATGTGAATTTTACATATTATTAAAGTATACAAAGTTCATAGATATTATTCTAATTATAATTTAATATTTTTCAAACTTAAATTCTACAATATAGACACATGTTATAAATAAGATTATATGTAAGATTTTAGTAAATTGGTAAAACTTACAAAACAAAACATATTTGTAGCAATGATAACTATTATAGTTATATTGTAGTTCACCTTATTGTTCGGGTAATCAATCACATGATGTTGTACCTCTATATATATTTTAGGGTTTGAACCCTCCATTTAGCGACGTTTTAACATCGTTTCGTTGGATTTAAAACACATTAATAACCACACAATCAATCGTCGTAAATTCGATGGGAATTTGATTTTTTTTTTAAAACAAAAATAATTCATAAAAATTTCACAATTTAAAACACATTAAAAACCACACAATCAATTTAATTCATTTCCTAATGAAGAATCAGATTCGTCTCCCTCGTCTGTTTCATCATCTTCATCAAATTCATCACCTTCTTCCGTTGTGTCATCCGGAATATCTTCCACTTCTCTGTTATCTGGATCGACAAGTAAAACATTTTCATTACTTTCGCTTGGTTCGTTTATCTCAGTACAAAGCTCTTGTTGCATTGGAACGTCTACAACAACACCTTTGGGAGAAACTTTGATAACCGATAACCATGTGATCTCAGACGATGAAACTCGAGGATATGGAACGAAACATACTTGTTCGGCTTGTGATGCTAGGATAAATGGTTCAAATTTGTTGTAGTGTCTTGACTTATTGACATCAATGGTTCCAAATTTAGTAATACGCATACCTCGACCAACTTGAGGGTCAAACCAATCACACTTGAACAAAACACATTTCAACCCAATTAAACCAGGATACTCAACTTCAATTATATCTTGCAAAACTCCGTAGAAATCAATTTCGCCTCTAACACATACACCGTAATTGGCAGTTGCTCGTTCATTACCATATGAAAATGTGTGAAAGACATAACCGCGAGTGCAATACATGGATGCTGTTGTTATTTTCCATATTGGACCTTGGAGTAATTCATGAAACCAAAGTGGATATGCCGTATCTCCACGTTCAACCTACAAAATGAGCAAACATATTAAACTTATCTATGTATTTTTCAAAAAAAATTAATTAAAATAAACTTATTAATTTAAGTATGAATTATACCTGGGTTTTTATCCATGGGGCAAAATGACGATCTTTACGATGGTTGATATCTTGATCTGAAATGTTTGGAATTGCCTCGCGTACTTGATCAATGAATATCCTGCATTTCATGTAAAGACGTATATATAATCTGTTAGAATAAATTATAAATAAAAATTAATTACTATCATTATTCAATTTTAAATGACTTACGTTTCAAATTGAGTGACTTCATCAACATTCAAGAGTATGTACGTCTGAGCGCTATGATAATCATCTTCACTTTCCCACCACACTTCTTTGAGATGTCCACAAAGACGACCCACTGATGAAAAGACGTTTGGAACTCCTTCCATATTGTATAATCGTCCTACACCACCATCATCATATCTTCGTGTTGTTCTCTTTCTTGTTCGAACTTTTGAACCGAAATAGTATTGTGTAAAATGAGAAGTTTCTTCTGTTAAACTTCCTGCAACAATCGAACCCTCAACTTTCGCACGATTTTTGGCCTTCCCTTTTAAATGTCCCATGAATCTCTTGAATGGATACATCCATCTAAAGTGAACTGGTCCACCTAGATTTGCTTCGTGTGGTAGATGCACAGGTAGATGTTCCATAACATCAAAGAATGCAGGAGGAAATATTTTTTCCATGTTACACAATAACACATGAATATTTTCCTGTAATTGTGTAACAATATCTTCCGCCAAAGTCCGAGTGCAAAGATCTCGAAAAAACGTTCCTATACCTGCAAGAATGAAATTCAAACAACATAAACATCAACATATTATAATTTTAAATTAAATAATATATATAATATATGTATTTACCTGCAATGACTTCATGTACATTTGTAGGAAGAAGTTCCGCTAATGCAAATGAAAGAAGACGTTCCATAAACACGTGACAATCATGACTTTTCATTCCAGCGAACTTTTGCCCTTCGACACAATTGGATAAATTAGAAACATAACCATCAGGAAACTTCAGCTCTGAGGAGGCCCAAGCAAACAATGCTTTTCTCTCTGCTCCCTTTAATCGGAAACAAGGAACATGTGCTTGTCCATTGCCTCTAATATGCAGCTCACTCCGTGAGCATATATCAGGTAAATCTAATCTTGATTTGATGTTGTCTTTCGTCCTTCCTTTAACGTTCAGTATCGTATGCATAATGTTATCGAAAAAGTTCTTCTCAATATGCATCACATCCAAATTGTGACGTAGAAGATGATCTTTCCAATATGGGAGATTCCAGAAAATGCTCTTTTTTATGCCAATTATGTTGATCACCATACCCGTCTGACAAATTATTAGAAATGTTGTGCCAATTGCCTCCACGAATAGATGTTTCTTGTACACCGTAATAGTCAATTTGTTCTTCAATCTCTTCTCCTGATAGATGTACTGGGGGTGGGATGCGAACAATTTTATTCTTTTTGAATAACCTTCTATTTTTCCTGTATGAATGGCTAATAGGCAAAAATCGTCGGTGGCAATCAAACCAACTAGTTTTCCTTCCATGCTTTAACTGAAATGCATCTGTTCGATTCAAACAATACGGACATGACAACCTCCCATGTGTAGTCCAACCCGATAGTATACCATATGCAGGAAAATCGCTTATCGTCCACATTAGCACTGCTAGCATTGTAAAAAAATTTTTCCTCGAGATATCATACGTGCGCACTCCACTATACCACAACTGATTCAACTCTTCAATCAAAGGTTGTAGAAACACATCAAGAGATCTTTTTGGATGCTTTGGACCTGTAACCAAAATGCTTAAGAATAAAAATTCTCTTTGCATACACATATCCGGTGGAAGGTTATATGGGGTTAAGATAACGGGCCATAAAGAATATTGCCTACCGGACATACCAAAAGGACTAAACCCATCTGTGCAAAGACTAAGATATACATTACGTTTTTGTCTTGCAAACTCTGGATGCACCGCATTGAAATGTTTCCAAGCTTTTGCATCGGACGGATGAGTTACCACACCATCTGTCTGCATGTGATTTGCATGCCATCTCATTGATTCAGCCGTCTTTTCAGATTGGTACATTCTTTTCAGCCTATCTGTAATAGGAAGATACCACATCCGCTGAAAAGGAACCTTATTTCGCGTCGTTCCTTGCGGCTTGTATCGAGGGTGTCCACAAAACCTACACTCTTGTAGATTTGCATCGTCTTTCCAAAATAACATACAATTATCAACGCATACGTCAATCATCCATGCACGCCTCAGCTAAGTTGTGATCAATTTTAATGGACATCATTCTAGCTGCTAACGATAATTTAGACAATCCTTCTCTACATCCTTCGTAGATAGGCTGATTTGCCGCATCCAACATATCATAAAATCTTTTTGCATCTAAGTTTGGTTTTTCACTATCATCTACATGTCCAACATTAATGGTAGTTGTTGTATCATGAAATCCATCAGTAATCATTTCATGAATCCTATCACTATCTTGACAATGTTCCATATTATGATCATTAGAGTGATGCAAAAGATTACTAGATTCATGATACTGATCTAAACCCATCCCTTCATAATTACTACTACTACTTGCAGCATTTGCACCATAACCCTCTCCATGGTTATACCAAACGTAATATTGCGTCATAAATCCTCTATGTAGTAAATGAGACCATACCTTGCTTACATCAAGAAATTTGTTATTCTTGCATTTTTGACAAGGACAATGCATCCTCCCGCTCTCCAGCGTAAGTTGCAGATTTCCTGCTTGTTCCATGAATCCTTCAAGCCCAACTTTAAACTCCGGTGTGGATACATTTTTTTTGTATCTTTGTGCATATACATCCATTTTCTAAATTCGTATATGGACATAATTTTAGAGTAAGTATATAATTTTTTTTATGAAATTTGGTGAGGAAGAGTTCTGGTATATATAGACTTTTTTTTAAAATACCATCGAATTTGCAAGGATTTTACCATCGAATTTACATCTACAACAAAATACCCAACTAATTTACATCGTAAAATTTCGACGTTATTTTCGATGTTAATTTAATGGTAATTTACGACGAATTTACATCGATTTTCGGTGACGACGCAAATTGGTTGGTAATTCATCGGTAATTACCGTCGAATTACCGACGAAAAACTCTACCACCGATTACCATCGAATTTACAACGAAAATATAGTTCGTTGTAAATTTGATGTAACTTCGATGTTCATTACCATCGAATTATTTTCGACGCAAATTTTCGATGGTAATGCCTTGTTTTCTTGTAGTGCACATACGTCCAGATTGTTTTAACCCATATAATGATCTTTGCAACTTTATTGCACATAACTCCTTCGGTTTGGATTTCAATGTTTCTGGCATTTTAAACCTATCAGGGATTCTCATATAAATATCAGTATTTAATGATCCATAGAGATATGCCGTAACGACATCCATGAGTCGCATCTCTAGATTTTCATAAGCCGCTAAACTCATCAAAAATCTAAATGTGATTGCATCCATTACGGGAGAATATGTTTCCTCGTAATCAATTCCTGGTATTTGAGAAAATCCTTGAGCCACTAAACGAGCTTTGAATCTCATTATCTCATTTTTCTTGTTCCTCTTCCGAACGAAAACCCATTTGTATCCAACTCGTTTAACATCTTTAGGGATAAGTACGATAGGTCCGAAAACCTCTCATTTATTAAGCGGATCAAGTTCTACTTGTATCACCTCTTTCCATTTGAACCAATCATGTCTCTTTTAACATTCTGATACAGAAATTGGTTCTGGTCATCGTTTTCTTCGTTTATTTCTTTTGACACGAAGTAAGAGAAAATATCATCAATATCAGAGATTTTGTTTCGATTCCATATCCTTTTGGTATGAATGTAGTTTATAGAAATATCATGATTTTCATCGGGCTCGGGTTGTTCAACATCATGCTCATTTTCTTCCACAATATCAGTTATATTGGGAGAATTTTGTATTTCAACTTCTTTTCGTTTTCTAGGATTTTTATCCTTGGAACCCACAGGCCTGCCACGCTTCAAGCGTGTTTTGGATTCACGAGTATCATCCGCTCTATCACGTTCTTGTGGCATTGCAAGGTGAGAAGGGGCATTTGCAGCCGGTATATGTGATTTAGTTACCGTCTTAGTATATGCAAATGCATCAGGAAGCTGATTTGCAATACTTTCCTTTGTAGGAGGATCAAGGTGTAACAAGGATGGTACACACCACTTAATATCCTTTCCTCTTTGTTTGTTTTCTCCCCCTAGAACAGGGAACTCTTTCTCGTCAAAGTGACAATCAGCAAAACGTGCAGTAAAGACATCACCAGTCTGTGGTTCTAGGAACCGAATAATTGATGGTGAATCACAACCAACATATATACCTAATCTCCTCTGTGGTCCTATCTTTGTACGTTGTGGTGGTGCTATAGGCACATATACCGCACAACCAAAAATCTTTAGATGAGAAATATTTGGTTCTCGACCAAATGCTAACTGTAGCGGGGAGAATTTATGGTACACACTCGGCCTAATCCGAATAAGTGTTTCTGCATGCAAAATTGCATGTCCCCATACAGAAGGTGGGAGTTTAGATCTCATAATCAATGGTCTTGCAATTAGTTGCAGACGTTTAATTAATGATTTAGCCAAACCATTTTGTGTATGCACATGTGCTACAAGATGTTCAACATCGATTCCAGTTACCATACAATAGTCATAGAACGCTTGGGTTGTGAATTCTCCAGTGTTATCTAATCTAACTCCTTTTATTGGATTATCTGGAAACTGAGCTCTTAGTTTGATAATCTGAGTTAGAAATCTCGCAAATGCCACATCTACTTGACGCATCAATCATTACCATAAAATAATAGAATGGTCCACATGGGGGATGTATAGGTCCACAAATATCGCCTTGAATCCGTTCAAGGAACTTTGGTAACTCTTTATCGATTTTACTAGGTGATGGTCTTATAATCAATTTTCCTAAAGAACATGCAGTACATGTCCTTTTATTCCCCTGATAAATCTCTTGGATTTTCAGTGAATGACCATGTGAGGTTAGTATGATCTTCCTCATCATAGATGTGCCCGGATGACCAAGGCGGTCATGCCATGTATTTCTTCAGTTGCGACTTTTCCCGACATGTATTTTTCCCGACTTTTCGGAAGTTATATACATGTATTTCTTCCCATCTTCAGTTGCGGATTGAGTATCAAATCCCTGAAGATATATATCCTTAAAACTCAACAAATTCCTTTTTGAATTTGGAGAAAACAATGCATTATTAATCGAGAACATTGTTCCATTTGGTAATGCAAAATTTGCTTTACCAATCCCCTCAATCAAGTCTGTAGGACCTGATATTGTATTGACAATAACTTTTGTCAGTTTTAAATTTTTGAAATATTTTCTATCTTTAAGGATAGTGTGCGTTGTTCCACTATCTGGTATACAAATATCTCTACAATATATAAGTATAATATGTTTCACGTTTTCAAATATTTTTATGAAAATACCAAAATTTTGAAAAAACATATGAAAGTTACTTAACTAAGTTGTAATGAAACATATACTTATAAAAATTAAAACTATTTTGCATTTTATGATCATTTTAGACATTTGTAGAGTTTATTTTATTTCTAAAACGTATTGTATAAAGGTATTTCATTGATTCGACAAAAAAAAAACATCATTTTGAAATGAAACCCTATAACGGTCGGAATTCGGTCGGAAATTTCCTACCGATTTCCGACCACAAATCAAAAAACGGTAGGAATTCGGTCGGAAATTTCCTACCGAATTCCGACCGAATTTGGGGTTTCGATTTAGTACGAGGTAATTTAGTTTTGGCGGCTATCGACGGATTTCCGACCGATTTCCGACCGATATTTTAACGTTTCGTTTCCGTTGTGTAACGGATCAATTGTGGTAGGAAATCGGTCGGAAATCGGTAGGAAATTTTCGACGGAAATCCGACCAAAATAAATTCCGACGGAAATTTGACCGATTTCCTACCAAATTCCGATTAAATTTTTGTGTCGGATTTCCGTCGGAAATTTCCGACCGATTTCCGACCAATATCCATGTAGTCGGAAATCGGTCGGAAAGTGGTCGGAAATTTCCGACCACGTTTTTACGGTCGGAAATGTGGTAGGAAATTACCCTGTTTTCTTGTAGTGTATGAGAAATATGAAAACCGATAAATAAGAATACTAAATAGTAGTTCACAAAAGCAAATATCATTCAATAATTATACATAAAAGTAGAATTTTACATATTAATAATACATATTTATGCATCACACAATATGTTACATAATTATACATTATTTTAAATAGTTCACACAAACATTCATTATTTATGGCACATGCATCATAGTTTAAGAGTCACATCCTCAGTTTTCCGTGACAGTGGCCTCGTCAAAACCATTCACAAAGTTAAAGGCGTCGAGGTGTTTGGTATCCTCAGAGTGCTCTGCGAGGTTCACCTCCTTGCCTTTCGCAGATTCTTTGTACAAAGCACAAAGGTGCGCAGGAGTGCGACATACTTTGAACCAATGTCCCTTAGTACCGCAATGGAAGCAAGTGTTTTTCATGTTTCTTGGAGGTGCTTCATTGGACCTCTTTCCCCTTTGGAGATTGCTCTGGACGAATCCATTGCAATGATTTTCTTTGGGGGTTAAAGTTTCTCCCACGTCCGCGATAGTTTTGGCGGCCACGATCCCGAAAAGATTTGTTTTTCCTTATCGGATTTTTAACGTCCAATGCATTCACTTCATGAAATGCTTTGGACCCCGAAGGTCGAGTCATGTGATTCTTAATGAGAAGCTCATTTAGAAAGAGATTTTGGAGAAAATGAAAAGCGTGAATGGAAAATATATTAAAAATTGAGTGTATTTATAGATCGAAAATTACTGTTCATAGCCGTTGTAAAAGTGAAAAATTTTGAGAAAATTTCTTTGTGACCGTTAGTATTAAAAATAATTTTTTTATATTTTGCAATCAATTAAATATATTATGTAAATTTTAATTTTATTATGTATTAGTGAATAAATATATGATTTATAATAATCTTTAAATTTATTTTAGGAAGGAAGTAATAAAAAGATTATATATCACATTAGTATATATTAAGACAATAAATAAATTATGGTGATAAAAAATCATCCATAAAATTTGTAAATTAAATTAAAAATAAATTATGTTGTGTTTAAACAACCATAAAAATATAACAATAAATAAATTATGGTGTGTTTAAACAACCATAGAAATATAACAATAAATAAATTATGATGCATTTAAACAACCACAAAAATATAACCAAAAATAAATATCGATGCGGTAATTCGCGTACGAATAAATTATGGTTCTTAAAGCAACTATGTCATAAATAATAAAATATTGTAGAAACGATCGTACTGATAACGTGTTGTAACTATAACTTGATAATTACTTATAATATATATGTCTCGTATGAGCTAGAGTATAAACCTTTTAGAGAGAATGAAGTGAACTTTATATATAATAGAGAGAAAGACTAGTCGTGTGTTGTTACAAGTGATCGAATACGTTCTATTTATAACGGTAATTTTCGACAATAGTTACTGTGAGTATTAATGACATGGGCTTTATATTTACTTCCTTACGCAAAAGGAAGACTTTTATAACAATTTTCCATTTTTTGTGTTTATCTCTTGCTTTTTTCTAATAGGAGTAGCCCTATAACCTGCTACCTATATAATCTCATTCATTAACATGAATACACACAACATTTATAGAAATCTCATTAATTTAGCAATTTTAAGTCGAAAGAGAAAAAAATAAAAAAAAAATCTCAAAACAAATATTTATCTTCAGCACAAGCAAAGCTTCAATGGAATACAATTTGTACAGTCAACAGAACATGGAAGCAGAAACCACCGTCAATGTCAACGAATTCGCCAATCTTGGCCTCGAAGAAGAAGAATATGGCGAACGAGAGCGAAAGCAACCGCGACTTAGAAGCCTACTTCCGCAGGAAAATCACCACCGCGCATGAACGCAATCTCATCCTCAAGAAAAGATTAGCAGCCGCGGCCGCCGCTCAAGAACGCAAACGCAAAACCGAATAAGACGATTCCCAATGCACCAGGGATTTCCTCTGCAGTTGGAAAACTCCGTCGATGCCACTGAAGGAGATTGTACCGATCAAATTAGTTGAAAATTGTAGCAGAGGCATACGAAAACAGTTGCTTGACAGAGACGTAACAAAAGAAGGAGGAGAACAGAGCATTCATGTTTTATCGAGATCACAAGTGGCTAACAAGTTCTTGCCTTGTCTTCACGAAAGCGAGTTTCCCCGCCAAGGGCTTAGGGTTTCGGTGTACGGACCGGACGGTAAGGTTTACGATATGAAGTTGTGGGTCGAAGAGATGACTGGTGATCTGGATATTGGAGGATGGAACAAGTTGGTGCAAGATTATGAGCTCAAGGAGATTTGTGATTTCGTCACGGTTTGGTTGTTTAGGCACAAAGAGAGTCTCGAGATTTGCTTGGCTATCGAATGCACTAGGTTTTCTTTGACAAGTAAAGTGAGTAAGAGAATCTGTAAAGCTGCTTTTGAAGATTCATATTAGTGTTTGATTTAGGGTTTAAAATTTTGAAGTGTTTGATTAGTGGGTTTTATGATAAATTGAATAAAAGGGTTTTGAATTTTGCGAGCAAGATAATCACCATAGTTGCTTTTTAAGATTCAGATCAGTGTTAGGGTTTTGTTCTATTGTGAGATACATTTTGAATTTTTCTCTTGGTGTTTGATTTGTGGGTTTCATGAAAAGTTGAATAATTGGGTTTTTACTTTAGTTTATTTGAAATGAGTTATGTGTTCTTATTAGCCGACATATGTTTTTTTTTATTACAAAAAATTTAAATAAATAGACTAGGTTCCTTCTTCGAAGATATTGATCCTACTAGGAGGAAAAACTGTGTTAATGATCTTCCAGCTCTTGCCAGCTTGTCTGCATATGTGTTTCTTGCCCGTTGAATAGTCTTGATCCGGAAGTATGAAAAATAATTGATCAACGTCTCGAATTCTTCGAACATGGGTGACATATGTTTTAAATTTTTTTTTTTATAGAAACATGATTGCATTAACGAAAAAACACTTGTGATGACCTTGCTTAACTCACAAGTCATGAGTAGTATCTTAACTCTACACATGATTCATAAACCAGTATCAGATCTTAGATACATCATTGTAAGGGAGATTCCAGATGTGCTATTTTTACCATCACATGTTTTTTAGTCAAAAATCTAAATTGTAATCGAGAAGGAATCATCCCATGGTTCTTATTTGTCAACCAAGGTTTTTTTAGTTGGGAGAATTACAAAACTATACCTTTTAAATTACGTTTCACAAAACTATAACATTTATTTTTTTCACAAAACTATACATAAACACTAAATATTAAATCTAAATTAAGCTTATTTACACAATCCTATCCCTTAATCACTATACCCTAGACACTAATTAGGGAACCCAAATAATTTTTTTTAATTTTAGTGAAGTTTTAAAGAGTAAAACAACCTTTTAAAATTTTGAGAAAAAAATAAATGAGGTAGAGTTTTGTAAAGGAATGGATGAAAAGGTGTAGTTTTGTGAATTTCTCTTTTTAATTTTATAGATTTTTTTTTATCTTAGTTTTGAATAATTTGAAAAATTGCACTTTCTAAAATCACTACTTTATAAAACTACATACATTTCAAATATACATTTTCAAATTTAATTGATTAAACAACCTTTTTATATATGTTTATACTACATATTTAGTGGTTAAATGTATATTTATAAAAATAAACTTAAAATAAGCAGAATTTCACAAAACTACACAATTTCATCCCTTCTTTTACAAAACTCTACTTAATTCAAATTTGTCTTATAATTATATCATTTCAAAATTTTAAAACATTGATTTACCCTTTAAAATTTCACCAAATTTTTTAAAAAATTATTTGGGTTCGCTAATTAGTGCTTAAGTTATAGTGATTAAGGGGGTAGGGTTATGTGGGTAAGCTTAATTTGAATTTATTTTTTAGTGCTTAGGTGAACTTTTGTGAAAAAAATTTAAATGATGTAGTTTTGTAATTCGTAATTTAAAATGTGTAGTTTTGTAATTCTTCCTAAACAAAGTGTATTTTTGCATTGTACGATCTAAAATAAACTTAGTACAAGTGTATTTGTCCAAAAAAATTTAATGGACTTTTAGAGAGAGAAAATATGATTTATTTGCGATGTAAAAATCTTTTTAATGATATTATAAAGAATTTCCGTATATTCCAATCAAAATATTTTATCATGTTATTTAAGTTCTATTAATCTTTTTCATGGTATTATGTGAATTACTGATAAAAAATAATTAAATGAATATTATAAAAAAACTACACTATTTCATCCGTTCCTTCACAAAATTTACACCTTTTCAAAAATTTAAAGTGGAATTCGCAAGACTACACTATCTCTACCCTTCCTTCACAAAATTACACATAATTCATTTTTTCTATATTTACACCATTTTCAAATTTTAAGTGGTTCGATTATTCTCTAAGAATTTACCAAAATTAAAATCTTTTCATTTGGTTTCGCTAATTAATGTTTAGGGTTTAATATTAGATGGTATGATTTAGTGGATAGGCTTTATTTTTATTTATTTTTTATTAATTAGGTGTAGTTTTGTAAAGTGACTTTAAAATGGTGTAATTTTGTGAAATGTAATTTAAAATAGAGGAATTCACAAATCTACACCCTTTCAACCCCTTCTTCACAAAACTACTCCTAATTTAGTATTTTCATATATTTACACCATTTCAAAATTTTAAAAGCTTGATTGACCCTTTAAAAAATTGCCAAAATTAAAATATTTTCATTTGGGTTCGCTAATTAATGTTTAGGGTATAGTATTAAGGGGGTAGGATTGTTTGAGTAGAGTTTATTTGGATTTAATTTTGAATGTTTAGGTGTAGTTTTGTGAAGTATTTTGAAAATAGGGTAGTTTTGTGAAATGTAATTCAAATGGTGTAGTTTTGTAATTCTCTCTTTAAAATATGTATTTTTGTAATTCTCTCAGTTTTAAATAGTTGATAACCCCTTTAAAAAATTAAAATTAAAAAATTTCACTTCGGTTCACTAATTAGTGTTTAGGATATAATATTAATGGGGTGGTAAGATTGTGTGGGTAGAGTTTATTTAGATTTAATTTGGAGTCTTTAAGTATAGTTTTGTGAAGTGACTTTGAAATGATGTAGTTTTGTGAAATGCAATCCAAATGGTGTAGTTTTGTAATTTCCCCAATTTTTCCAATGTTATTTGTGGGAACTAACCAAAATTAAATTATGTAATATTTTCTGAAAATTAATGTTATTTTGCAAATATAATTGTGATTATATTTATATATTTTTCAATTCCATGTCCGTATTTTATACAAACTCAAAAATCTTAACTTGTTGTGTGTGTTTTAGTTATATAGTCGTTACTATATATTATAATTGCCAACGGACATTTAAAAGATTTTCTTTCTTCATCTTCGTTTATCGAGAATCAAGATTCACTTTCTTTCTCCTCCTTCCTTCTTCTTCTTCGTCCCTCCAATTCAATTCAATTCCAATAACCACAATGGAGAATCCTCATAGGAAGAAAAGTAGGCTTCTTACGGTCAACGACATCATCGAAACCGCCTTGACATATATAACCGAGGTCAAGGATCGCTGTTCAGTTTCTATGGTTTCTCGGGGATGGTACGAAGCAGAAGGGACCACGTGACCAATTAATATTTGCTAGAGCCGCGTCGCTTCCCTTACCTAAAGTCTCTCACAGTTGAAGGTAGGCTGCAAGCATCTTAGTTTGATCATGTTCCTGAGAATTGGGGAGGGTACGTTACTCCATGGGCTAACGAAATCGCAAGATCGCTGAATTCGATCACGTATGTGCATTTTAGACGGATGGTTATAATCGATTTGGATATGTACACTCTCGCTAGACCTAGAAAAGACCACTTCGTTCTTTGTTAAGGGTGGGCCTAAGCCCACTCAGGCCTGACCCTTTTCTGAAGTCACCAGAAGAATTCGGTGGGTTCTGTTCGGAGTTCGGCCCAAAGGCCCAACGAAGGTAAGACCCAACTAAGCCGAAGCCCACTGTCGAAATGAAGCATGCGCGACACAGTGACATCGGTACGGACCTGCCAGGACTGACACAGGTGACGTCTGTACGGCGCCGTGGTTCAGTCAACAGAGGTGTCAGTACGGACCTGCAGGACAAAGAGATCAGCCGAACTGGCATTTAATGCAAAGGCACGCTCGACAACCGCATTAAATGCAAAGGCATGTTCGATAAAACAACTTTCCGTATGTCGAGCATGCGCCGAAGCGATCCCGCCAAAAGAGCAAAACACCGCCAAGGATCAAAGGTCTTCACTATAAATAGAGAGTTCCGGCTCAGAAGCAAAGGATTCGAATTTTAGAGAGAGAATCTACAGAGAGAAACTACCATAAACTTATCATTTCACTTTGTCATTTGTATAAAACAACTAATCTATCAATAAACGAACTCCGAGTTCTTAGTCATTCTTCTGTTCGGCACTTTATCATTTACATCTATTTCACTTCGGTCCTATCTGTTCGTGCCCATTATCACTTAACGAGTTTTCCGACCCTCTTCTATCTTTATCATCT
Source organism: Cochlearia excelsa (assembly GCA_963556525.1). NCBI lineage: Eukaryota > Viridiplantae > Streptophyta > Magnoliopsida > Brassicales > Brassicaceae > Cochlearia > Cochlearia excelsa. Next base: position 20,859,103 of record OY748330.1, read on the forward strand.
CAGTCTGGTCCCGAGACCGAACCCTGTTTTAACATTTGGCGCCGTCTGAGGGGACAATTCAGGAAAATCTCTCACGCTTACGATAATTCGCGAACAGCCCGAAGTCAAGAAGATCAACCTTACCAGCTACAATGACAAACCAGCCAGAGAACGTTTCACACAGACCCATCGTCCTACAAGCCGCACTCGCCGACGCTCAGACATCGGCAATCCCGGTCGGCCAGATCCCAGCAGTCCCGGAATCGCTGCCTCACACGCAGATAGCGGTTCGTACAACTGTTGTCGAACCAACACTCGAACCGAGAGTCACCATCGTTGTACCGAGAAACATCCCAACAACGGTTGCCAAAGTCAACCGTTCCAACCAAGACGGTCGATCTGAAATCGCCGAACTCCTCACCAGCCTGATGAACAAGGTGGACACCCTGACCAGGTCCACCAACGAGCGATTCGAAGCACTTTCGAGCGAAAGATCCCGAAACCCGAGGCCAATCATCGATCTCTCGCCGAACATCCAAAGGAATCTGTTCGGGGGGCCCTCGGCAGACGCGGCTCAGTTCGCGACACAGGGAAATCAGAATCCCCAGGCTTCCAGCCCACTAACAGGACTTCTCTACGGGACCCATGACCCGACGTCAATCTACAACACGCAATTCACCCACCAAGCCGCCGGACTAAGTATACATCCACGAACCCCGCGGTTCGCCAACCCCCAGTTCGGCACGAACGATCATTTCCCCCAGGACGCATCTACCTTCCCGCAAATCGGAAGAGATTACGAACTGGAAAGGATGCGCCAAGAGTTGGCTGAAATGAACTCTCGTGTCCACGAAGCCACAAGCGCAGCACCCGAGATCGGCCGTGTCCTGCGAGAAGCACAGAATGTCCCCTTCACATCGGACATCACGCGATTCCGTATTCCACATCCCGGGAAAATCACCATCCCGAAATACGACGGAACGAAAGACCCCGTGCAACACGTCACATCGTTTACCATATCGATGGGCAGAGCACAGTTCGCACCCGAACTGCGAGACGCGGGTTAACGCCAGCTCTTCGTCGAAAACCTGACGGGCGGAGCACAACGATGGTTCAATAGGCTAATACCGAACTCCATCCGGAACTTCCACGAGCTCCAGAACGTCTTCCTCAAACACTACTCGATGTACATCCACAAGGAGTTGTCGGTAGCCGACCAGTGGAAAATGACGCAGGCAGAAGGAGAATCACTTCGGCTATATGTCGAGAGGTTCAAGGAGGTCGCCTCCAAAATAAAAGTGCCGGATGATGTCGCCATCGAAGCACTTCGTAACGGGGTCTGGACTGAATCCCAGTTCTTCCGCGAACTCACAACGAATTTGCCGAAGACTTTGGAAGATGCGCTGCATAAGGCAACGACATACATCAAACTGGAGGAAGACATAGCCAGTTTTAAGAAAAAGCGGACGTCGACAAAAACCGTCCCAAAAGAAAAAGAAAAACAAGAACACCGTGAACCGCGACAACACTACGACGCGGAATACAAAAATCGACACCCCAGAGTCCATTTGGTCGAAGAAGCCGAAGAACAGGCGGTTCACAACGTTAACCGCCCCGAATATAACCGAACGGGAAACAGTTCGGGATATCCGAACAGAGGGAACTACCAAGAAAGGAGTAGTTCGGGAGGATATCTCAACCGACCGCAGGGTGAAAACCCGAACAGAGGCTCAGGGAGCTACCAGAACAACGACCAGCAGGGATGACACGATGCAACCAAACATTGTAGCTTCCACGATCAAGACGGCCACTCTAACGAAGAGTGCAAGCATCTGAGAAGCCTGCTGATGCGCGAGTATATGGCCGGTCAGGTCAAATTACCAACGGCGGAAGAAATAAAAGCCGCATACACATACAACCGATCTCAACCGGTGGCAAACGTTCATGCCGAACGCAATCAGACGAGGAACCAAGACTCGTCTGACAAAAGAGAACGGAAAGAACTCCCAGGCCCGCCCAAAGTTGCCCGCAAGAAGATCGGCATGATCATGGGAGGCCTCGTCGATTGCAACGACTCAATCCGGTCAATCAAAAGGGCCCAACGTGGAGCTGTAGCCGTAGTCAAGTGGGCACCCGTAGCCGATGTCCCAGAACACGCGACCAAAGAGATTACCTTCACCGAACGCGACGTCACCAGCGTCGCCTTCCCTCACAACGACCCTTTGGTCTTAGAGCTACTCATCGCAGATTGCGAAGTAGCCAAGGTTATGATCGACACCGGCAGTTCGGTCGATCTCATCTTCTACAACACCCTGCAAAGGATGGAGTTGAAGGACTACATGATCAAGCAGAATCGGAAGCCCTTGACCGCGTTCAACGGTGAAACGACCATGTCACTAGGGACCATCAAACTCCCAGTGCACATCGGAGGAGTGACCAAGTTGGTTAAGTTTGATGGTCATCGACACTCTGGCTATTTACAACGCCATCATGGGAACTCCATGGATCCATGCGATGGAGGCCGTCCCGTCAACCTACCATCAATGCCTAAAATTCCCGGGCCCAACGGGAACAATAACGGTTCGAGGGGATCAGCGCATAGCACGAAGCTGCTTTATCGCCAAACTCAAAATCAAGAAGTCTTGCGCAATAACTCAGCCGGAAGACGAAGAGATGGCCGAAGCTTTTCAGTCGAAGGTGAATCTCACGCCATCCGATCCCTCCGTATCCACTTCGGCGACGCAGTATGAAGAAACAACGAACGAAGAGGCCCCGAAGTTGGATAAAATATTGCAAGTCAACATCGACTTAAGCGATATCACGTGATGTGTCGGCATCAGAGCTAACCTCGAGCCAACGCTGCAGGATAAGCTGATCGAGTTCTTAAAAGAGAACTACAAGACGTTCGCGTGGTGCACAGAGGACATGCCGGGCATTGACCCGAACATCACTTGCCACGAACTCAACGTGGACCAAACTTGCAAGCCGATCAAACAGAAGAGAAGAAAGTTGGGACCAGAACGCGCTCAAGCAGTAAACGACGAGGTAGAGTGACTCGTAAACGCCGGGTCGATTGACGAAGTGAGATACCCGGACTGGCTGGCCAACCCCGTGGTCGTGAAAAAGAAGAACGGTAAGTGGAGAGTCTGCGTCGACTTCACCGATCTCAACAAAGCCTGCCCGAAGGATAGCTACCCATTACCTCACATCGATCGAATCGTCGAGGCAACGACGGGAAACGAACTCCTATCCTTCATGGATGCCTTCTCAGGTTACAACCAGATCATGATGCACGCCGAAGATAGGGAAAAAACTTCGTTCATCACCGATCGGGGTACTTACTGCTATAAGGTCATGCCGTTCGGCCTAAAGAACGCAGGGGCAACGTACCAACGTCTTGTGAACCGCATGTTCGCCGCCCAACTGGGCAAAACAATGGAGGTATACATCGACGACATGCTCGTCAAGTCGCTAGCCGCCAAAGACCATGTCGATCACCTCGCCACCTGCTTCGCAACACTCAATTAGTACGGGATGAAGTTAAACCCAACGAAGTGCACGTTCGGCGTAACTTCAGGCGAATTTCTTGGATACATCGTCACTCAGCGGGGGATCGAAGCAAACCCGAAGTAGATCGCAGCCATCAGGGACCTTCCCTCACCTCGAACGACCAGGGAAGTCCAAAGACTGACAGGACGAATCGCCGCACTCAATCGGTTCATATCGCGGTCTTCGGACAAGTGTCTACCCTTTTACCAACTGCTTAAGGGTAACAAACGCTTCGAGTGGGACGAAAAATGCGAAGAGGCATTCACACAACTCAAGGAGTATCTCTCTACATCGCCGATCCTCGCCAAGCCAGTTGACCAAGAGACGTTGTATCTTTACATCGTTATATCGACCTCGGCAGTAAGCAGCGTGCTAGTCAAAGAAGATCGAGGCGACCAACGGCCTATCTTCTATACGAGCAAAGCCCTCGACGGTGCGGAGAGCAGATATCCAACTCTGGAGAAATTAGCCCTAGCAGTGATCAGTTCGGCAAGAAAGCTTCGACCGTACTTCCAATCTCACTCCATTGTGATCCTCACGAATCAGCCGCTGCGAACCATCCTGCACAGTCCAACGCAGTCGGGCCGAATCGCCAAGTGGGCAGTCGAACTCAGCGAGTACGACTTCGAGTACAAAACGAAAACCAGCGCAAAATCACAATTCCTGGCCGACTTCCTGATCGAACTCCCACCAGAAATGACAACGGCATCGGAGAAGAACACTTGGACACTTCATGCCGACGGGTCGTCCAGCCAACATGGACCCGGCATCGGCATCACGCTAAAATCGCCAACAGACCAAATCCTCGAACAATCGTTCAATCTGGGCTTCAAGGCCTCCAACAACGAGGCAGAGTACGAAGCCATGATAGCCGGCATGCGTCTCGCGATCGAACTCGGAGCAAAGGAGCTCGACGCATTTTGCGACTCACAGCTCGTCACTAGCCAGTTCAGCGGCGAGTTCGACGCAAAAAACGAAAGGATGGAGGCGTACCTCCAAGTCGTCAAAGAACTTGCCAAAAAGCTCAAACATTTCACCATCACCAAGATACCGAGGGCAGAAAACACATCGGCAGACGCATTCGCAGCTTTAGCTTCGACTTCGGATCCAACACTGCGGAGAACGATCCCCATAGAATGCATCGAGAACCCGAGCATAGCCCTTCCGAAAGGTGTATGCATAATAAACCGAGACGTCGAGGAAACAGACGCGTTCGGAGAAGATCTTCACCCACCGGACTCACCACTGCGAGAAGATCGCTGCCCTCAAACCCTTGAAGGACCAGACGATAGGCGGCAAGAAATCGTTCGATACCTGTTACTCGGCGAAGTTCCCGAAGGAAAATGGGAAGGCCGTAGACTCAAATGCAGAGAAGCACGCTACACCCTCCTCGACGACTGCCTCTTCCGTTGGAGCGCCTCAGGAGCCCTCTTGTTCTGCATTGCTGGCGACGAAATCAACCGAGTTATGCGAAAAGCCCACGAAGGAGCAGCCGGCAACCACTCGGGAGGACGCGCTTTAGTCCTTCAAGTGAAAAACCATGGCTTTTATTGGCCGACGATGCAGAAAGATTGTGCGGACTTCGCCCAAAAATGCGAAAAGTGTCAAAGGCATGGAGACTTCATCAATGCCCCAACGCAACTCCTCAGTTCGGCAACCGCACCTTACCCCTTCATGAGATGGGCCATGGACATCGTCGGACCCTTACCGTCTTCGAGGCAACGAAAGTACATCTTGATCGTCACCGACTAATTCACAAAATGGGTAGAAGCGAAGGCATACGCAAAGATCGACGCGACAAAAGTTCAGAATTTCGTATGGAAGTACATCATCTGCCGCCATGGGCTTCCATACGAGATCGTCACCGACAACGGAACCCAATTCACTTCGAGTAAATTCGAAGGGTTCTGCGCAAGGTGGAACATTCGGCTCAATAAGTCGACCCCGAGGTACCCACAAGGAAACGGACAGGCCGAAGCAACGAACAAAACGATCATAGACGGCATCAAAAAACGACTCGAAGAGAAGAAAGGATTTTGGTCTGACGAACTGGAAGGCGTCCTCTGGTCACAGCGAACAAGTCCACGCAGTTCGACAGGACGAACACCTTTCTCACTCTTCCATGGAATGGAAGCTATGTCTCCTGCCGAAGTCAACGTTCCCGGCATACGCAGAGTGATGCTGACCCAGTACCCGCTGACGAACGAACAAATGATCGTCGATCAACTAGATCATGTCGAAGAGCAGTGACATCACGCCTTACTCCGCATCCAGTACTACCAACATCAGGCGGCAAGATACTACAACAAAAAGGTGAAGGGAAGATATTTCGAAGAAGGCGATCTGGTTCTCCGGAAAGTGTTCGAGAATACAACAGAAAGGCCGATCACGAAACTCGGAGCAAAGTGGGAAGACCCATACCTCATCTCAAAGGTAGTTCGGCCTGGCGTCTTCGAACTCATGGAGATGTGCGACAAAGCAATCCCAAGATCCTGGAACGCGATGCACCTCAAAAGGTTCTACCACTGAAAGGAACGATGCCGAAGCCGACAAACCGACTATCAACGCCGAAGGTAATCAATCCCGAAGATCAGACCGATCATCAAAAAAAAAAAAATACTATCTACTATATTGTAAACCGAACTACGAATGGCTTGATCCCTTATTGGGTACGTAGGCAGCCTTTCTAAGGGCGCAACTATAATAATAAAAAAAATATAATTTTTCCTTAATACGAGTTCCGAACTCAGGAAACACGAGCTCAGTACTTAGACAAAAACGAACTCCGAGTTCGGTCACACAAGCTCTTCGCTTATACTAAAACGGGCTCCGCGCTCTATCTTTAAGCCGGTCTATTCCGCAAACTAATTAGCCACTATCTTAAAGTGAAGTGGACTGATCACCCACTATTTTGCAAGGAAGATATCTACGAACTCATGTTCAACACTTGCAGTGGCCTAATCCGAAACCACAAAAGTCGAGTAACTCGCAACCTTGAAAAACGGTTTGTATCATGTGCGAACTATGAAATAAGAATATGCAAGAAATAAAACGAGTTCGGCATATGAACAAAGAAGAATAAAAGACGAGCCAACAAAAGGATTTTTATACCAACAAGTTCAAAAAGAAAGGCCGATCCCAACAACCGACCCGAAAACTAAAACAAGAGAAGAATTGAAGTACGAGCAAGGAAAGAAGGACGAGCCGAAAATAAAGGGAAAGACTTCGATTGATAGGAACAACAAGGCCGACCCCAACAGTCGACCAAAAATTACAAGAAAAAGGTTGATCAAAACGATCGACCCGGAAGAGATTACAAAAAGATAAAAAAAAAGAGAGGCCGATCACTCCTATTCGTCCCGCCTCACCGCCTCACCTCCTTCAGCTAAGGTGGCATCTTCGGCCACCTCGTCTTCAACCGCTTCGTCTTCGGCCACCTCATCCTCGACCAAGTCCTCGTCCGCTTCACCTTGCGTCCTATCGGCATCATCGTCCGTTCGCTCCCCCAAGAACGCTAGGAGAGAGTCGATCTCGAGCTCGACAGGGAGCTCGAAGTCAGAGGCCTCGTGGGAAAGTTGCGGCCTATCCCCCAACCAACTTCGAGTCTCGCCTCCTTCTCGCGACATCGGCGCTCAAAAATAGGAGGTGTGTCGATCGCGAACAGAGTCTTCAACCTCTCCATGGTGCCAAAAACACCCTTCATCTGGTTGAACAGAATGTAATTCTCCTTCGAAACTCCCGTTCGTCGAGGTAGGCTTTCAGTTTGCCAAGCCGAGCCTCCGAAGCCGTACGGAGATCATTGTATCGCTCCTTCACCATAAGGAGGCGCTCGCGAAGAAGCTTTACCTCTACGGCACCGACTTCAGAGAGCTGATCATAATCTGCCCTCAGCTCAGCAAGCTCCCTGGCGTTCGCCTCTTCGGCCTCACGAGACGACCGAAGGGCCAAGTCGCGAGTCTTCGATGACTCGACCTCCGCCTCGAGCGCCTTTTTGATCGCCTTTCTCGGACTCCACCTTTTCGAGCTTCTTCTTGAGATCGGCATTCTCTTTCTCCGTCTTCTCAAGTTTTTCCTTCAGCCTCTTCGACTTTTTCTCCTTCTTGGCCCCGACAAGCTCCTTCTCAAGATCCTTGACCTTGGCCAAGGCCGCGTTTTTCTCCTTCTCCACGGCATCTAGACGACCATGGGCCAGCACCTTCTCCTCGGCTAGAAGATTCTCATAGGTGAAATTAAGATGGGTCCTCTTGAAGGCGACCTGAAAAAGCACAAAGGTTAGACCAAGGCAAATATATAAATCATGATGACGAAGAAGAAGTTGACAAAGTAAACCTACCCTCTGCTCCAGCCTCGCCAGCTGAGCTATCTCTTCGGCAAGCACCAGTTCGGCAGGCCCCCTTCCCCGTGATAAGCCGCATAAACGGCCCGCTAGAAACCCGCACTCGCTTCCTTGTGGTTAAGGAAGGGGACCGCGCCATTGTAGGCAAAGTAGAAGTCGTGCTCATTGCCTTCTTCGAGTGCGTGGGCCCGCCGACCAACGGAGGATCAGTTTCCTCTCCGAGAGGACTGGAAGGATCGACATTCTTTGCAGACCGATCCGCTCCCTCAGACCCAAGCCCAGCAGCTTGGTCCTCATCTCTCTCTTCGTTAGGAACAGTCTGACTGTCGGACGCAACATCCGCCTGATCCTCGGTCGACTTAGCTTCGGTGCGTAGCCTTGTGGCATGAGGGCGCTCTGCCGAACCCTCTCCGGGCATTTCACGACCCCTTTTAACCCCGACCTTTGGCAGCGAAGAAGGCGAGGCCTGAACGGGAAAGGAAGAATCATCCGCTGGCGGAGGTGGAATAATTGCCGCAGGAGGAGTACCCGATGGAAGAGGCGCCTCGTTGGCCACACGAGGCGAACCCTCCGGCATCGATGGCAGATCGGCTCGTGTCGAAGCCGAACCCAACTCAGAGTCACTTTTTCACTCTTCTTCCTCTTCGACGCGAAACTCCTCATTGAGCTCGTCATCAAAAACCCCCGGGAAATCGTCAAGGGTCAGCATGGCATCCGCGTTTTCTTTCTTCTGGGGTTTGAGCTTGTAAGAACCTGAGAAAAGAAAACAGATCCGAGTTCTCAATCAAAAAAAAAAATATATATATATATAATAACAATAGTGAGAAGATGGCCGAAGAAGAAGGAAATCATTAAAGCCGAACAAACCTCCTAACGACGCGAAGTAAATCTTCTGTTGACGAAGTATTTCGGTCCACAACACCTATGTTCGGCTCCGAAAGGCTTCCTTGAAAGGTTTGTATTCTGGATGGAAAGGATAGAACGGCGGGAATAGAGCTGAAAAGGACAGAGAAAAAATCAGTTAGAGAATCAAAGATAAAGAGAAAAATCCGAAGAACCTACCAACGCAAGGCGACCATTTGGTTTGATACACCCTATCAACGTCTAAAACAGACGCCGAGTTGACACGGACGAAAAAATACTTGTCCCACCACTTAGCGAATTTAACCGACGTGTCCGATGTCAGCCTAAATCCGGGTCTCCAGCAGATCGACCATGTGCCAGGGAGCGAGTGATTCTTGCTGACCCGCGTAATCTCGTCGAAGAGCCGAAGGGTCATCTCGATCCCTAGTTCCTTCGACACCACCATCGCAGCCACGAGATTCCGAACGCAAGGAGCGGTCAGCTGAGAGAGGGCGATCCTCCGCTCCTCGATGTAGTCCACAAGAAGCCGAGGAAGAGGAAACCACAATCCCCCCGAAGTAAACATCTGTTCGTATAAACAAATGTACCCGGGAGGACAATCCCAGGGTCTCTGATTCGGCTCCGGCACAAGCAACTCCAACGGCTCGCTAGCCCCAGAAGAAGCCTGGATCCTGCTAAGAGTGTCGGAGAGTTTACTCTTGGAGGGCTTGAAAGTGTGAACTACTTTCTTTATTTTCTTCTTCGGCTTAGCAGTAGGTCCAGACGCCGAAGTAGGGATCATGACGCTTTTCGCCGACAATTTGACCCTCTTCGATTCAGTAGAAGGCCCCGGCGCCGAAGAAGATGTGCTGGTTTTAGAGCGGACCTCCGGATCGCTCGCACGGTCAGTAGCCGAACCCACGTTCAGAGATAATCTAGAATTATCCTGAAACGGCCTCGCGTCAGTCCCCGCTGATCGTCCCGCCTTTTTTCGGTTCGGCCCAGAAGCCGATCTTGAAGGAGCCGAACTTGATTTGGGAAGAGAAGACATGCCGAAGAAAACTAACAGAACCTAAAATCTAGAGAGAGGTTGGAGAAAAGGCTAGAGAGAGAAAGTACCTGAAATTTGCAGAAGATAATGAAATGAAGATTTGAAGGCATAAGAGAGTTTTTATAGAAAAACTTGGGAAACGAAGAGGCGCCATCGAACGGCGCGAAATGAAAATTCATCATTACGATGACGTGGCGGTACATTATTCGCTAAAATGAAGGCGCAGCTTCGACGATACGACTCCAGAATACGAAGGGGTAAAAACTCATCATTGCGATGACGTGGCATCCAACGATTCGTCTAGGAACGGCGCGCATCCCCCAATGCGCCGCCAAAACTTTGGATAATATCGCACGGATCTGATGACGTGGCATCCAGTGATTCGGCGAAAAACGGTGCGCCTTTATGACGTGGCATTCCCCAAATCGATCAAATGCCGATGGTGACTCCCCAAATGCGCCAAGGCCGATCTCTTTTAGTTCGCCTCTCCTAAAAAGCCGAATTGGGGGAGGGACTAATGTTAAGGGTGGGCCTAAGCCCACTCAGGCCTGACCCATTTCTGAAGTCACCAGGAGAATTCGGTGGGTTCTGTTCAGAGTTCGGCCCAAAGGCCCAACGAAGGTAAGGCCCAACTAAGCCGAAGCCCACTGTCGAAAGGAAGCATGCGCGACACAGTGACATCGGTACGGACCGCCGGACCGACACGGTGACGTCCGTACGGCGCCGTGGTTCGATCAACGAGAGGTGTCGGTACGGACTGCAGACACGAGAGATCGGCCGAACCGGCATTTAATGCAAAGGCACGCTCGACAACCGCATTAAATGCAAAGGCATGTTCGACAAAACAACTTTCCGTATGTCGAGCATGCGCCGAAGCGATCCCGCCAAAAGAGCAAAACCCCGCCAAGGATCAAAGGTCTTCACTATAAATAGAGAGTTTCGGCTCAGAAGCAAAGGATCCGAATTTTAGAGAGAGAAACTACCATAAACTTATCATTTCACTTCGGCATTTGTATAAAACAACTAATCTATCAATAAACGAACTCCGAGTTCTTAATCATTCTTTTGTTCGGCACTTTATCATTTACATCTATTTCACTTCGGTCCTATCTGTTCGTGCCCATTATCACTTAACGAGTTTTCCGACCCTCTTCTATCTTTATCATCTCAGTCCGGTCCCGAGACCGAACCCTGTTTTAACATTCTTTGAAGCTACACAAGTGCGTGACTAAACATTGCAGGTAAACGCATGGGAATTCTTACTTGTTTGTAGCGATTAAGTAATTAACAAGATTATCAATCATGAATCAAAGTAGCTTGACTTGTGTGTTGTTTATTGTAGGAAACTAGAGACATTTTATATCGAAGATTGTACTTGTGCTGAAAACAACGGTGATTGGTTTCATGAGATTGCCCTACAAAACAGAGCTCTTCGGGTTTTAAACATCTACTTTACGTCTTTTAAACAAACCGACCCAATAGACATCGAAACCATAGCTAGAAAGTGCATGAAGCTTGAATCGGTCAAGGTGGATGACTTGGGGACATTGGACCAGGCTAGGTTCTTTCGAGCTACGACTAATCTCCAAGAATTTTGTTGCGGCACTCTGAATGCAGAACCCGGAAAATGCTTGGGACTTGAATTTCCACCAAAGCTTTCTAGTCTAGGTCTCTCTTACATGAGACATAATGATGTCCCGAGAGTCTTTCCTTTCCCTGCTCGGATCATCAAGCTAGATTTGCTTTTCGCAATGATCGAGAACATTGATTACTACACGCTGTTTCAGAAATGTCCTAACTTGCAAGTTCTTGAGGTAACAATAAAATTAGTTTATTACGTCCATGGATACTTTCAACATATATATTTACATAAAAGGCATTTTCAACTCTTAGTGCACTTTCACCTATTAAAATGACTATTATACCCTTAAAAGAAAGCAACTAAGAGCATCTCCAATGGTCATGGTTGCTTAACTTATTTTTCTTTTGTTTTTGTTTTAATTTTATGTTTAAGAAACTTCTTATATACTTTCAACAAATTTGTGTCCAATGGTAAAACCTCATAGGTTTTTTTAAAAAATATATGTACCTTGTCGTAAATGAAATCAACGAGAACTTTGTATTGGCATTGATAGGTTTGAATTCAGATGATAGTTTCTTTCAAAAAATCGAAACCAAATAAAATCTAATCCAAATCAAAAACAAAAACCGAATCGAAGCCAAATCAGATCGAATAAAGCTTCAATTTTTAGTTAGGATATTGCTATACAAAAAGGGTTTAGTATTTTTGAAGGAAAAATCGAAGCTTTTTGAAGTAAATCTATGGACTGGCAAAAGAAAGTCTATTAATTTTTACAAGAAAGACGAAGAGCAACGTCAAAAAAAAAAGAAAATAAAAATAAAATTATTTTGTAAAAACAAAAAGTCTGAACCAATGACTATGAGGCACGTATGGGTTGTTAAAGGTTTCTAAAACTTCTTCTGTAGTGTACGCTTCTATAGATTTTTAAAGTAAAACATTATTTTTTATTTAAATAATACAAAACTTAAAACTAAAAAACTCCTAAGAAATCCTTAAACCACGCCGTTGGAGATGCTCTAAACCCTTTTTTTTAGTTACAAACAAATGAAAAAAACACTATTTTTAAAAATGAAACGATAATCTCAAAATAAAAGGAAAATAAATTAAAAAAGAAAAAAACATTAATCTCATCTTTTCCCTCAACCATTAAAGAAGCTTTATAGAGCTTATCCACTATTTTTTTTATTTCTTTTTATCTTCAATGATATGATAACATTTAATCTAATCTTTTAAGATCAATTTTGATATATTTTTTGTTCGTTTCTATGAATGTTTGTAAGAACGGATGTCGTGAAGCTTCTTTCTTAAGCAATTCTAATGGTATATTTAAGAGGTTTAAGCAATGTTAGTGGACATGGGAGGTCGATCCACACAACTACATTATTGTGGATCCTGAAAATTGGATGGCGTGGACAATCTGTTTAACAACAGTCTAAGTGTGACACGTGTTTCTGTCCACTAATTTATGTCCACCGAACATCGTCTGGATGGATTGCGTTTGGTGGATAACCTTTATATTTTTATGAGTTTATTAAGTTTAGGGCTAAGCGTGGATATTACAACCAATAACAGTAACACTAAACCCAAAAACAATAAATCCAAATCCAAAACACCAAACTCTAACCCCTAATTCACAAACAATGAAGGCAAGTTCAATATTTATCGTCCACATAATGTCGTACACGAATGCACACCTTCCGAGAATTGAAATATTGTCCACACATTTTGGTACATATCTGAAAGGTGAGAAAGTATGTCGAGAAAATTATAGTCACACAGCTGTTCTCCACTATCAACTATTTTCTTTAAATTCTATTCGTTAGATTTACTTTACAAAACTCATCCATGGTCAAAAATAATTCAAATAATTACATAAGTCCACAAGAGCATACAATATTATCAAGCAGTTTTTTTATTTATTCAAACCAACCAACATGAAAATGACACATGACACATCTATCTATACTTATAAATGGATAAAACTTTCCTACTTGCAAATCTCACATATACAATTCGACAAAAGAAGGGCAAAAGTGTCATAAAATCACTTTTCACCTAAAAAGTCCACCTCAAGCTCTAAGTGTGTTTTTATGTAAGAAAACTATTACAAAGTGCCTTTGGATGTAAATTATTCCAACAAAAACGGTTCTTAATAATGCGTGTTGCTTACTTATTAGATGTTATGCATCTTTTGTCTTTGACCAACAACAATTGCTTGGCGTGTTTCAGGCAACAAACAAGCTTGGAGATCTTGCTTTAGATTCTCTTGCACAACATTGTAAGAAGTTGAAGAAGTTGTGGATTGAAGCGGGTGGAGCTCGACAAGGCTTTGTCTCACTAAGAGGACTAGTCTCTTTATCCAAAGGATGCAAGGAGCTTGAATCCATGGATGTGTGCGTTTCCGATTTGACGAACCATTCTCTTGAGAGGATAGGCGCTTCTCAGCAAAACCTATGCGACTTTCGCCTCGTTTTAATCGAGGGCCAAGGAAGAGTCACGACTCAAGCCTTTGACAACGGAGTCAAAGCACTCTTGTTTGGATGCAAGAAACTCGCAAGGCTTGCCTTACATCTCAAACGAACTAGGTTAACTGATATGGGCTTTACACTACATCGGCTTGTTAGATCCAAACATGAGATGTTTGAAGGTTGATTGCGTTGGAGGGTCAGACAAAGGGCTAAAGAAAATCGCCATTGGTTGTCCAAAGCTCGAGAAATTGGAAATAAGATGTTGTATTTTTACCGAGAGAGGAATCGCTGCGGCTGTAAGGGTTTTGCCTAACCAAAGATGCCTATGGGTGCAAAGATACAGGGCAACAATGTCAAGACAAGATCTCTTGGTCATGGCTAAACCGTATTGGAACATAGAGCTTATGCCATCTACACACGCCGTTGAAGTGAACCGGCTTGGAGGAAGTAAAGATTTAAATGACATTCATGCCTACTACTCTATGGACGCTCAGCGAACAGATTATCCACAAACAATTAGATTCCTAAAGGTATAAACATCTTCTTTCTAAGTGTTTTTTTGTTAGGTTCATGTTTCTTTTGTTCAAAGGAAAGATGATATATGGTTTAAGTTTTTTTTGTTCTCTTGATTAGTGGTTTTATTGAAAAGTAGAACACAAGGGTTTTGGATTTAGTTCAATAAGTTGACTTCTTAGTAGAGAAATGTTAAAAATTTGACAGAGAAACATGATTACATATGAAAGAAAACACATTTGTGATAAATTTTGCTTGACACACAAGTGAGTTGTATTATCTTCACTCTTGGCATACACACATGATTCATAAGCTTTTATAATAAATATAAACACACAAGGCAACTCCACAAAACTAATGTACTATTAAAAGTTTTTCTGTCCAAAAACACCATGTAAGTTTTTTTTTTCAAAATACCACTTAAACTTGAAGATGGATCAAAGAGAGTTATTAATTAAGAGAGACGCCTATTGCTTAAAGACCCTTTTATTTTATCGTTATTAACTAAGGACCGTTTTATTTTGTCATAATCAACTAAAGACCCTTTTATTTTCTCGTAATTAACTAAACAACCCTTTTAAATACGTATCTGATTGCACACGATCATCACTGCTTCAGATCCATAGATCTCTCTCTCTACACACACGAAGCAAATGAAGCGATTCGCCAATGGCGATCTGTAAGATATATTTTATGTGATCACACATATATCAATATATGATAGGGTCATTATTTAATAAGTCAAATTTATGTGATCACTTTTGTAATAAAGTAAAAGACTGGAGGCATAATAAGTGTTATGGAAAATTAATTGAGAATGCCTTAAGTAATTTATAGTTTGACGAAGGACCGAATTATAAATTAGTACTCTATATAAATAGAGGGTTGTGGTCCCCAAAGCAACCCTAACCTGAAAATACAGAAACTCTATGCATCCCATCACCAGAGACCTAAAGTCAATTCAGAGTGTGCTTTGGAAGATCTATAGCCAACTTCAGATCTCCAACCACAGATTCATCATGACTAAATCAGGTACGCTTCCGCTTATGTTTAATCAATAGAAACTGATATGGCTTTGGGTTTATTATGATATAAAACTAAGGATTAATTTCCAACAATTGGTATCAGAGCCACCATATTTAGTTTCTGTTTGATAATAAGTTTTATCAAAAGTATTTTTGGATTTATTATATTTATTTAAAATAAATTCGAATCCGGTTATTTGTGAAAAATTGAGATTTTAAATCTATTTTTCATCTAAAGAATTCTGGGATTTGTGGTTTTAATATTAGAGTTTTAGATCTGAAAATTGTGCATGTTAAAATCTAGATTCATAGTTTATTCTAGTGTAAAATATGAATTAAGATCTAATATAAAGTTTGTGAAAAATCTGATATAAAGTTTACGACATATTTTCTATTCATAAAAGTTATGATTTTTCAAAGTTAGGTTATCAAAGTTATGTTTTTTTCAAAATTATGTTTTGAAAACTTTTCGGATTTGTGTTATTCTTTGCGGCTGCAAAGAATTTTAGAGTTTCCCTAAAACTAGAAAGAAGAAAAAACATTAAACGTAATGTTTCATTGTTTTTTTGTTTTTTTAATTGATTTTTCGGATTTGGCTTTTCAGTTTTGGCCCAATAACTTCAAAAAAAAAGAAAAAAAACCGGTATAAGAGGAGGATTCGCGCAGGCCCAGGCCCGATAAGGAATTATATAGAAATCAAGTTATTTTTTAGCATGCAAGAATCGAACTCAGGTTTGATCACTTGTAAACCCTCCTCTCCTCTTACCACTGTGCTACTAAATAATTCTTGCATGTTGTGCAACAAATAATTCTTGCAAGAATAATATAGTCTATTTTAAATCAATATTTAATTTAGATTATACAAGTTTATTATTTGATGCGGATTGATTGATACAAGATGTCGTCCAAGTGACCTCTCTTGAGGATATTTTTTCATGAATAATATTAAATGAAGTGTGTACATTTTCCATGCGGATATTTAGTCGGCCCAAATGAAGATTTATATTTGGCAGGAATATATACACACTTGTGATGATAAATACGTGACAATTATTTGGATTAAAACATATGAATGATAATTCGGCCCAAAGGAAGATTTATTATTTATTATGGATTATTGTCAGTGTTTGATCGTTGCGGTAATGAGAGATATGTGACAATTATTTGGATTAAAACATGTGAATAATAGATCGGTCCAAAGTAAGACTATTGTTTATCATGAATTATTGTCAATGTCAAATCATTACTACAAGAGTACCGCTAGTAGTTAATATTAATGTCCAAAGACTTGATATTAATGTTACATTTGATATCTTGGGTGAGACGTATAATCATTCATAATTTATTACTGATTTTATTCGGTTAGTGAGCTAATACTTAATTAAGGTTCTCTCTTTAGTAAATATCATTACATTATAGATAAATTTAGGAAATTCCAACATTTTCATATTTATACTTTAAATAGTAGAAGATAAAGTTAAATTTATGATTGGGTATATATATCTTGACTTTGCATTAAAGTTGAAATAATTCACTTGTCCTTAAGGATACCGAAGTTGCTAAGTATAATATAGTTTACGAGAAGTGTGAAAACTTTAATTGTATTGACCTGATTTTAAGCATAAAACACCAATTTTGAAAACTTTAGAGGTGATGAGGATGAGATCAAGATCTCAATCAAGTTCCTTGCTAGGATTAATTTGGGTTTAGTAAGAAGCGATATGGCGGAAATAAGCATGATTTTGCATCACTTTAGTTTGAAGAGTTTTCGTAGCAAAGGAAATTATAAGAAGTACATATTGAAAATGTCAAGTATTGTTTCAATCGAAACAAGAAAGGACTAAAAGTACTTATATGGTTGACACCTCTAAGGTCTAAGAATTAAGAACGAAATTTTAAATATGTTGAGAATGATGATGCTAAGGATCCTACACAAAAGAAACAAATTTAGGTTGTTCATGCTTATTTATTTTGTGATAAAGTTGGACACCGAAGGATTGACAAAGATATCACAGTTGTGTGAAAATAAGGGTTAGTTTCTTGTTATGGGTTGTTAATAAATTAAGTTTGATGAAGTACCCATAAACATTTAATGATTAGACTCCGGTACAAAATCCTAACATTAGTGCTTCGATGGTCATTGAAAGTACTAGAGAGAGTTCGCGTTTTTCTATGGTTGGTGATTCGACAAGTGATCATGACAAACCAAGAGAGAGTTCGCAGACATATAAGTGAAGACGAAGCTTGCCAAGTTTGTAGAGGAGCAAATGAATCAATTATACACGTGCTTAGAGATTGCCCAGTGATGGCGGGAATATGGGTGAGGTTGGTTCCGGCTGGGAAACGGGACGTTTTCTTTGGAGATACATTGTTGGTATGGATGTTTAATAATTTGAAAGGGGGAAGTAGTGAGATATGGCCGATTATGTTTGCGTTGGCCGTATGGTGGGGATGGAAATGGCGATGTGAAGAAGTATTTGGCGAGAGAAAAAGATGGCAGGATAGGGTCTCCTTTATTAAGAACCTAACGAATGAGGTTATTAGAGGAAACAAGACCGGAAGAGGAGCAGCAAGCAGACAACGAGTCGAAACCAGGATAGCTTGGATAAAACCTGAAACTGGATGGCTGAAAGTTAACACGGATGGCGCTCCACGAGGAAATCCGGGTAAAGCCACAGCCGGTGGGGTTCTTCGAAACTCGGAGGGTACATGGAAAGGGGGTTTTGTGCTAAATATTGGAGAATGTACAGCTCCGCTAGCTGAGTTGTGGGGCGCATACTATGGCTTGTACTTCGCATGGGAGAGTGGAGCCAGACATGTGGTTTTGGAAGTGGACTCGGAGATAGTTGTCGGGTTTTTGAAAGAAGGGGTTGACGCCGTGCACCCCTTATCACTCCTGGTACATATGTGCCAAGGCTTTATATCAAAGGACTGGTTAGTCTGTATCACTCACGTGTATAGAGAAGCTAACCGTGTGGCAGACGGTTTAGCGAACTATGCTTTTTCCTTGCCGTTGGGCATCTGTTTTTATGATTCAGTTCCTAGTATTGTAGCTTCAATTGTAGACGATGATACCAGGGGTATTACATGCCCTCGGTTAATAAGCTTGTAGTTTTTTTAATTTATGAATAATACATAAGAGAGCATTGCTCTCTTAAAATTACAAAAAAAAACTATTGTTTTAATTTGGTCATTTTCTGAATTTGAAAGACAACTTTGGTGGTAACGTCTTTTAGACGTATTTTAGTTTCTTTGCTTCTAACTTAGACAAATCTGTTTATTCTTGTCTAACGAAGAACAAAGTTGTTACTTTGTCTTTAAATTCAAAATTGTATGGGACCGAAAAATAAACCTTGGATGAACATAGTCTTGGTAAATTCGACACTATAACTTATCAAGAATAAAGTTTAATTGTTGAATTAAGGGGTACTAAACAAATGTTTGGAAAAAGCAAATTCATGAACTTTTGACAAAACCGCTTAAGTCACATCTGAAGAAATAAAGTTGAGCGTCTTGCGTCTGATGGTATATTTTATTCGGTTAACTTCACAAATTTTTTGATATTTGTGTTGATTGTTTATAAGGAAACAAACCAAGAATAATGAAATTCGATGCATTAAGATTTGTGGAAGTCATTAAGTTGATACATACGGACAATTGTGGGTCGTTTAATACTTTATGTTGAAACGGTCAAAAGTATTTCATATCATTAATTGACTATAAAATTCTTGATATGCATACTTACTTCTTATTCATAAGAAAATTAAATCTCTAGACGTGTTCATAAAGTTTAAGACTGAGGTTGAAAACCTACTCGACCAAAGAATTAAGGCTATCAAATTACTACGGTCATTATGATAGATTAGGAGAATAACGTCTGGGATTATTTTCCAAATATCTAGAGGAATGAGGGATTGTACCACTTTAAACCATGCATGGGTCTCCCAGCATGAGTGGTATGCCGGAAAGGCGCAATCGCATTCTTAAAGACATGTTAAGAAGTGTGATTATTCATTACACCTTACATGAATCACTTTAGAGAAAGGCACTATAGACCACATCTTACATTCTTAATAAGATACCATTAAAGCAACTGCGTAAAACTCCTTATGAGCTTTAGATTGGCCAAAACTCAGTATAAAGCATTTCACATCTACTGATGTCCACATAAGTTTAGGCTTTATAAGCTATTTGAGATTAATTGGAGTAGTTACTTTATTGGTTATCCGGAACAATTTCGAACTTTTCATTTCATGATCCCGCATTGAAATATTTTGAGACGGAAATAATTACGTTTCTTGAGGACATTGAATTTAGTGGGAGAAACAAAGTTATAGATATCATCTTTGAGGAAGAATCGACTTCGGCCCCTATATCGATTCATATAGTTGCTTTGAATAAAGCAAATCTTGCTCCTCAAGTTGATAATAAAGTTCTCCCTCTATGGCAAGATGACAATGTTATATAACACTAAGTTCAAATTCAAGATCCTCAAGAACTAGTGCAACTAGATAAAGTTGATTTGTGTAGATTCACGAAAATAAAGAGAAATACTAGTTTGGAGGATTATATAGTATTTCTGATAGAAGATAAAGAAATTAAACTCTATTGTAAGATGATCCTATCAACTTCCGTAAGGCTATGAGTTGTTATAATTTAGATAATTGGACTATAACATCTAAGGAAAAGTATTAGTCAATACTAGACAATAAAATTTGAGTTTTTATTGAATTACCAGAAGGAAAGAATCATATTGGTTTTAAAACCAAGAAAGATTCGAGTGGTAATGTCCAACAATTTAAAGTACGTCTAGTGGCTTAAGGCTATACTTAAATGGAAATGATTGTCTGTTAAGATACCTTCTCTTCTGCAACCCTTAAGGAATCTTTTGGGATAATTATAAACCATGTTGCACATTATAATTTGGAGTTTCATCATATGGATTTAAATACGGTGGTTCACAATGGAGACATTAGTGAAACTAAAATATATGAAGCAAAAATAAACATTGTATTGATTCAAAGAAAATTGTTTGCATGTTAAGAAAATCCATCTATGAGCTAAAATAAGTTTTCCGTCATTGGTACCACAAATTTCATGAGGTTATCATCTCGTTCAGTTTTTGAGATGAATTTGGTTGAGAATTGTGCGTATCAAAACTTCAGTGGGAGTAAGTGTATTTGTCTGATTTTGCATGTGGAGACATACCGCTTGCCATTAATAATATAAACTTGCTGGTGGAGCATCTATTGTATTAGGGATCGAGATTCATCGAGACATGTTTCGAATAATTCTTTGATAACACAAAATAGTTATATTGATAAAGTACCTAAGTGTTTTGGCATGCAGTCTTGCAAATCAGGTGATAACCCAATTGGTAAAGGAGACAAAATTTGTTTCAATCAGGTGTTCTAAATAAACTTTAGAAATTTAGGAGATGCAAAAGATCCCAAGTATGTATGTGTACGGATATTGCGTACATTGTTGAAGTTTAAAAACATGTTTAAGTAATCTAAACATTGACCATTGGAAACTAACCATAAGGGACATAAAATATTAAGACAAATTAAATGTTATATGCTCACGAATCAGAGATCATAAAATTTGGAGATCATTGAGTATTCTGATTCTGATTTTATGTGGATGTCAAGCTAATAGAAAGTCTACATAAAATTTTGTAGTAATCTATAAGCGGTCCAATAAGGAATTGACTGAAATATTGTGTCACTTGGTTACGATTATATAAAGAATATAAAGACCAAAAAAGTTTTTTGTGACAATAAATCAGCGTTAGGTACAACAAAATTTTGGTAAAGTCTATTGACGTTAAATACCAAATTATAAAGGAAAAAGGTACAAACTGAAAAGTGTTTTTCATTGAACATTTAGAGACAAACTCCATGATACCAGATCATCTTACAAAAGTATACGCTAAAAGTCTATCATGAGCATATTGCTCAAAAGGACATTTCGGTGTTCGAGGATCATTCGGTTTAGTGGGAGTTTGTCATTCGGTTTTAGGTTCTATGTTTTGGTTGTGTTTATACACATTTTCTGATCATAAAATAAATTTTAAATAAGGTTTTCAGTTTGCACTTTGTACAATAAAGTTAAGGATCTCACTAATGTAGGACCAGTTGAAAATTGACATGTATTGACACTCTTCATGTAATTTTCATGCCACACTTTTCATAAATGATCTATGTCATTTAGTTGTATTGATTTCCGTGACCATGGAAGGTTTTGGTTATGATGGTTATAACCAACGCCGCTATGATCCTAAGTTGATATGGTTAATGGAGGAGATTGATATGCCTTGAAAGTAATGATACAAGGAGCTCACTTAAGTATATCATTTTTGGATACATATGTGACCCAAAGGGAGATTGTAAGATACTCCCTCTGTTCCAATTTACATGTTGTTTAAGGTTTGTGCACAATGTTTAAGAAATTAATAAATTTTGTGTGTTTCAATACAAAAACATCATTTAGTATCTACCTAATATATTTTACAACCAATAGAAAAATTCTCTACATAATACTATTGGTCAAAACAAACAAAACAACAATAAAATTTTCATTGAAAATTGATAACTACAATTATTTTGGAACAAAATTTTTCCTCTAAAACTACATGTTTTTGGAACGGAGGGAGTATATTTTATGGGGTCACACATATGTTAATATATGATAGGGTCATTATTTAATAAGTCAAACTTATGTGGTCACTTTTGTAATAAAGTAAAACACTGGAAGAATAAGTGTTATGGAAAATTAATTGTGGATGCCTTAAGTAATTTATAGTTTGATGAATGGCCGAATTATAAATTAGTACTCTATATAAATAGAGGGTTGTGGTCCCCAAAGCAACCCTAACCTGAAAATACAGAAACTTTCTTCATCCCATCACCAGAGACCTAAAGTCAATTCAGGGAGTGCTTTGGAAGATCCATAGCCAACTTCAGATCTCCAACCACAGATTCATCATGACTAAATCAGGTACGCTTCCGCTTATGTATAATAAACAGAAACTGATATGACTTTGGGTTTATTATGATATAAACCTAAGGATTAATTTTCAACACGATCTTCTCAAAAGCCCGACGATGATCAATATATCCTCCTTGGTCCTCGTCACCGTCGCTTTTTTCTACTTAGGCAAGCACTGGTCCGAGGACGGCTACCACCAACTCGTCTTCTTCTCCGGCACCACCAACTCAAACTCCGTCCCCGAGATCTCAATCTCGTCGAAACTTAACAAAACCTTCAACATATCGACGATAATCGAAATCCCCGCCGCATCGCAGCCGTCGTCCCCGACTGTTTTGATGCCTAATTTGCCTTTAAGTATGGTCTACATTTTTTTTTCTCGCGTAATTACATCGGTCGTTATATTTTGCTTAATGTGCTTCCGAATGTTTGTTCTTTTCGCATGTATTACTCGGTTTGCGCTTGGCTCTGCTTGATTCGTTACGACGTTGAAACCATCATGAAGAATGCACTTCCCACCCGCAGTGCAGCGAAACGTTTTAGACTCTCAATGAAATCTTCAATAACAGAGGAGAAACCAATACTCAATTATCAACAACTGCTTCAGATTCAGTCATGTCCTAACCAAAGTAGCATTATTTTCGGTGTTTGACCAAATGCAAATGGACTTTTAGTCTTAGAGCATCTCCATTGAGGGTTGCTTAATATGTAATTATTAGGCCCTTGGGTATTTATTTTGTATTTGTTATAATAATATAGGTTTGATTTATATGAAACGATGTTTTCATAATAACGTAGAAACGATATAATATTATGTATATATAAGGCGTAACATATATTATATATTAGAGTAGGAGACATACATTTTAGAGAGAGATTTTATTGTAAGTAGTCTATCTTCTTACATTGAAGTATCATCCTATATATAGAATAAGTTTTCGACAAATTCTACTGTAAGTATTAAATAAATGGGATCCACTATAAGATATCACACGCAAAGTTACGACTTTTGCAACACTCCCCTTTGGAGACCATTTCATATATGTTTTTTATTTTAATTTATTTTATTTTTTTGTTGCCTCATTAAAAACCTTTCCAAGAAAAACATAGTAGAAAAACCGTGGAAGGATAAAAGAGTACAACGATCAAAAGCTCCCCTCAAAAGATCAGAACATCTTTTCAGAGGTTTCGTTGATTACGCATTCCAAGATCAGAACATCTTTTCAGAGGTTTCTTTGATTACGTGGGTAGTGACTTTGTGAGTTGTCACACGACCGAACATATTTTACTTTAATCTCTTTATTATTTTCATGCTCTTGGGTATATGAAAAGAATTTCGGTGGGATATGTTTGGTTGTCACTTTTGATATATCCCTCTTTTGTTTGAGCAACACATGCAGCATTATCTTCATATAAGATAGTCGGTTCTGAGCTGTCTTTGAATCCACTACTTGATTTGATGTGTTGAGTTATTGATCTCAACCATACACATTCTCTGCTTGCTTCATGGAGTGCAATGATTTCAACATGGTTTGAAGATGTGGCTACAAGTGTTTGTTTCTGAGATCGCCATGATATGGCGGTGCCACCAATTGTGAAAATGTATCTAGTCTGCGACCGAGCTTTGTGAGGGTCAGATAAATATCCAGCATCTGCAAAACCAATCATTTGCCCATTTGTATTTTTAGGATAAAGTAATCATAAATTAATCGTCCCTTGAAGATAGCGAAAAACATGTTTAATGCCATTCCAATGTCTTTGTGTGGGAGATGAACTGAATCTTGCCAAAAGATTGATTGCAAATGATATATCAGGTCGAGTACAATTTGCAAGGTACATAAGAGCTCCAATAGCACTCATATATGGTACTTCAGGACCAAGTATCATTTCATTTTCGTCAGGTGGTCGGAATAGATCATTTTCGACATTAAGTGACCTGACGACCATAGGAGTACTGAGTGGAGTAGCTTTATCCATATTACAGCGTTTTAACACCCTTTTGGTGTATGTGGATTGACGAACAAATATACCCTTTTCACAATGCTCAATTTGTAATCCGAGAGAAAATTTCGTTTGTCCGAGATCCTTCATCTCAAATTCTCCTTTCAAATAATTTGTCGCTTTTTGAATTTCTTCATGAGTTCCAATAATATTTAGATCATCAACATACACCGCGATTATCACAAATCCGGATGATGTTTTCTTGGTGAAAACACATGGGCATATAGGATTATTTACATATCCTTCTTTAGTTAAATGTTCACTAAGACGATTGTACCACATACGTCCATATTGTTTTAACCCATATAATGATCTTTGCAGTTTTATCGCACATAACTCTTTTGGTTTAGATTTCAATGTTTCTGGCATTTTAAACCCGTCGGGGATTCTCATATAGATATCAGTATCTAATGATCCATAGAGATATGCCGTAACGTCATCCATGAGACGCATCTCTAGATTTTCGTAAGCCGCTAGGCTCATCAAAAATCTAAATGTGATTGCATCCATTACAGGAGAATATGTTTCTTCGTAATCAATCCCGGGTCTTTGTGAAAACCCTTGAGCCACTAAACGAGCTTTGAATCTCATTATCTCATTTTTCTCGTTTCTCTTACGAACGAAAACCCATTTGTTTCCAACTGGTTTAACGTATTTAGGGATAAGTACGATAGGTCCGAAAACCTCTCGTTTATTAAGCGAATCAAGTTCTACTTGTATCGCATCTTTCCATTTGAACCAATCATGTCTCTTTTGACATTCTGATATAGAAATTGGTTCTGGGTCATCGTTTTCTTCGTTTATTTCTTTTGACACGAAGTACGAGAAAATATCATCAATATCAGAGATTTTGTTTCGATTCCATATCCTTTTGGTATGAATGTAATTTATAGAAATCTCATGATTTTCATCGGGCTCGGGTTGTTCAACACCATGCTCATTTTCTTCCACAATATCAGTTATATTGGGAGAATTTTGTATTTCAACTTCTTTTCGTTTTCTAGGATTTTTATCCTTGGAACCCACAGGTTTGCCACTCTTCAAGCGTGTTTTGGATTCACGAGTATCATCTGCTCTATCACGTTCTTGTGGCATTGCAAGGTGAGCGGGGGCATTTGCAGCCGGTATATGTGATTTAGTTACCGTCTTAGTATCTGCAAATGCATCAGGAAGCTGATTTGCAATACTTTGGAAATGCATAATTCGTCGAACTTCTAGTTCCGACTGCTTTGTAGGAGGATCAAGGTGTAACAAGGATGGTACACACCATTTAATATCCTTTCCTGTTTGTTTGTTTTCTCCCCCTAGAACAGGGAACTTTTTCTCGTCAAAGTGACAATCAACAAAACGTGCAGTAAAGACATCACCAGTTTGTGGTTCTAGGAACCGAATAATTGATGGTGAATCACAACCAACTTATATACCTAATCTCCTCTGTGGTCCCATCTTTGTACGTTGTGGTGGTGCTATAGGCACGTATACCGCACAACCAAAAATCTTTAGATGAGAAATATTTGGTTCTCTACCAAATGCTAACTGTAGTGGGGAGAATTTATGGTACGCACTTGGCCTAATCCGAATAAGTGTTTTTGCATGCAAAATAACATGTCCCCATAGAGAAGGTGGGAGTTTAGATCTCATAATCAATGGTCTTGCAATTAGTTGCAGACGTTTAATTAGTGATTCAGCCAAACCATTTGGTGTATGCACATGTGCTACCGGATGTTCAACATCGATTCCAGTTAACATACAATAGTCATAAAACGCTTGGGATGTGAATTCTCAAGCGTTATCTAATCTAACTCCTTTTATTGGATTATCCGGAAACTGAGCTCTTAGTTTGATAATCTGAGTTAGAAATCTCGCAAATGCCACATTGCGAGATGATAATAGACAAACATGTGACCATCTACTTGACGCATCAATCATTACCATAAAATAATAGAATTGTCCACATGGTGGATGTATAGATCCACAAATATCGCCTTGAACACGTTCAAGGAACTTTGGTAACTCTTTATCGATTTTACTAGGTGATGGTCTTATAATCAATTTTCCTAAAGAACATGCAGTACATGTCTTTTTATTCCCCTGATAAATCTCTTGGATTTTCAGTGAATGACCATGTGAGGTTTCTATGATCTTTCTCATCATAGATGTGCCCCGATGACCAAGACGATCATGCCATAGAGTGAAATAATCATGATTTCTTTTGATCACAAGGTGTGATTCTACTGTATTGATATACGTATGATGCAAACCATAAGGGAGTTTTGGTAACTTTTCTAGGACATGTATTTTTCCCGACTTTTCGGAGGTTATATACATGTATTTCTTCCCATCTTCAGATGTGGATTGAGTATCAAATCCCTGAATATATATATCCTTAAAACTCAACAAATTCCTTTTTGAATTTGGAGAAAACAATTCATTATTAATCGAGAACATTGTTCCATTAGGTAATGCAAAATTTGCTTTACCAATCCCCTCAATCAAGTCTGTAGGACCTGATATTGTATTGACAATAACTTTTGTCAGTTTTAAATTTGAGAAATAGTTTCTATGTTTAAGGATAGTGTGCGTTGTTCCACTATCTGGTATACAAATATCTCTACCATCTTCATTGGATGTTGTTCCATTCGTATTGTAATCCATTTCTGAAAAATATGAAAACCAATAAATAAGAATACTAAATAGTAGTTCACAAAAGCAAATATCATTCAATAATTATACATAAAAGTAGAATTTTATATATTAATAATACATATTTATGCATCACACAATATGTTACATAATTATACATTATTTTAAATAGTTCACACAAACATTCATTATTTATGGCACATGCATCATAGTTTAAAAGTCACATCCTCAGTTTTCGGTGACGGTGGCCTCGTCAAATCATTCACAAAGTTAGAGGCATCGAGGTGTGTGGTATCCTCAGAGTGCTCTGCGAGGTTCACCTCCTTGCCTTTCGCAGATTCTTTGTACAAAGCACAAAGGTGCGCAGGAGTGCGACATACTTTGAACCAATGTCCCTTAGTACCGCAACGGAAGCAAGTGTTCTCATTTTTCTTGGAGGTGCTTCCTTGGACCTCTTTCCCCTTTGGAGATTGCTCTGGAAGAATCCATTGCAATGATTTTCTTTGTGGTTTAAAGTTTCTCCCACGTCCGCGATAGTTTTGGCGGCCACAATCCCGAAATGATTTGTTTTCCCTTATCGAATTTTTAACGTCCAATGCATTCACTTCAGGAAATGCTTTGGACCCCGAAGGTCGAGTCTTGTGATTCTTAATGAGAAGCTCATTGTTCTTCTTGGCTATTAGGAGAGTCACAATCAAGTCTGAAAACTTGGTGTACCCACGCATCATATACTGTTGTTGTAGGGTAATGTGATTCTTGTGAAATGTGATATATGTTTTCTCCAACATGTGGGATTTAGTTATGGTTTCACCACAATACCTCAACTTAGCCACAATTCCTAAAACAGCGGAATTGTAGTTCATGACTTTATCAAAGTCTTGAAACCTCAGACTTTGCCACTCATCCCGAGCAAGCGGGAGAGTTATGTCCTTTTGGTGATCAAAACGATCCTTTAAACTCTTCCAGAGTTCTTTAGGATCCATCATATGAGCATAGTCATAAATGATGCTTTCATCAAGGTGTCTCCTAAGGTAGATCACCAATTTTTCCTTTTCTTGGGCCGTTTAAGTATTAATCTCTTTAATGGTTTCAGACAACCCAAGAGATTCAAGGTGCAATTCAACGTTGGTGGTCCATGATATAAAATTTGCACCAGTGATTTCTAGAGCCAGAAACTGAAGTTTCTCGATGTTTGCCATTTTTTATATATTTTAGAGAGAGATTTTATTAGAATAATTTTGGGATTACGAGTTTACATTAATAATAAACGCAATTACAAAGAAAAACAAAGCATAGAAAATTAAAACTATATTTAGGACATATTGTTCATGAGTAGAATATCCGACAATAATTCCGTAAATACAAGCAATGATTATCAAAAACATAATGATTAACAATAATCGAAACATTTTTAAGAACCTTTAAAATATTTTTAGAAAGAGATTTTGTAGAAAATGGAATATGTGAATGGAAAAATATATTGAAAAGTGAGTGTATTTATAGATCGGAAATTACTGTTCATAGCTGTTGCAAAAGTGGAAAATTTCAAGAAAAATTCTTTGTGACCGTTAGTATTAATAATACATAATAAAAATTATTTTAAATATTTTGCAATCAATTAAATATATTATGTAAAATTTAATGAGAATTTCACAAAACTACACCCTTTCAACCCTCCCTTCACAAAACTACACCTAATTCAATATTTTCACAAGTTTACACCCTTTCAAAATTTTAAAAGCTTGATTTACCCTTTTAAAAAGTACCAAAATTAAAATCTTTTCATTTGGGTTCGCTAATTAATGTTTAGGGTATAGTATTAAGGGGTAAGATTGTTTGGGTAGGGTTTATTTAGATTTAATTTTGAGTGTTTAGGTGTAGTTTTGTGAAGTATTTTGGAAATTGTGTAGTTTTGTGAAATGTAACTCAAATGGTGTAGTTTTATAATTCTCCCAAATTTAATTTATGTATTATTGAATAAATATATCATTTATAATAATCTTAAATTTATTTTAAGAAGGAAGTAATAAAAGATTATATATCACATTAGTATATATTAAGACAATAAATAAATTATGGTGATAAAAAGTCATCCATAAAATTTGTAAATTAAATTAAAAATAAACGATGGTGCGTTTAAACAACCATAAGATATAACAATGAATAAATTATGGTGCGTTTAAACAACCATAAAAATATAATAATAAATAAATTATGGTGCGTTTAAACAACCATAAAAATATAACAATAAATAAATTATGGTGCGTTTAAACAACCATAGAAATATAACAATAAACAAATTATGGTGCGTTTAAACAACCATAGAAATATAACAATAAACAAATTATGGTGTGTTTAAACAACCACAAAAATATAACCATAAATAAATATCGATGCGATAATCCGCGTACGAATAAATTATGGTTCTTAAAGCAACCATGTCATAAATAATAAAATATTGTAGAGACGATCGTACTGATAACGTGTTATAATAATATAGGTTTGATTTATATGAAACGATGTTTTCATAATAACGTAGAAACGATATAATATTATGTATATATAAGGCGTAACATATATTTTATATTAGAGTAGGAGACATACATTTTAGAGAGAGATTTTATTGTAAGTAGTTTATCTTCTTACATTGAAGTATCATCCTATATATAGAATAAGTTTTCGACAAATTCTACTGTAAGTATTAAATAAATGGGATCCACTATAAGATATCACACGCAAAGTTACGACTTTTGCAACAGTATTTGGATATTTAAATAAATGAAAAATTAATTTAATATCTAGGATCGATCCTTTGCTAAGCTTTTTTGAAGTGTTCTAAGGACCTTTACGTGTCGATTTCTTATTGGACGATAATAAAAAAATAAAAAAATTGTTTTCTCTCTTTTTTTTGTTTTGGCAACTGTTTCTCTGTTTGTTTAATGCAAAGTCTTTTTGTTAATGATAATGCAAAATCTTGTATCAATTATTATTATTATTATTCATCTTTATGATTAAAACCTCTATTTTTATAGTTTTTTAGTGTTACAAAAAAAACAGAACAATATAATAGTGTGTTGTTTTTTCTCTGTTTGTTGAATGCAAAATCTTGTATCGTTATTATTATTATTCATATTTATGATTGAAATCTCTGTTTTTAATATCTTTTTAGTGTTATAAAAAGAACATAACACCTAACAATAAAATAGTTTCTTTTGAAAAATCTATTATTTCTTTATACATTATTTTCCTCGGCTCCTCACCCAGATTTTTAAACTAAAACAATATGTAACTTTTTTGAAAAAACAATAAAGAAATGATTTGTTTTACCCAAAAAAGGATTGTACTTTCAACCATCAGTAACTAAAAAATAAGTCAAACAAATATCAAACACGGTAACTTTATAATATTATATAAATTACCAACTCACACTATCCACCTCATAAACCTAAACCTAAAGGCCTACGCTTGACATAAGCGCCGTCAAGTACCATCTTAAAGTTAAAACTCTTTTCTTTTACACCAAAATAGAGTTTGGTCGGAACACAATAGTTTCATCGTATCTAATTACCAAAAAAAAAAATAGTTTCATCGTATCTTATCTCATCGTAAGGTACTTTACTTTAATTTCCTATGAATGGCAATTTTTTTTTCTAAAGCTATATTGAGATTTATAAAAGTTTAGTTGAAGATCGATGGTACAATTATTCTTTTTTTCCAATCTTGTGTTAGTTTTCAAGATGAAACAAAGCACTAGTTTGTGATTTTTCTCTACAAGCGAAAATGGTCCGTTCACTATTGTTTCGTTATTCGCCGACCTGTATATTCTCTTTTGCTTTTTTTGACGATATCCGGCGATTTGAGGCGAAATTCGGTGATTTTAGGCGAAAAACGTGCTATTTCTTCAGGTTTGGTTATATTGTTTGATTTTGTTGTTTAAATTTTGATTCTTGTTGAATTTTGATAATTGTTGTTTGATTTTGTTGTTTGATCTTGTTGTTGATTATATTGTTTGACCATTATATAATGAATGTTGTTGATCTTGTTGATTATGTTAGATCTAGATCTTGTTGTTTAGATCTTGTAGTTTGATCTAGGTTATGAATGTTTAATTAGGAAAATATAAAATATATATATTATAAGGACATAAACAATTATAAGGTCATTCATAATTATAAGGTCATAAACAATTTAAACTAAAAATTATACAATTGTAACAATTTTCTCCATTACACATCTTAGGGATTTTGTCTTTCTATAATTGTTTATTTTACTTAAACTTTCTATTGTCTTTGTAATAAATTTGGTATAAATTTTAAAACACTAATCATATGTGACAAAATATGTGAATTTCACTTAAAATATGTGATTTTAACTTAAGATATCTTTCTTTAATTCACTTAAGATATGTGAATTTTAAAACACTAATTTCAAAATATGTTTCCTTGATTAGTGTTCTAAAATTTGTGATGCCATGTTTTTTTACTTAAATTTATGTTTGTTTGTTTTAATTTGACTTTAGTTTACAAAAGTTATTAACTATTGTTTGTTTTAAAATTTGATTGTTAGGTTCTATTTGTAGTTATGTCTTCATCTAGGGGTACACAATCTCGTTCTAGCAGGCCGCAGTTGGTTCTCCCCCAATCTGCCATAGGTGCTTCGGTGATTATCGTTACGCTTACAAGCGGTATACGAATTGCCTCATAGGAGATCGCAAAGCATTGCCTCCATCCTCATAAGGAAAATGGAGCACTTTGGTATTTAATCATCTTATAATTTTAGCAATTATATATATATATATATTATGCATTGTGTTATAAAATGTATTTATGACGTTTTACAAATTTTTATTAAGGATTGGGATCGATGACTCGGTCACCAATTTTATTAGAAAGACGTGGCAAGGCAATTTCTGGGGTCCTTGGAAAAATTGGACCGATGTTAAAAAACATAAATCCGAGAAAATTGAGAACTGGTGGGGATCATTTGTGGTAAGTTACAGTTTTAAAATATTTAAGAGTTTATTGTGTAAAATTTTATACTAATAATTGTGGTTTCGAGTTGTAGGCCAATTATTATTGGGATCCCTCGCACGAGGACCTCGTCTTTTTCGAGTGGAAGGAAAAGACAAAGAAGAGAATCGGGGAGGAAATAAGTAGGAAGCACAGAAAGGGAGTGCAACCTACTTATATCAGCGGTGATGATTGGCTCATCCTTTTGGCAGAGTGGAATACTCCCAAAGCCAAATTGAAAAGTGAGAAGGCGACAACAAGCCGTCAGACTCCTATAGTCGGGAGTACAATGCACGTCCACTACGGTGACCCCAATTCCTTCTCCAAAATCAATTATAATTTGGTAAGTTTAATAAATACATTAATAAATACATACGAATAAATTTATTTTCGTTATTAATTTTAACATTAACGTATACATTTGAATTTTAACAAATACAGCAGCAAGAGGATCCCCAATCCCGGGATCACTCTCTTCTCAGTACGAAGGTACGTCGAGCACGACTTATTCACAGGGTGATGAGTCTTATACGCAAAGAGTCAACCGTTTATACTTAGAGGTAAATCTTTTTCATTTTCTATTGCTATAACTTTTGTATCTTTTGTTATTAATTATGTAATGTTTAAATATGCGAAGGTCAACCCGAAATACGGAGAGGCCTACGGCGTAGGTAGTGCAAAGACGTAGTTCTATCAACCGTACGTCCCTTATCCGTCGTCGACACAAGAGGATATTCGCGGTGAATTCGAAGCGTTCAAGACTACCACTCAACAAAGGTTAGATCGCCTTGAAGCCGGAAGCTCGGCGGGCCGGGTCAAGTCCCGCATGACCCAAAAGACCCGAGTCAAAGCACGCTAGACCCGACTCTAGTGCCGCAAGGCCCGATCCAGCTCGAGGAGTTTAACACAACCCACCTGAACTCGCTTGGGAATTTTGATTATAGCCTGTAGTTTTTTGTATTTTGCAACAAATGTTTTTTTATTTATATAACTTTAAATTTTGTTAAACTATTTCTTTGAGGTTTTAATTATAAAACATTATTGTCTTTCTAATTCGGTTTTAATTTTAATTTTTAAATTTAGAATTTCGTAAATCAAAATTGG
The DNA here is from genome assembly GCA_963556525.1 of Cochlearia excelsa. NCBI lineage: Eukaryota > Viridiplantae > Streptophyta > Magnoliopsida > Brassicales > Brassicaceae > Cochlearia > Cochlearia excelsa. The sequence goes on from OY748330.1 coordinate 20,892,196, forward strand.
ATTATTATTTTTTTAAAAAAAATTTCAGCCTACTCACAGAAATTTTCATGGGTTTTACGTAGTTAAAGAAAGTAGCACGAAAAACCCACGTAAAATTTCGTGGCACTTTACCCACGAAAATTTTCGTGGGTTTTTCGTGGTTTATAAATATACCCACAAAATACCCACGAAAATTTTTGTGGGTAGATTTGCCACAAAAATTTAGGTGGCTTTTCGTGGGTAAATTACCCACGGAAATTTCCGTGGGTTTTTCGTGGGTAACCCACGAAAATTTCTACCCACGACGCTATACCCACGAAAAAATAGCCTAAAACCCACGAAAATTTTCGTGGGTATTTTGTTTTTTTTACTAGTGAACATAGCTATTTTGTAGATATCGGGTAAAGAAAAAATGAATAATTATCGTGAAAGGTTGTTGTAAACATAAATAAACTAGAAACGACATTGGAGATATTCGAAGATCTGCAAAAGAGAATTTATTATTTCCGATGAGATAAAAAAGAAAAATGATTTTTCTAGTTATTTATAGATTATATGAGTTATAATATTTGAGAATATGCAAAACAAAAAAAGTTTTAACTTTATTATTTCGCAAAGTTATTAATGAGACTCGTTGTGTAGCTTTTAAAAGTTTGTGAAGATTGTAATAAGCTAATCAACAATGTAATATATTTTATATATAAATCAGTTCACTTTGTAATATTTTTTTGTTTAATTACCATGTTAATTACTTTGTAATTTTCTATATGTTTAACATGGTAGAAGTTTCAATCACTTAGTAATTTTCGTTTGTGATTATGTACCATGGACGAAATTTCTCTTGTTCACAATCTCAATGTTAAATCCAATTTGTTTTTAATAGAATACGTCAAAACTTTCAAGAACAAAGAAAACAACAAAGTTACAATAACAATATGACATCAATAAATGTCACTACTAAACACATGGTTCTCTAAGGTTAAATATGATATATGTATATATATATCTACGTATTTATACATTATGGTTTCGATTAGAGATCCCTTTCGATTATCATATTTGACCCATTTAACTTTCAAGTGTGACATGAAAGGATAAAAAAATATTTGGAGACCAAACAATGATACTATTTAGTCCTTGATGGTCTAATGTTTTAAGCTTTTACCTTCTCTTTGTAAATTCATGTAACACTTTTTTGTAATAAAATTATTTGATGAAGAAAAAACAATGATACTATTGCTAACCATTGTCCAAATAGCTCACAAAAAACTTAAACCAAAGGCCAAAGCAAATTACTATTGTGATTTTGCAAAAGTCGAAACAAATTTGTTGAATGAAAACTGAGAGGGATAGGATACAGTATGAGAAACTGAAAGGATAACAGAAAGGACCGGTTCAACAGTTATATGAGCCGGTTGTATATGTAGGCTGCGGTTTAGAGTGAATACGAAGATGAGAAGAAGATATAAGGAGTGTTTGGTGGAGGAGTTTTAGCCATCGAGAAAGAGGAAGATAATACTAATAACCAATTTGGATGATTGTCTTTGTGAGAAATTATTCATGGCTCCATTGACTTACCTGCTAACCGGTTACTCTTTACATTTTATTTGAAGACTTTAGTAATCCAACATAAAACTAAGCATAAAAGTCCTAGGCTGTTAGGACACGTGGGTTCGATTCCCCGACATCGGAGTGACAATATTCAAAACGGAGAGACCTCAAACGTTAAAATCAACAGGCTTATGAACAGAGTGACCAACTTGAACTTGGAGAGGGATAAGAGGCGATCCAACGAGATAGCGAAGAAAGCGAAGCTCATTGATAGGAGGTGCGATAATAAGAGGTTGTGACCATTTATCAGAGGTTTGAGCTTTCATCCAACTTGGTCCTCAATTAGACTGAATTTATATATATACAAACTAACATTTCATCCCGGCATTGCGCGGAGTAATATTTTATATGAATGTAGCTAATTGATTTTGAATATTCATAATATACTATTTATGATTTTTTTAGGATTAAATATGAATGATATTGTATTTGAAATGTAGCCAAATCATTTTGAATGTTACATAATACTTTCAAATTTTTAATCTAATACATGATGATATTTTATAACCCGTTATTAACAAATTTCTTAACTTCTATAACATTTTATGTGGTATATATTTCTTTTTTAACCAAATATAATTGCTACTTATTCTAATGCATTTGTGATACTAAATTAACATATTTTATATTCTAACGCAATTGATTTTTTTAGTAATCATTTTGAGATATAGGAGTTAAAAAGCGTGTTTTATTTGAAATTTTAGTATCACAATGTTAACTTCATATGTTTCCATAGAAATCTTGTTTTTTCGGCTTTGTCTTTTTCTAAATTTGTCGTTTTTCTTATTAATTTATCCAAATATATGATGAAATTTTATATAGAGAAACTATCATAGTACTACATTATAGTTAAGTTTCTTGTATAATCATTTAGAAAATGTATAATTAATTTTATATAGAGAAATTATCATACAAATATATGTAATTTTTTACAAAACTGATGTTATTTTTTTAAAGGTTTATTGTTCGTTTGGGAACTTTTCCAAAAGTAATAGGAAAAGTAGTCCACCTTTTTCAGACTGAAAATATGAGTGTGGGGTCCAATTTCAACTAATACAGATCGCGTGTAATAGCAAACAGGGGGAGAAGTGAAATGACCGAAATGCCCATTTCGATTGTAATACATATTTGTCGGTGTTGTATAGTTGGGCCTATTAAAAACGATTTATAGAAAATAAAAAAGGCATGTTTTGTTGACATAAAAAGGGCCAGTTTAATGTGCCTAGTTTTCGAGATACATTATGTGTAAACTAGCGTGTTCTGCTTTTTAAAAAAAAACAGTCTTGTCATGATTCGTTTCTTGAGCATTTAATGCAGCAGATGAGTTAATATTGGTAAGTGGACTATTTTTGTGGACAGTTTCATGGGAAACTGACATCTTAGGGTGATTAAAGTAAAAAACTCTGTTAATATAATTATATATGTTTAGCCAGTCACATCTATTGAGAAAGTGTCTGTATAATGCTATCATCATTTTAGTGGATATAAGCAGTCTATGAAACTCTGAGTGTTGGGAGGAAATCATTATAATATCAAAACATAGAACAACCGACTCGAAGGAGAGTGTTTTCCTCTAGTGGTGTAATGGAAGGTAAACATGAAAACAAATAACATTGTTGTATATATTGGTTTTCTCATAGTTTTGTTGACCTGGACAACGATAAGTTCAATTATGTTACATCTTTTTAGGAGCATGCATCCGTTCTATACTGTATGTACGCAAGGTGTACGTAGGGGAAGGAACGCATTTGTTTCGGAAGTATAGAGGATGTCTACTCACAGCTAGTTGTCAAGATGCCAATTACAAAATAATACCACTTGCATTTTCCGTTGTTGACAGCGAGAATGATCTCTCTTGGAATTGGTTTTTCACAAAACTAAAAGAGACAATTGGAGACTCAGAAGAAGTAACCTTTATATCCGATCGAAACAATTCAATTGGTAAAGGGTTAAAAGAGGTGTATCCCTTAACACATCATGGCTTTTGTCTCGTGCATATCAAGCGAAACGTAAAAACCAGTTACATAAAAGGTAAGGTGGCTTCAATCGCATGGAGGGCTGGTACGAGACATAGGCTGAGGGACTTCAATGCTGAGTAGGAAAGAATTAAACAGAGGAATCCAAATTGTTGGCAATATCTAAAAGACATTGGATTTGAGAACTGGTGCCGCGTACATTTCAAAGGTAAACACTACAATCAAATGTCCAACAATATTGCAGAGTCTTTAAACAAAGCTCTGATTTCAGCTAGAGGCAGCCCCGTAGTGGCTTTGTTAGAATTCATTGACGTAGACAGTGAGTGTGTAAACATTTTTTGGGACGTTTTTTGAGAATGTTTAAAACCTGTCTAGTTAAACTAATGTGTATTGGATTTGGTATGTCAATGGTGCCATCGAATATAATTATATTTAAAAACTGTCTCCTTTTGGCCCACTAAAAATATTGCATCATAAACCATTGCCCATAAAGAAGTATATTTGGGAAATGTGAGGTCTTTTAATTGGTTGTACCAACGACGTGATAGTATTGTTGATGAAAATATAATAATTCTTAAAATAAAGTAATTGACGTCTGCGAAAAGAAAAGGTATTGACAAGACAACTCATAATTAATTCGGAAGAGAGAGAGCTTCGACACTATTTTATAGGCACCCGTGTTGAGGGTTAATTTATTCATGATTAATTCTCTGCAAAATAATAATTAAATTCGAGCCTTAGCTTTTGTGGTGGTTGAGTACCGTACAATACATAATATAGTACAAATGACTTGTTGGATTAGGTGTGTATAGTTGACCTTTCGAAAGGGGATAAAGTGGCGGCACTGTTTCATGGGCATACGTGTAGATGTGAAGGATTTTCATGATTAAACCCATTAATTATAATTTTAGTTTAGACATTAACTATACAAATGAACCCGTACGTCGGACATAATAATATTTAGAACTGGACGACCGTTAGATATTCAAAGGTCTATAAAATCCTAAACTGTCCACGAATATATATCATGTTCGTAAAAAAGTATTTTCAGTGATACATGTCGCATGAAATGGAAAATTCATTCATTTTGCCATCCGCTCCCCCTCCATTTTCCCGGACCTGATTGTAGAGAAAATAGCAATCATGCTAGGCAAGGATAACTACATTCACTAATAAGGACGTGCAACATTTCAATGTCATTGGATTGTCTACTGTTGTGCTTCGTTCGACCAACATCATCACATTATGCACATATCCGACAACTATGGCACCAAGTACGGTTATAAATTCTCTCGCTTTTGACATATAACAAGTATTTTTATGATATTTTTCACCAAATCGTTAATGTTCCGGATTGCTTCTCGGTAGAGACCATTCTTTTCCAAATGTGTGTTTGCCATGAACACGAACGTTGTTTATTACGAATTCATAAGGCTAATAACTCGAAACTGGATGTCCATGGATGTTTGTGTATGCTTTATCAAGTTCTACGTACGGACGATAGATGTACTTTTGCATACGCCATGTTCCAAATGTGTGCGGGCGAGGTGATATTTTTGGAGCTATGTTTGAATATATTTTCAATAACATTGCTCACCCTTGGTCTCTTTATATGTATGATATGGGCGAGGAACTTATCGACACAATGATGACTTTCACCCATCTGGAGGAAGACAATTTTGGGCCAATTTGGGAATACCCAAACCGTACAGAATTAATTACCCTGGCTGTTTTGCTTGGCATGACGAAGAACACTACTTTGAAGAATGCCGATTTACAACGCGCGTTGCGCATATGCGAACTCCTGTAAAATGGCTTTGGCTTTGTAAAATGTATGTTGTTTCATTCCACGACAATGGCTAAAGCCATCCATTATATAAAATCATTCAGTGTATAATATCGATTAGTGTACATTAAGTGGTGAAAACCTGTTTTTTGTAAAAAGTATGTTATTCGATTTTTATTATCATCCAGTGCTAATTCCAGTGTATAATATCATCCAGTGTATTCATCCAGTGTATAATTACAGTGGATACTTCCAGGGTATAATATCATGTAGTGTATAATATCATCCAGGGCTAATTCCATACATTGTATAATGCCATCCACTTTATAATATCATCCAGCGTACATTTAGTGGTGAAAAACTCATTTTCATTTTTATTAGATTCGAAGTATTAAAAACGGGGACTATATTGTACTAAAATTGTTGGGTAATTGCATTGTAAACCCTAGCAACTATAAATTACAAAGAAAACGGCGGAGTCGCTGTTTTGGCTCTTTCATTTAGGTAAAAAAATTAAAAAATCAAATTGAGGTTAGGGTTCTGCAATCATGAATGGAGAAAGAGACAGAGGAATACCTCTTCGTTGTCGATGTGGGGAACCCGCAACCATGAGGACTTCAAAAACTTCGAAGAATCCATGAAGACTCTTCCATTGTTGTCGATTTAGGGATGAGGTCGAGCTATAATTATTTTAAAACTTTTATTATCTTATATTTTCGATTTAATTCTATGTCGATTAAGACTTATAATGTGTCCGTTTTTTCATGATAGTAATTACCATTTGTTCATGTGGACTGAAGAGACAATGTTTGAAGAAATCGAATGAATCATACAAAAGATTGATGACATTGAAAGTGATTCGACGACATTAAACAAGAGCCTAAAGTACTGTGAATCTGAGATCGCCAATGTGATAATGGAGACTCTTTCTTATAAAAAAGTGGTTTCTGGTTTTGAGAATGAAGTTCGAGCTTGTTAAATGGAATTACGGAGCTTGAAGAACTTGATTGCTTTTGTTGTACTATTAGTAGTTTTTATACGTTTTTGATTTAGTAATTATGGTATGTTCTTGTAATATTTTTTGTTCTTGAGTTTATTTAATTTGTGAACTAACTACTTAGCTATGTACACATCTACTTGGGATTTGGGAAATTCTCTTCAAACTTTAGACTCTTAATTTCAAATTGTTACTATAAATCCATATAAAACATAAACCCTAAACCCTTTACCCTAGTAAGTACACTAAACCCTAAAACCTAGTACCCTAAACCCTAGTAAGTAAACTAAACCCTAAGCCCTAGTAAGTACACTATACCCTAAACCATTAACCCTAGTAATTACACTAAACCCTAAAACCTAGTAAGTACTCTAAACCCTAAACCTAGTAAGTACTCTAAACCCTAAACCCTAAACCCTAGTCTAACCATATACCCTAGTAAGTACTCTAAACCCTAGTAAGTACATTATATCCTAAACCCTAGTAAGTACACTATACACTATACCCTAAACCCTAGTAAGTACACTAAACCCTAGTCTAACCTTATACCCTAATAAGTACTCTAAACTCTATTAAGTACATTATACCCTAAACCCTAGTAAATACACTATACCCTAAACACTAGTAAGTACACTAAACCATAAACCCTAGTAAGTACACTAAACCCTAAACCCAAACCTGAGGTTGTGATTGTTTTATTTTGTTGTAATAACCGACTATTTTTTAACATTGTAGCTCAAACGATTTTATGGTTTGTTGTAATATGTAATAACATTGTAGTTGTTTTGTTATAATTCCAAATATATGTTAACATATCAAAGCATACCGAGTCGTTAACACTTCAACCATATACCATAAATCCTAAACACAATCCACTACACCCTATACCCTAAACCCAAAAACCTATAACCTATACCCTAAACCCAAACACAAATCTCCTATATCCTAAACTATATACCCAAAACCCTAGAACTAATAGCCATCGATAGAATGTTAAATAGTCAATATATAGAAATGTTAAAAAGGCATCTATAGAATGTTAAATAAACATCTATTTAATGTTAAATAGGCATCTATTGATTAGAAAATAAGCATCAATAAAAAGGTTCAATGTTAAATCACATAAACCAAAAACCAAGAATCTATACCCTATACCCTAACCCCAAGAACCTATACCCTAAACCCAAACAACAATCCCCTAAACCCTATACCTTAAACCTAGACCATAAAACCAATAGCCTTCAATAGAATGTTAAATAACAACCTATAGAATGTTAAAAAAACATATATAGACTATTAAATAGGCATTGTTAAGATGATATCTATAGACTATAGATTGAAAAATAGGAATCTATAAAAAATGTTCAATGTTAAATCACATAAACCAAAAACCAAGAACCTATACCCTATACCGTAACCCCAAGAACCTATAACCTAAACCCAAACAACAATCCCCTATACCCTAAACCCTAAAACCAATAGCCTTCAATAGAATGTTAAATATCAACGTATAGAATGTTAAAAAGCACATATAAACTGTTAAATAAACATCTATTTGATGTTAAGTAGGCATTGTTGAGATGATATCTATAGATTGGAAAATAGACATCTATAAAAAGGTTCAATGTTAAATCACATAAACCAAAAACTAAAAACATATATCCTATACCCTAAACCCAAACAACAATCCCCTATACCCTAAACCCAAACAACAATCCCCTATACCCTATATCCTAGACCCTAAAACCAATAGTGTTCAATATAATGTTAAATAGCCACCTATAGAATGTTGAAAAAACATATATAGACTGTTAAATAGGCATCTATAGATTGGCAAATAGCTATCTATGTACTATCAAATAGGCATCTATAAAAGTTTTAATGTTAAATAGGTATCTATAGAATGTCAAATGTGAGGATACGCAAAGGGGAAGGAAGACCCTAAAATAGAGTCATTTTATATTGAATATATACGATTTCCTTGTAAAAATGTATGGCTATGTGAACATGATAGATGCCACAATGTTAAATATTAAAGTTAACTTCAAGTTACACATAAATTGTAGGATCATAAATTGTATAGTTATTACATGGTTTCAAACGACAAATTATGTGAAAAAAACAGGTTTAGAGTTTGAAAAAGTACATTAATTTAAGGAAACAATCAAAATAGAAGGTTGATCTACTTAGATTGGAGACTCATTATTGTGTGGAACAATTCGACTGCGTAATTCGGGAGGCACCTTCAACCTGATCGCGAGTAAGCGCGATTTTTTGTCTAAATTGTTGGTTGCATGTAGCATCAACAACATGACATGACAAACGCAATCCCACTAAGCTCTGCATGAAAAATACAAATAACACATTACAAATTGATGTGTTATTGAGATATAAAAACAAAAATTGTTGTTCCAAAACTTAGAATTTCATACCTTGATCTGTTTGTCGAGTCGTTAGTGGTGGTCTGGTAATTGAAAAGGCATTCATAGTCTCGTGCCTCATCTCAGAGTTGTAAGCCAACGGTCTTGTAACATAGGGGAGGGCATATGCAAATGGAGTAACGTACCAAAGCGAGAATCAATAAGTTTTCGGATTTGATCCTCCTCCAAGGCCTTCTTGACAAGTTCAAGGTGGTTCAAACCGAAGTATGAATTGACCTTCTTCTTCAAAGGTTTGTGGCCGCACACAAACATCCGAGAGAGGCAACGAAGGCGTGGATTCACTTTGCCCGATACAAGAAACACAATACGGAAAAATTAAAGAAAAACAGTGAAAACTCAAATCTTTTTAAATCAATAAAGGATTTGACAAATAGATTTCTATAACAATAGAATCGAAATCCTTAATTAATTTTTACAGATGATCAACTCTGTGAAAAAGCAAAATCACAAAAATTAGAAAAACACATATAAAATCACTTTGCACGCAACGAGAAACACAAAAACGAAAAATTAATGAAAACAGTCAACTATGGACCGGATTTCACATGCAAAGAAAAATTAAAGAAAAACATGGAAAGAGAGTCAACTATGTAAATGAATAAAAGATTAGTAAAATAGATCTCTATAACAATAGAATCGAAATCCGTAATCCCTTTTTACATATAATCAACTATGTGACCGGCGAAAAGTTTTTTCGGTTAAAGTAAGAAAAATTAAAGAAAAACACTAAAAACCATTATGACATTATAATGTAAGCACCGAAATCCCTATTTTTTTACAGATTCTCAACAATGTGTCATAAACTTACCGAATTCTCTTCTTCGATGTAGCTATCTCTTCGGCCATCTCACCAAGTGTTTTTTTTTCGACGTCTTGTTCGGCGACGTCTTGTTCCGGCGAGTCTCCTTTGTCTCTTTCTTTTTCAACATTGTCGAGTTCTTTCAAAAACTCTAAGAAAAAGTAATGAGAGAGAGAGAAAGAAAGTACCCTAAACCCTAAATCTAGTAAGTACACTATACCCTAAACCTTTAAACCTAGTAAGTACACTAAACCCTAAATACTAGTAAGTAACCTAAACCCTAAACCCTAGTAAGTACATTAAACCCTAAACCCTAGTTTAACCCTATACCCTAGTAAGTACCCTAAACCCTAGTAAATACATTATAGCCTAAACCCTAGTAAGTACAAGTATACCCTAAACCTAGTAAGTATACTAAACCCTAGTAAGTATACTAAAACCTAGTAAGTACAATAAACACTAAACCCTAAACCCGAGGCTATGATTGTTTTATTTTGTTGTAATAGCCGACTATTTCTTAACATTGTAGCTTAAACGGTTTTATGGTTTGTTGTAGTATGTAATAACCCCACTAATCATGATTAGTTGTTTTGTTATAATTCCGAATGTATGTTAACATATCAAAGCACACCGAGTTGTTAACACTTCAACCATATACCCTAAATCCTAAACACAATCCACCACACCCTATACCCTAAACCCAAAAACCTATAACCTAAACCCAAACACAAATCCCCTATATCCTAAACTAAATACCCTAAACCCAAAACCCTATAACTAATAGCCATCGATAGAATGTTAAATAGTCAATATATAGAAATGTTAAAAGGGATCTATAGAATGTTAAATAAACATCTAATTAATGTTAAATAGGCATCTATAGATTGAAAAATAAGCATCAATAAAAAGGTTCAATGTTAAATAAAATAAACCAGAAACCAAGAACCTATACCCTAACCCAAAGAACCTATACCCTAAACCCAAACAACAATCCCCTAAACCCTAGAACCTAAAACCAATAGCCTTCAATAGAATGTTAAATAGCAACCTATAGAATGTTAAAAAAACATATATAAACTATTAAATAGACATTTATTTGATGTTAAATAGGCATTGTTGAGATGAAATCTATAGATTGAAAAATGGGCATCTATAAAAAGGTTCAATGTTAAATCATATAAACCAAAAACCAAGAACCTATACCCCATACTGTAACCCCAAGAACCTATACCCTAAACACAAACAACAATCCCCTATACCTTAAACCCTAAAACCAATAACCTTCAATAGAATGTTAAATATCAACCTATAGAATGTTAAAAAAGCATATATAAATTGTTATATAAATATCTATTTGATGTTAAGTAGGCATTGTTGAGATGATATCTATAGATTGGAAAATAGAAATCTATAAAAAGGTTCCATGTTAAATCACATAAACCAAAAACCAAAAACATATACCCTATACCCTAACCCCAAGAACCTATACCCTAAACCCAAACAACAATCCTCTATACCTTATACCCTAGACCCTAAAACCAATAGCCTTCAATAGAATGTTAAATAGCCACCTATAAAATGTTAAAAAATCATATATAGACTGTTAAATAGGCATCTATAGATTGGCAAATAGCCATCTATGTACTATCAAATAGGCATCTATAGAAGGCATCTATAAAAGTTTCAATGTTTAATAGGTATCTATAGAATGTCAAATGTGAAGATACGCAAAGGGGAAGGAAGACCCTAAAATAGAGTCATTTTATATTGAATATATATGATTTCCTTGTAAAAATGTATGGCTATGTGAACATGATAGATGCCACAAAGTTAAATATTAAAGTTAACTTCAAGTTACACATAAATTGTAGGATCATAAATTGTATAGTTATTACATGGTTCCAAACGACAAATTATGTGAAAAAAACAGGTTTAGAGTTTGAAAAAGTACATTAATTTAAGGAAACAATCAAAATAGAAGGTTGATCTACTTAGATTGGATACTCATTATTGTGTGGAACAATTCGACTGCGTAATTCTGGGAGCCACCTTCAACCTGATTGCGAGTAAGCGCAATTTTTTCGTCCAAATTGTTGGTTGCATGTAGCAACAACAACATGACAAACGCAATCCCACTAAGCTCTGCATGAAAAATACAAATAACACATTACAAATTGATGTGTTATTGAGATATAAAAACAAAAATTGTTGTTCCAAAACTTAGAATTTCATACCTTGATCGTTAGTCGAGTCGTTAGAGGTGGTCCGGTAATTGAAAAGGCATTCATAGTCTCGTGCCTCATCTCGAGTTGTAAGCCAACGGTCTTGTAACATAGGGGGGGGGGGTATATGCAAATGGAGTAACGTACCAAACTAAGAATCAATAAGTTTTCGAATTTGATCCTCCTCCAACGCCTTGTTGACAAGGTCAAGGTGGTTGAAACGAAGTTGACCTTCTTCTTCAAAGGTTCGTGGACGCGCACAAACATCCGGAGAGGAAACGACGGCATGGATTCACTTTGCCTGATACAAGAAACACAATACAGAAAAATTAAAGAAAAACAGTGAAAACTCAAATCTTTTTAAATCAATAAAGGATTTGACAGATAGATTTCTATAACAATAGAATCGAAATCCCTAATTATTTTTTTACAGATGATCAACTATGTGAAAAAGCAAAATCAAAAAATTAGAAAAACACATATAAAATCACTTTCCCTGCAACGAGAAACACAAAAACAGAAAAATTAATGAAAACAGTCAACTACGGACCGGATTTCACATGCAAAGAAAAATTAAAAAAAAAACATGGAAAGACAAATCAACTATGTAAATGAATAAAAGATTTAAAAAATAGATCTCTATAACAGTAGAATCGAAATCCCTAATCCATTTTTACATATAATCAACTATGTCACCGGCGAAAAGTTTTTTCGGTTAAAGTAAGAAAAATTAAAGAAAAACATAAAAACCAAAATGACATTATAATGTAAGCACCGAAATCCCTAATTTTTTGTACAGATTCTCAACAATGTGTCATAAACTTACCGAATTCTCTTCTTCGATGTAGCTATCTCTTCGACCATCTCACCAAGTATTTTTTTCGGCGACGTCTTGTTCGACGAGTCTCCTTTTTCTCTTTCTTTTTCGCCATTGTCGAGTTCTTCCAACAACTCTAAGAAAAAGTAATGAGAGAGAGAGAGAAGCAACTGATTTTACAAAGAGAGTAAAGGGAAGAGGCGTATGTCAGATATGAAGAATTGATTTGGTAAAAATATATTGAAATCAAATAAAATGGTTATGATTATGAAGGGTATAAGGGAAATTTAACACCAACGAAATAGTAACTGGACATTTTCCCAATTTCGACTCCAATAAGTATCATTTATAGTTTAGAAGTTTGTGTTATTATTATTTATTTATTGGTTACGCAAACAAATAGAAAAAATTTATTATTTGATATTAAATATTGTTGATGTGAAATATTTGTTACTATTTCATATCTTTTATCATATATTTCGTATAGTAAGTTTTTAAAAAATTTGTAAGTTGATTATACCAAACAATTATAAACTATAATTTTTGTTACTTATTCTCTTGAGTGCATAAAAACAACTCGTAAATATATTTTAAAAATATGTAATACTAGATTACAATTATAATAATCTTAAATTTATTTTAAGAAGGAAGTAATAAAAGATTATATATCACATTAGTATATATTAAGACAATAAATAAATTATGGTGATAAAAAGTCATCCATAAAATTTGTAAATTAAATTAAAAATAAACGATGGTGCGTTTAAACAACCATAAGATATAACAATGAATAAATTATGGTGCGTTTAAACAACCATAAAAATATAATAATAAATAAATTATGGTGCGTTTAAACAACCATAAAAATATAACAATAAATAAATTATGGTGCGTTTAAACAACCATAGAAATATAACAATAAACAAATTATGGTGCGTTTAAACAACCATAGAAATATAACAATAAACAAATTATGGTGTGTTTAAACAACCACAAAAATATAACCATAAATAAATATCGATGCGATAATCCGCGTACGAATAAATTATGGTTCTTAAAGCAACCATGTCATAAATAATAAAATATTGTAGAGACGATCGTACTGATAACGTGTTATAATAATATAGGTTTGATTTATATGAAACGATGTTTTCATAATAACGTAGAAACGATATAATATTATGTATATATAAGGCGTAACATATATTTTATATTAGAGTAGGAGACATACATTTTAGAGAGATTTTATTGTAAGTAGTTTATCTTCTTACATTGAAGTATCATCCTATATATAGAATAAGTTTTCGACAAATTCTACTTGTAAGTATTAAATAAATGGGATCCACTATAAGATATCACACGCAAAGTTACGACTTTTGCAACAGTATTTGGATATTTAAATAAATGAAAAATTAATTTAATATCTAGGATCGATCCTTTGCTAAGCTTTTTTGAAGTGTTCTAAGGACCTTTACGTGTCGATTTCTTATTGGACGATAATAAAAAAATAAAAAAATTGTTTTCTCTCTTTTTTTGTTTTGGCAACTGTTTCTCTGTTTGTTTAATGCAAAGTCTTTTTGTTAATGATAATGCAAAATCTTGTATCAATTATTATTATTATTATTCATCTTTATGATTAAAACCTCTATTTTTATAGTTTTTTAGTGTTACAAAAAAAACAGAACAATATAATAGTGTGTTGTTTTTTCTCTGTTTGTTGAATGCAAAATCTTGTATCGTTATTATTATTATTCATATTTATGATTGAAATCTCTGTTTTTAATATCTTTTTAGTGTTATAAAAAGAACATAACACCTAACAATAAAATAGTTTCTTTTGAAAAATCTATTATTTCTTTATACATTATTTTCCTCGGCTCCTCACCCAGATTTTTAAACTAAAACAATATGTAACTTTTTTGAAAAAACAATAAAGAAATGATTTGTTTTACCCAAAAAAGGATTGTACTTTCAACCATCAGTAACTAAAAAATAAGTCAAACAAATATCAAACACGGTAACTTTATAATATTATATAAATTACCAACTCACACTATCCACCTCATAAACCTAAACCTAAAGGCCTACGCTTGACATAAGCGCCGTCAAGTACCATCTTAAAGTTAAAACTCTTTTCTTTTACACCAAAATAGAGTTTGGTCGGAACACAATAGTTTCATCGTATCTAATTACCAAAAAAAAAAATAGTTTCATCGTATCTTATCTCATCGTAAGGTACTTTACTTTAATTTCCTATGAATGGCAATTTTTTTTCTAAAGCTATATTGAGATTTATAAAAGTTTAGTTGAAGATCGATGGTACAATTATTCTTTTTTTCCAATCTTGTGTTAGTTTTCAAGATGAAACAAAGCACTAGTTTGTGATTTTTCTCTACAAGCGAAAATGGTCCGTTCACTATTGTTTCGTTATTCGCCGACCTGTATATTCTCTTTTGCTTTTTTTGACGATATCCGGCGATTTGAGGCGAAATTCTGGTGATTTTAGGCGAAAAACGTGCTATTTCTTCAGGTTAACTTATATATGTATATTTGGTTGTTTAAATTTTGATTGTTGTTGAATTATCATAATTGTTGTTTGATTTTGTTGTTTGATCTTGTTGTTGATTATATTGTTTGACCATTATATAATGAATGTTGTTGATCTTGTTGATTATGTTAGATCTAGATCTTGTTGTTTAGATCTTGTAGTTTGATCTAGGTTATGAATGTTTAATTAGGAAAATATAAAATATATATATTATAAGGACATAAACAATTATAAGGTCATTCATAATTATAAGGTCATAAACAATTTAAACTAAAAATTATACAATTGTAACAATTTTCTCCATTACACATCTTAGGGATTTTGTCTTTCTATAATTGTTTATTTTACTTAAACTTTCTATTGTCTTTGTAATAAATTTGGTATAAATTTTAAAACACTAATCATATGTGACAAAATATGTGAATTTCACTTAAAATATGTGATTTTAACTTAAGATATCTTTCTTTAATTCACTTAAGATATGTGAATTTTAAAACACTAATTTCAAAATATGTTTCCTTGATTAGTGTTCTAAAATTTGTGATGCCATGTTTTTTTACTTAAATTTATGTTTGTTTGTTTTAATTTGACTTTAGTTTACAAAAGTTATTAACTATTGTTTGTTTTAAAATTTGATTGTTAGGTTCTATTTGTAGTTATGTCTTCATCTAGGGGTACACAATCTCGTTCTAGCAGGCCGCAGTTGGTTCTCCCCCAATCTGCCATAGGTGCTTCTGGTGATTATCGTTACCGCTTACAAGCGGTATACGAATTGCCTCATAGGAGATCGCAGCATTGCCTCCATCCTCATAAGGAAAATGGAGCACTTTGGTATTTAATCATCTTATAATTTTAGCAATTATATATATATATATATATATATATATATATATATATATATATTATGCATTGTGTTATAAAATGTATTTATGACGTTTTACTAATTTTTATTAAGGATTGGGATCGATGACTCGGTCACCAATTTTATTAGAAAGACGTGGCAAGGCAATTTCTGGGGTCCTTGGAAAAATTGGACCGATGTTAAAAAACATAAATCCGAGAAAATTGAGAACTGGTGGGGATCATTTGTGGTAAGTTACAGTTTTAAAATATTTAAGAGTTTATTGTGTAAAATTTTATACTAATAATTGTGGTTTCGAGTTGTAGGCCAATTATTATTGGGATCCCTCGCACGAGGACCTCGTCTTTTTCGAGTGGAAGGAAAAGACAAAGAAGAGAATCGGGGAGGAAATAAGTAGGAAGCACAGAAAGGGAGTGCGACCTACTTATATCAGCGGTGATGATTGACTCATCCTTTTGGCAGAGTGGAATACTCCCAAAGCCAAATTGAAAAGTGAGAAGGCGACAACAAGCCGTCAGACTCCTATAGTCGGGAGTACAATGCACGTCCACTACGGTGACCCCAATTCCTTCTCCAAAATCAATTATAATTTGGTAAGTTTAATAAATACATTAATAAATACATACGAATAAATTTATTTTCGTTATTAATTTTAACATTAACGTATACATTTGAATTTTAACAAATACAGCAGCAAGAGGATCCCCAATCCCGGGATCACTCTCTTCTCAGTACGAAGGTACGTCGAGCACGACTTATTCACAGGGTGATGAGTCTTATACGCAAAGAGTCAACCGTTTATACTTAGAGGTAAATCTTTTTCATTTTCTATTGCTATAACTTTTGTATCTTTTGTTATTAATTATGTAATGTTTAAATATGCAGAAGGTCAACCCGAAATACGGAGAGGCCTACGGCGTAGGTAGTGCAAAGACGTAGTTCTATCAACCGTACGTCCCTTATCCGTCGTCGACACAAGAGGATATTCGCGGTGAATTCGAAGCGTTCAAGACTACCACTCAACAAAGGTTAGATCGCCTTGAAGCTGGAAGCTCGGCGGGGCCGGGTCAAGTCCCGCATGACCCAAAAGACCTGAGTCAAAGCACGCTAGACCCGACTCTAGTGCCGCAAGGCCCGATCCAGCTCGAGGAGTTTAACACAACCCACCTGAACTCGCTTGGGAATTTTGATTATAGCCTGTAGTTTTTTGTATTTTGCAACAAATGTTTTTTTATTTATATAACTTTAAATTTTGTTAAACTATTTCTTTGAGGTTTTAATTATAAAACATTATTGTCTTTCTAATTCGGTTTTAATTTTAATTTTTAAATTTAGAATTTCGTAAATCAAAATTGGATTATTATTTTTTTTAAAAAAAATTCAGCCTACTCACAGAAATTTTCATGGGTTTTCTGTGGTTAGCCGAGTAGCCACGAAAAACCCACGTAAAATTTCGTGGCACTTTACCCACGAAAATTTTCGTGGGTTTTTCGTGGTTTATAAATATACCCACAAAATACCCACGAAAATTTTTGTGGGTAGATTTGCCACAAAAATTTAGGTGGCTTTTCGTGGGTAACCCACGAAAATTTCTACCCACGACGCTATACCCACGAAAAAATAGCCTAAAACCCACGAAAATTTTCGTGGGTATTTTGTTTTTTTTACTAGTGAACATAGCTATTTTGTAGATATCGGGTAAAGAAAAAATGAATAATTATCGTGAAAGGTTGTTGTAAACATAAATAAACTAGAAACGACATTGGAGATATTCGAAGATCCGCAAAAGAGAATTTATTATTTCCGATGAGATAAAAAAGAAAAATGATTTTTCTAGTTATTTATAGATTATATGAGTTATAATATTTGAGAATATGCAAAACAAAAAAAGTTTTAACTTTATTATTTCGCAAAGTTATTAATGAGACTCGTTGTGTAGCTTTTAAAAGTTTGTGAAGATTGTAATAAGCTAATCAACAATGTAATATATTTTATATATAAATCAGTTCACTTTGTAATATTTTTTTGTTTAATTACCATGTTAATTACTTTGTAATTTTCTATATGTTTAACATGGTAGAAGTTTCAATCACTTAGTAATTTTCGTTTGTGATTATGTACCATGGACGAAATTTCTCTTGTTCACAATCTCAATGTTAAATCCAATTTGTTTTTAATAGAATACGTCAAAACTTTCAAGAACAAAGAAAACAACAAAGTTACAATAACAATATGACATCAATAAATGTCACTACTAAACACATGGTTCTCTAAGGTTAAATATGATATATGTATATATATATCTACGTATTTATACATTATGGTTTCGATTAGAGATCCCTTTCGATTATCATATTTGACCCATTTAACTTTCAAGTGTGACATGAAAGGATAAAAAAATATTTGGAGACCAAACAATGATACTATTTAGTCCTTGATGGTCTAATGTTTTAAGCTTTTACCTTCTCTTTGTAAATTCATGTAACACTTTTTTGTAATAAAATTATTTGATGAAGAAAAAACAATGATACTATTGCTAACCATTGTCCAAATAGCTCACAAAAAACTTAAACCAAAGGCCAAAGCAAATTACTATTGTGATTTTGCAAAAGTCGAAACAAATTTGTTGAATGAAAACTGAGAGGGATAGGATACAGTATGAGAAACTGAAAGGATAACAGAAAGGACCGGTTCAACAGTTATATGAGCCGGTTGTATATGTAGCTGCGGTTAGAGTGAATACGAAGATGAGAAGAAGATATAAGGAGTGTTTGGTGGAGGAGTTTTAGCCATCGAGAAAGAGGAAGATAATACTAATAACCAATTTGGATGATTGTCTTTGTGAGAAATTATTCATGGCTCCATTGACTTACCTGCTAACCGGTTACTCTTTACATTTTATTTGAAGACTTTAGTAATCCAACATAAAACTAAGCATAAAAGTCCTAGGCTGTTAGGATACGTGGGTTCGATTCCCCGGCATCGGAGTGACAATATTCAAAACGGAGAGACCTCAAACGTTAAAATCAACAGGCTTATGAACAGAGTGACCAACTTGAACTTGGAGAGGGATAAGAGGCGATCCAACGAGATAGCGAAGAAAGCGAAGCTCATTGATAGGAGGTGCGATAATAAGAGGTTGTGACCATTTATCAGAGGTTTGAGCTTTCATCCAACTTGGTCCTCAATTAGACTGAATTTATATATATACAAACTAACATTTCATCCCAGCATTGCGCGGAGTAATATTTTATATGAATGTAGCTAATTGATTTTGAATATTCATAATATACTATTTATGATTTTTTAGGATTAAATATGAATGATATTGTATTTGAAATGTAGCCAAATCATTTTGAATGTTACATAATACTTTCAAATTTTTAATCTAATACATGATGATATTTTATAACCCGTTATTAACAAATTTCTTAACTTCTATAACATTTTATGTGGTATATATTTCTTTTTTAACCAAATATAATTGCTACTTATTCTAATGCATTTGTGATACTAAATTAACATATTTTATATTCTAACGCAATTGATTTTTTTAGTAATCATTTTGAGATATAGGAGTTAAAAAGCGTGTTTTATTTGAAATTTTAGTATCACAATGTTAACTTCATATGTTTCCATAGAAATCTTGTTTTTTCGGCTTTGTCTTTTTCTAAATTTGTCGTTTTTCTTATTAATTTATCCAAATATATGATGAAATTTTATATAGAGAAACTATCATAGTACTACATTATAGTTAAGTTTCTTGTATAATCATTTAGAAAATGTATAATTAATTTTATATAGAGAAATTATCATACAAATATATGTAATTTTTTACAAAACTGATGTTATTTTTTTAAAGGTTTATTGTTCGTTTGGGAACTTTTCCAAAAGTAATAGGAAAAGTAGTCCACCTTTTTTCAGACTGAAAATATGAGTGTGGGGTCCAATTTCAACTAATACAGATCGCGTGTAATAGCAAACAGGGGGAGAAGTGAAATGACCGAAATGCCCATTTCGATTGTAATACATATTTGTCGGTGTTGTATAGTTGGGCCTATTAAAAACGATTTATAGAAAATAAAAAAGGCATGTTTTGTTGACATAAAAAGGGTCAGTTTAATGTGCCTAGTTTTCGAGGTACATTATGTGTAAACTAGCGTGTTCTGCTTTTTAAAAAAAAACAGTCTTGTCATGATTCGTTTCTTGAGCATTTAATGCAGCAGATGAGTTAATATTGGTAAGTGGACTATTTTTGTGGACAGTTTCATGGGAAACTGACATCTTAGGGTGATTAAAGTAAAAAACTCTGTTAATATAATTATATATGTTTAGCCAGTCACATCTATTGAGAAAGTGTCTGTATAATGCTATCATCATTTTAGTGGATATAAGCATCTATGAAACTCGAGTGTTGGGAGGAAATCATTATAATATCAAAACATAGAACAACCGACTCGAAGGAGAGTGTTTTCCTCTAGTGGTGTAATGGAAGGTAAACATGAAAACAAATAACATTGTTGTATATATTGGTTTTCTCATAGTTTTGTTGACCTGGACAACGATAAGTTCAATTATGTTACATCTTTTTAGGAGCATGCATCCGTTCTATACTGTATGTACGCAAGGTGTACGTAGGGGAAGGAACGCATTTGTTTCGGAAGTATAGAGGATGTCTACTCACAGCTAGTTGTCAAGATGCCAATTACAAAATAATACCACTTGCATTTTCCGTTGTTGACAGCGAGAATGATCTCTCTTGGAATTGGTTTTTCACAAAACTAAAAGAGACAATTGGAGACTCAGAAGAAGTAACCTTTATATCCGATCGAAACAATTCAATTGGTAAAGGGTTAAAAGAGGTGTATCCCTTAACACATCATGGCTTTTGTCTCGTGCATATCAAGCGAAACGTAAAAACCAGTTACATAAAAGGTAAGGTGGCTTCAATCGCATGGAGGGCTGGTACGAGACATAGGCTGAGGGACTTCAATGCTGAGTAGGAAAGAATTAAACAGAGGAATCCAAATTGTTGGCAATATCTAAAAGACATTGGATTTGAGAACTGGTGCCGCGTACATTTCAAAGGTAAACACTACAATCAAATGTCCAACAATATTGCAGAGTCTTTAAACAAAGCTCTGATTTCAGCTAGAGGCAGCCCCGTAGTGGCTTTGTTAGAATTCATTGACGTAGACAGTGAGTGTGTAAACATTTTTTGGGACGTTTTTTGAGAATGTTTAAAACTGTCTAGTTAAACTAATGTGTATTGGATTTGGTATGTCAATGGTGCCATCGAATATAATTATATTTAAAAACTGTCTCCTTTTGGCCCACTAAAAATATTGCATCATAAACCATTGCCCATAAAGAAGTATATTTGGGAAATGTGAGGTCTTTTAATTGGTTGTACCAACGACGTGATAGATAGTATTGTTGATGAAAATATAATAATTCTTAAAATAAAGTAATTGACGTCTGCGAAAAGATTGAAGGTATTGACAAGACAACTCATAATTAATTCGGAAGAGAGAGCGTCGACACTATTTTATAGGCACCCGTGTTGAGGGTTAATTTATTCATGATTAATTCTCTGCAAAATAATAATTAAATTCGAGCCTTAGCTTTTGTGGTGGTTGAGTACCGTACAATACATAATATAGTACAAATGACTTGTTGGATTAGGTGTGTATAGTTGACCTTTCGAAAGGGGATAAAGTGGCGGCACTGTTTCATGGGCATACGTGTAGATGTGAAGGATTTTCATGATTAAACCCATTAATTATAATTTTAGTTTAGACATTAACTATACAAATGAACCCGTACGTCGGACATAATAATATTTAGAACTGGACGACCAGTTAGATATTCAAAGGTCTATAAAATCCTAAACTGTCCACGAATATATATCATGTTCGTAAAAAAGTATTTTCAGTGATACATGTCGCATGAAATGGAAAATTCATTCATTTTGCCATCCGCTCCCCCTCCATTTTCCCGGACCTGATTGTAGAGAAAATAGCAATCATGCTAGGCAAGGATAACTACATTCACTAATAAGGACGTGCAACATTTCAATGTCATTGGATTGTCTACTGTTGTGCTTCGTTCGACCAACATCATCACATTATGCACATATCCGACAACTATGGCACCAAGTACGGTTATAAATTCTCTCGCTTTTGACATATAACAAGTATTTTTATGATATTTTTCACCAAATCGTTAATGTTCCGGATTGCTTCTCGGTAGAGACCATTCTTTTCCAAATGTGTGTTTGCCATGAACACGAACGTTGTTTATTACGAATTCATAAGGCTAATAACTCAGAAACTGGATGTCCATGGATGTTTGTGTATGCTTTATCAAGTTCTACGTACAGACGATAGATGTACTTTTGCATACGCCATGTTCCAAATGTGTGCAGGGCGAGGTGATATTTTTGGAGCTATGTTTGAATATATTTTCAATAACATTGCTCACCCTTGGTCTCTTTATATGTATGATATGGGCGAGGAACTTATCGACACAATGATGACTTTCACCCATCTGGAGGAAGACAATTTTGGGCCAATTTGGGAATACCCAAACTGTACAGGAATTAATTACCCTGGCTGTTTTGCTTGGCATGACGAAGAACACTACTTTGAAGAATGCCAGATTTACAACGCCGCGTTGCGCATATGCGAACTCCTGTAAAATGGCTTTGGCTTTGTAAAATGTATGTTGTTTCATTCCACGACAATGGCTAAAGCCATCCATTATATAAAATCATTCAGTGTATAATATCGATTAGTGTACATTAAGTGGTGAAAACCTGTTTTTGTAAAAAGTATGTTATTCGATTTTTATTATCATCCAAAGTGCTAATTCCAAAGTGTATAATATCATCCGGTGTATTCATCCAGTGTATAATTACGGTGGATACTTCCAGGGTATAATATCATGTAGTGTATAATATCATCCAGGGCTAATTCCATACATTGTATAATGCCATCCACTTTATAATATCATCCAGCGTACATTTAGTGGTGAAAAACTCATTTTCATTTTTATTAGATTCGAAGTATTAAAAACGGGGACTATATTGTACTAAAATTGTTGGGTAATTGCATTGTAAACCCTAGCAACTATAAATTACAAAGAAAACGGCGGAGTCGCTGTTTTGGCTCTTTCATTTAGGTAAAAAAATTAAAAAATCAAATTGAGGTTAGGGTTCTGCAATCATGAATGGAGAAAGAGACAGAGGAATACCTCTTCGTTGTCGATGTGGGGAACCCGCAACCATGAGGACTTCAAAAACTTCGAAGAATCCATGAAGACTCTTCCATTGTTGTCGATTTAGGGATGAGGTCGAGCTATAATTATTTTAAAACTTTTATTATCTTATATTTTCGATTTAATTCTATGTCGATTAAGACTTATAATGTGTCCGTTTTTTCATGATAGTAATTACCATTTGTTCATGTGGACTGAAGAGACAATGTTTGAAGAAATCGAATGAATCATACAAAAGATTGATGACATTGAAAGTGATTCGACGACATTAAACAAGAGCCTAAAGTACTGTGAATCTGAGATCGCCAATGTGATAATGGAGACTCTTTCTTATAAAAAAGTGGTTTCTGGTTTTGAGAATGAAGTTCGAGCTTGTTAAATGGAGTTACGGAGCTTGAAGAACTTGATTGCTTTTGTTGTACTATTAGTAGTTTTTATACGTTTTTGATTTAGTAATTATGGTATGTTCTTGTAATATTTTTTGTTCTTGAGTTTATTTAATTTGTGAACTAACTACTTAGCTATGTACACATCTACTTGGGATTTGGGAAATTCTCTTCAAACTTTAGACTCTTAATTTCAAATTGTTACTATAAATCCATATAAAACATAAACCCTAAACCCTTTACCCTAGTAAGTACACTAAACCCTAAAACCTAGTACCCTAAACCCTAGTAAGTAAACTAAACCCTAAACCCTAGTAAGTAAACTAAACCCTAAACCCTAGTAAGTACACTATACCCTAAACCATTAACCCTAGTAATTACACTAAACCCTAAAACCTAGTAAGTACTCTAAACCCTAAACCTAGTAAGTACTCTAAACCCTAAACCCTAAACCCTAGTCTAACCATATACCCTAGTAAGTACTCTAAACCCTAGTAAGTACATTATATCCTAAACCCTAGTAAGTACACTATACACTATACCCTAAACCCTAGTAAGTACACTAAACCCTAGTCTAACCTTATACCCTAATAAGTACTCTAAACTCTATTAAGTACATTATACCCTAAACCCTAGTAAATACACTATACCCTAAACACTAGTAAGTACACTAAACCATAAACCCTAGTAAGTACACTAAACCCTAAACCCAAACCTGAGGTTGTGATTGTTTTATTTTGTTGTAATAACCGACTATTTTTTAACATTGTAGCTCAAACGATTTTATGGTTTGTTGTAATATGTAATAACATTGTAGTTGTTTTGTTATAATTCCAAATATATGTTAACATATCAAAGCATACCGAGTCGTTAACACTTCAACCATATACCATAAATCCTAAACACAATCCACTACACCCTATACCCTAAACCCAAAACCTATAACCTATACCCTAAACCCAAACACAAATCTCCTATATCCTAAACTATATACCCAAAACCCTAGAACTAATAGCCATCGATAGAATGTTAAATAGTCAATATATAGAAATGTTAAAAAGGCATCTATAGAATGTTAAATAAACATCTATTTAATGTTAAATAGGCATCTATTGATTAGAAAATAAGCATCAATAAAAAGGTTCAATGTTAAATCACATAAACCAAAAACCAAGAATCTATACCCTATACCCTAACCCCAAGAACCTATACCCTAAACCCAAACAACAATCCCCTAAACCCTATACCTTAAACCTAGACCATAAAACCAATAGCCTTCAATAGAATGTTAAATAACAACCTATAGAATGTTAAAAAAACATATATAGACTATTAAATAGGCATTGTTAAGATGATATCTATAGATTATAGATTGAAAAATAGGAATCTATAAAAAATGTTCAATGTTAAATCACATAAACCAAAAACCAAGAACCTATACCCTATACCGTAACCCCAAGAACCTATAACCTAAACCCAAACAACAATCCCCTATACCCTAAACCCTAAAACCAATAGCCTTCAATAGAATGTTAAATATCAACGTATAGAATGTTAAAAAGCACATATAAACTGTTAAATAAACATCTATTTGATGTTAAGTAGGCATTGTTGAGATGATATCTATAGATTGGAAAATAGACATCTATAAAAAGGTTCAATGTTAAATCACATAAACCAAAAACTAAAAACATATATCCTATTCCCTAACCCCAAGAACCTATACCCTAAACCCAAACAACAATCCCCTATACCCTATATCCTAGACCCTAAAACCAATAGTGTTCAATATAATGTTAAATAGCCACCTATAGAATGTTGAAAAAACATATATAGACTGTTAAATAGGCATCTATAGATTGGCAAATAGCTATCTATGTACTATCAAATAGGCATCTATAGAAGGCATCTATAAAAGTTTTAATGTTAAATAGGTATCTATAGAATGTCAAATGTGAGGATACGCAAAGGGGAAGGAAGACCCTAAAATAGAGTCATTTTATATTGAATATATACGATTTCCTTGTAAAAATGTATGGCTATGTGAACATGATAGATGCCACAATGTTAAATATTAAAGTTAACTTCAAGTTACACATAAATTGTAGGATCATAAATTGTATAGTTATTACATGGTTTCAAACGACAAATTATGTGAAAAAAACAGGTTTAGAGTTTGAAAAAGTACATTAATTTAAGGAAACAATCAAAATAGAAGGTTGATCTACTTAGATTGGAGACTCATTATTGTGTGGAACAATTCGACTGCGTAATTCCGGGAGGCACCTTCAACCTGATCGCGAGTAAGCGCGATTTTTTGTCTAAATTGTTGGTTGCATGTAGCATCAACAACATGACAAACGCAATCCCACTAAGCTCTGCATGAAAAATACAAATAACACATTACAAATTGATGTGTTATTGAGATATAAAAAAAATTGTTGTTCCAAAACTTAGAATTTCATACCTTGATCTGTTTGTCGAGTCGTTAGTGGTGGTCTGGTAATTGAAAAGGCATTCATAGTCTCGTGCCTCATCTCAGAGTTGTAAGCCAACGGTCTTGTAACATAGGGGAGGGCATATGCAAATGGAGTAACGTACCAAACTGAGAATCAATAAGTTTTCGGATTTGATCCTCCTCCAAGGCCTTCTTGACAAGTTCAAGGTGGTTCAAACTGAAGTATGAATTGACCTTCTTCTTCAAAGGTTTGTGGCCGCACACAAACATCCAGAGAGGCAACGAAGGCGTGGATTCACTTTGCCTGATACAAGAAACACAATACAGAAAAATTAAAGAAAAACAGTGAAAACTCAAATCTTTTTAAATCAATAAAGGATTTGACAAATAGATTTCTATAACAATAGAATCGAAATCCTTAATTAATTTTTACAGATGATCAACTCTGTGAAAAAGCAAAATCACAAAAATTAGAAAAACACATATAAAATCACTTTGCCTGCAACGAGAAACACAAAAACAGAAAAATTAATGAAAACAGTGAACTATGGACCGGATTTCACATGCAAAGAAAAATTAAAGAAAAACATGGAAAGAGAGTCAACTATGTAAATGAATAAAAGATTAGTAAAATAGATCTCTATAACAATAGAATCGAAATCCGTAATCCCTTTTTACATATAATCAACTATGTGACCGGCGAAAAGTTTTTTCGGTTAAAGTAAGAAAAATTAAAGAAAAACACTAAAAACCATTATGACATTATAATGTAAGCACCGAAATCCCTATTTTTTTACAGATTCTCAACAATGTGTCATAAACTTACCGAATTCTCTTCTTCGATGTAGCTATCTCTTCGGCCATCTCACCAAGTGTTTTTTTCGGCGACGTCTTGTTCCGGCGACGTCTTGTTCCGGCGAGTCTCCTTTGTCTCTTTCTTTTTCAACATTGTCGAGTTCTTTCAAAAACTCTAAGAAAAAGTAATGAGAGAGAGAGAAAGAAAGTACCCTAAACCCTAAATCTAGTAAGTACACTATACCCTAAACCTTTAAACCTAGTAAGTACACTAAACCCTAAATACTAGTAAGTAACCTAAACCCTAAACCCTAGTAAGTACATTAAACCCTAAACCCTAGTTTAACCCTATACCCTAGTAAGTACCCTAAACCCTAGTAAATACATTATAGCCTAAACCCTAGTAAGTACAGTATACCCTAAACCCTAGTAAGTATACTAAACCCTAGTAAGTATACTAAAACCTAGTAAGTACAATAAACACTAAACCCTAAACCTGAGGCTATGATTGTTTTATTTTGTTGTAATAGCCGACTATTTCTTAACATTGTAGCTTAAACGGTTTTATGGTTTGTTGTAGTATGTAATAACCCCACTAATCATGATTAGTTGTTTTGTTATAATTCCGAATGTATGTTAACATATCAAAGCACACCGAGTTGTTAACACTTCAACCATATACCCTAAATCCTAAACACAATCCACCACACCCTATACCCTAAACCCAAAAACCTATAACCTAAACCCAAACACAAATCCCCTATATCCTAAACTAAATACCCTAAACCCAAAACCCTATAACTAATAGCCATCGATAGAATGTTAAATAGTCAATATATAGAAATGTTAAAAGGGATCTATAGAATGTTAAATAAACATCTAATTAATGTTAAATAGGCATCTATAGATTGAAAAATAAGCATCAATAAAAAGGTTCAATGTTAAATAAAATAAACCAGTTAAATAAACATCTAATTAAGAACCTATACCCAATGTTAAATAAAATAACCCAAAGAACCTACCCTACCCAAAGAACCTAAACCCAAACAACAATCCCCTAAACCCTAGAACCTAAAACCAATAGCCTTCAATAGAATGTTAAATAGCAACCTATAGAATGTTAAAAAAACATATATAAACTATTAAATAGACATTTATTTGATGTTAAATAGGCATTGTTGAGATGAAATCTATAGATTGAAAAATGGGCATCTATAAAAAGGTTCAATGTTAAATCATATAAACCAAAAACCAAGAACCTATACCCCATACTGTAACCCCAAGAACCTATACCCTAAACACAAACAACAATCCCCTATACCTTAAACCCTAAAACCAATAACCTTCAATAGAATGTTAAATATCAACCTATAGAATGTTAAAAAAGCATATATAAATTGTTATATAAATATCTATTTGATGTTAAGTAGGCATTGTTGAGATGATATCTATAGATTGGAAAATAGAAATCTATAAAAAGGTTCCATGTTAAATCACATAAACCAAAAACCAAAAACATATACCCTATACCCTAACCCCAAGAACCTATACCCTAAACCCAAACAACAATCCTCTATACCTTATACCCTAGACCCTAAAACCAATAGCCTTCAATAGAATGTTAAATAGCCACCTATAAAATGTTAAAAAATCATATATAGACTGTTAAATAGGCATCTATAGATTGGCAAATAGCCATCTATGTACTATCAAATAGGCATCTATAGAAGGCATCTATAAAAGTTTCAATGTTTAATAGGTATCTATAGAATGTCAAATGTGAAGATACGCAAAGGGGAAGGAAGACCCTAAAATAGAGTCATTTTATATTGAATATATATGATTTCCTTGTAAAAATG
This sequence comes from Cochlearia excelsa, assembly GCA_963556525.1. NCBI lineage: Eukaryota > Viridiplantae > Streptophyta > Magnoliopsida > Brassicales > Brassicaceae > Cochlearia > Cochlearia excelsa. The sequence continues at coordinate 20,921,010 of OY748330.1, forward strand.
TATGGCTATGTGAACATGATAGATGCCACAAAGTTAAATATTAAAGTTAACTTCAAGTTACACATAAATTGTAGGATCATAAATTGTATAGTTATTACATGGTTCCAAACGACAAATTATGTGAAAAAAACAGGTTTAGAGTTTGAAAAAGTACATTAATTTAAGGAAACAATCAAAATAGAAGGTTGATCTACTTAGATTGGATACTCATTATTGTGTGGAACAATTCAACTGCGTAATTCTGGGAGCCACCTTCAACCTGATTGCGAGTAAGCGCAATTTTTTCGTCCAAATTGTTGGTTGCATGTAGCAACAACAACATGACAAACGCAATCCCACTAAGCTCTGCATGAAAAATACAAATAACACATTACAAATTGATGTGTTATTGAGATATAAAAACAAAAATTGTTGTTCCAAAACTTAGAATTTCATACCTTGATCTGTTAGTCGAGTCGTTAGAGGTGGTCTGGTAATTGAAAAGGCATTCATAGTCTCGTGCCTCATCTCAGAGTTGTAAGCCAACGGTCTTGTAACATAGGGGGGGGGGGGGGGTATATGCAAATGGAGTAACGTACCAAACTAAGAATCAATAAGTTTTCGAATTTGATCCTCCTCCAACGCCTTGTTGACAAGGTCAAGGTGGTTGAAACTGAAGTTGACCTTCTTCTTCAAAGGTTCGTGGACGCGCACAAACATCCGGAGAGGAAACGACGGCATGGATTCACTTTGCCTGATACAAGAAACACAATACAGAAAAATTAAAGAAAAACAGTGAAAACTCAAATCTTTTTAAATCAATAAAGGATTTGACAAATAGATTTCTATAACAATAGAATCGAAATCCCTAATTATTTTTTTACAGATGATCAACTATGTGAAAAAGCAAAATCAAAAAATTAGAAAAACACATATAAAATCACTTTCCCTGCAACGAGAAACACAAAAACAAAAAAATTAATGAAAACAGTCAACTACGGACCGGATTTCACATGCAAAGAAAAATTAAAAAAAAAACATGGAAAGACAGTCAACTATGTAAATGAATAAAAGATTTAAAAAATAGATCTCTATAACAGTAGAATCGAAATCCCTAATCCATTTTTACATATAATCAACTATGTCACCGGCGAAAAGTTTTTTCGGTTAAAGTAAGAAAAATTAAAGAAAAACATAAAAACCAAAATGACATTATAATGTAAGCACCGAAATCCCTAATTTTTTGTACAGATTCTCAACAATGTGTCATAAACTTACCGAATTCTCTTCTTCGATGTAGCTATCTCTTCGACCATCTCACCAAGTATTTTTTTCGGCGACGTCTTGTTCCGACGAGTCTCCTTTTTCTCTTTCTTTTTCGCCATTGTCGAGTTCTTCCAACAACTCTAAGAAAAAGTAATGAGAGAGAGAGAGAAGCAACTGATTTTACAAAGAGAGTAAAGGGAAGAGGCGTATGTCAGATATGAAGAATTGATTTGGTAAAAATATATTGAAATCAAATAAAATGGTTATGATTATGAAGGGTATAAGGGAAATTTAACACCAACGAAATAGTAACTGGACATTTTCCCAATTTCGACTCCAATAAGTATCATTTATAGTTTAGAAGTTTGTGTTATTATTATTTATTTATTGGTTACGCAAACAAATAGAAAAAATTTATTATTTGATATTAAATATTGTTGATGTGAAATATTTGTTACTATTTCATATCTTTTATCATATATTTCGTATAGTAAGTTTTTAAAAAATTTGTAAGTTGATTATACCAAACAATTATAAACTATAATTTTTGTTACTTATTCTCTTGAGTGCATAAAAACAACTCGTAAATATATTTTAAAAATATGTAATACTAGATTACAATTATTAATATTTTAAATATCTCGTTATTGTTTTACTGTTTAATTTTAGAGAAAATTTTGTTTCAACTCGTTATTAAATTTTTACTGTTTGATTTTAGGGAAAAAATATTGTTTCAAATCGTTATTAAATTCTTAATAATGTTTAATATTAACTAAACTCTTTTTCATTTTGTGTTATTTTTTTAAAACAATTAAAATGGTTTTTTGTCAAAAACTCTTTCTAATTGTATTTCGAATTAAGTAAAAATTTAATGGTATTTTGTTACAAATACCTATGTAATCCTATATATATTTGTGTGAATTATATGTTTTTCTTATTTTGTTTTGCCAATCATCTGTACATAATTTTTAAAAAAATTGAATCATGTTATCGGAGAAAATTGTAATCTTTGGTTTTCATAATTGAATGTTTAAGTTTTTATTCTTTATGCACTATACCATCATATGTAATTTTAAGTAATTCTTTTGACATTATCATATTTGGGCAACAAAAAATATATTCTCTCTGTTCCAAACTAGGCTATTTCAAACGAATAAAAAAAATATTTACTTTTTTGTCTTTTCAATACGAAAATATCATTTAGTGTTTACCTAATTTCAAATTCAACCACTAGAAAAATTAATTCGTCAAAATAAATAAAAAACAATAATTTTGCATTAGAAGTTTAAAACTACATCTATTTTGAAGAAAAAAAAAATAATGGGAAAAGAGGGAGTAGTATAGAAGACATATATAGAGTAAAAAATGGTTTTTAAACTATAAAAAGCCATTGTAAAGATTTTCATTTTATGTACAGATTTGGTCCAGATCCCACCAACGAATTTTAATCGGATTAAGCAAAAAATGGGACAAGACATGAAACAATAAGAGCATCATTATAGGTAGGTGACTCTTAGAATTTTTTTTTTTATCGAAAATAAAAATAAAATAAAATAAAAATTAATTAATTGATCAATCACGGGCCGCCACGTGTCGGTGGGGCCCGCGAAATAGTCAAGAGCCAACTCTTAGATAGGAGTTTTGGGATTGGGCTTTTAATTTATTTGTGGGGACCCACAGGTTAAAAGCCCTCCCTGGAGCCCCTATAATGATGGTCTAAGACCATTGATTTTTTAAAGGGACTGTGATTTATTTGATTAGGTAGAAATTTTTTTAGAAGAAAGCAGGTTGTATATATTAAACAATGAGGAATTCACAAAACTACACTCTTTATCCCTTCACTTCATAAAACTATACATAATTCAATATTTTAACTTATTTACTTCCTTTCAAAATTTTAAATGGTTAATTTACCCTTTCGAAAATTACCAAAATTTGGGTTTACTAATTAGTGTTTAGGGTATGCTGTTAAAGGGGCATGATTGTTTGCGTATGGTTTATTTGAATTTAATTTTGAGTGTTTAGGTATAGTTTTAAAAATTGATTTTAAAATGGTGCAGTTTTGTGAAATGCTATTTAAAAAGTGTAGTTTTGAAATTGTTCCTTAAAAATATGTAATTAATATAATTTTGTTTAAAACAAATATTTAATAGTTTTTTCAATTTTCAAAACTACAAAATACAATGGATTTCCATACAACTAAATACTTTTGAAAATTTCAAAAAAAGACACCATTTCAAACATTAATTAACAAAACTACACCTAAGTCAAAATTTTGTAAATTTTACACATTTATAAATTTATAAATTTAAATGATAAAATTTTTGTAAATTTTACACATTTATAAATTTACACATTGGAACTCTATAGGGTTAGGCAATTGGAACAAACTAATTAGAACCGAACCGACCGAACCAAAAAAGTCGGTTTTTGGTTTAGTGTTCAATTTAGTTGACAACCTTCTAATATCACTTCGGATCTTGGTTTGGTTCGGATCGGCGGCTTTGAACCGATTGGTTCTTTGGATTTAGTTTTATTTTACTTGTTTTACTGTTGATATATCTTTTTGTTTCCTTGTTATTCTTCGTTGTTCTTCAATCTCAATATTGTTTCTTCTTTACCAATAGATTAAAAATCGATATTAACTTTAAACAGTTTAAAAACCTTAAAATACTATTAAATAAAATACTTACGGCTTACTTTTTGTTTTCTTTTGACTCAAGTCAAAATATTGATAACACTGGGATTTTACCGGTGGTACACACCGAATTTATGTTTTCTAATATTTTATATATTTAGTTTATAAATTTGTGATATAATTTTTGGTACAATTTAACCGGAAAAAACTCGTTAACAAATAATCATAAACATATCCTATTGATTAATTTAATCAAAGTTTTAGATTTTCAATATATAGTAAATTTCCTATAAGTAATAAGAAGAATGTATGAATCATGACCCGACAATTTGTTGATTAACATCTAAAATAATACTCATAGATATAAAAATAATATATGTGCAATACTCATGTATAGAAGAACTACGTCATATTTTCAAAAAATAGCTTTAGATTCGGAAAAAGTTTTTAAAAATATTAATAAAACATTTTTATCAAAAAAAAATTAAAATATGAAATTAGTTTAAAATTTTCAAACCTACACCTTAAAAGCAAAATAGCGAAATCAAGTGAAAATATAAATTATAAATAAAATTTAATTTTGTGTTATTTTTGTTTGAAACCATTTAATGATTTTTTTTGTTGAAACTCATTTCGAGTATATTTTATATAATATGATTGAATGTTTTTCTTCTGGTGGTGACATGTGTTTGTCTATTCTTATGACATGTGTCTTTTTCAAAATTTAATGGTTAATTTATTATTATTAAAAAACATTTCATTTTAATTAATTTTTAAAATCAAAATTGATTTTACTTTTTCCAATAATCAAAAATAAATACCAAAATATTTTCTATGTATTAAATCTTTTTATTTAAGATTAATTATCCTCATAAGTTTTTGTATATTATTGATTTTAGATTTTATTATAATCAATATATCATATTAGTCACATAACTGAAATAATATCTAAAATTACTAATATTTTACCACTTTCAAAAATTAAAAATAAATGTCAAATAATAGTTTAGAAAAATTATTAACATTACTTTCATATAATACTATTTTTATATTTTATTTTATATATAAGATGAGCTTAAATGACATGTGTCCTCTATACAAAAAATAAATGTAAAATTGGAATAGTTTTAGTTACAAAATAAAACTCACAATCATTATATTCGACAAATACAATATTTTTGTAACCTCCATAATATTAATTACATTTATGCTATTAAATAAATTAAATAAAACCAGATAAAATATAAATTTTAGTCAAATGATATTTATTTCTTATAAAATTGACCAACAATAACTTCCATATCCAATTTGACATTAATATTTTATAAAATATTGTGTAACCTCCACCATAATGATGTGTAAGTAACGGGGATTTAGGGTTTAGAATTTACCTATTTAAAAATTTAAGAATAAATGTCAAATTGTCTTATATATTTATTTTAATTTAATACAAATGATTCATATGACTTTCATATAATACTATTTTTAGAGTTTATTGTTATTAAATACATTAATTCATGACATTCAAACATAATTATGAAAGTTGAATAGTTTTTATTACATAATTATTCCATTTTTCTATAAAAAAAAATTCTGAAACTAATTTGGTCAAATGATAATTATTTTTATAACATATGTGAATTACATATGTACATTCGCTTATGTAATTAATATATTAATATATAAGTTTTAGATTTTATATATAAATTTTAAATAATTATATCCTACTATCCTCATATTTTTGTAACCAATTATCATAATTATTATTTTTATATGATAAAAGTAAATTAGATAATACTAGCAAAAATCGTAATTTTAAAATTTTGGTGATTAGTCAATGTTGAAACTGATAAACAATAATCTATATTTAACTCACATTTGTTGTGGAAGATTGTTGATCAAGTCAACAAAATATCTCCTAGGTGTTATCATTCAACAAAATTAAATTATAATTAATTTTGTAACATAATGGTGACAATTATGTGGAAAATAAATTTTCACCACTCCACCTTGTAACTTCCATTAGAGTGTCACTATATAATGAAAATCATTGTTTCTTTCATAAAACATGTTTTAGAGAAACACACATTCATATACTTTAACATAAGAAAAACAATCTCATAAAAACAATTTCTCATATTCTCTTCTTAGTACAACACGATTTCTACGTTTGGAAGATTATGATATCGGGTGTTTAGTGGTTGTGTCATGTGGTAATGGAAACTTTTGTTCATTGTTTGGACGATTTTTTGGTCTCCAAAGTGGTTATGTGTTGATTTGATCAATAATCTTCCACAACAAATGTGAGCCAAAAGAATAATTCTATCATATCTAATGCATATCTTTTCCATACGATATTAGTTTATTATCACTATCAAACTAATACTAGCTTTTAAAAAATATACAAAATTTGAGTTCAACAATATTTTGAACAAAAACATTTAAAATAGATATTAAACAAAATTAGAATCTCAAAAGACATATAGTAAATATATGTTTCTTAGTAAAATTTTGTGTATATATGTAATATTACATGGTGAAATAATATTTTTATTACAAATTCAACTTATTGTTAACAATTTAATATTTAATCAGCCCGTGCAAAAGCACGGGTCACAACACTAGTTAAAAATAAGATAAAACACAGTCAAAATTCACCGGGGTAGAATCGTTACAAGTGATGTTTGGGCAAAATATGAATATTAGATACAAGTCCTCCTCACGTCGTGCGATTCCTAGTGAGATCCATCCTTTCACACTCTGTGTTGTATTAAAAAATCTAGGCAAGCTTTCAGTACGACACGCTAAGGAGGGTTAAACACTCTTCTATGATGATTCTCTATCATCTTCACAACCCAACAGTTCTAGGTTGTGGAATCTGCCAGCAAGAGCTTGAACCTACTCTAGGTTGGCGTTGCGAAGTTTGTGCTGACTATGAATTTTGCAGTGCTTGCTATTCAAAAGGCATCAACCATCCACATAGCCTCATTAGCCGTCCATCTGCAACAGATTCTGTTATACATAACAGACAAAATAGTCAGTTCCAGCTAATTTTCTCTCAAACCTCTGAGAGTTGTATTTATTGTTTCAGATTTGGTTACAATATACGCATCCTTGTTCATAATTGTTCAGTTTAGAAAATCAAGTTTTCCTTATTAGCTAATACAGTATTGCTTGTTGGCACTGCAGTTGACAGAACTGCTGCTACACGTGATCGCATGGTGCAGTGCACAGTGTCAGTGTCCAAGGTGTCGGTCGATAAAGATTCTCTTGAGGCATGGTATTGCGTGTAAGATCAGAGGCTGCACCCACTGTAAGAAGATGTGGTTCCTCTTGCGAATGCACGCACGGAACTGCAGAGATGCCCAGTGCAGAGTACCCAAATGCAAGTACATAATCTACACTACTCTGAAGAATACTTATAAATGTAATTACTTCAAGAAGTCAATGTTTACTAATATGATCGGACGTGTTATTTTACAGAGAATTGAGAGCTCATTTTAGCAGAAAGTAACAACATGCAAATTGTTGTCTGATGAATTATTTTGGTGTCTCTTTAACTTGAAATGAATCTTATTGAATTGTTGTATGCTGAATTATTTTCTTTGCCCTCTTCGTTTGTAAATGTTGGCTTTGATGAAAAAATATAATAAAGTTCTTTCGATTGATTATCAATTACAAAAAAGATAATCTATCATTTCTAACTGTTTCGCCGAACTAGTCCCATATTGACCTTGGTTCAGGTTCGTTTTACTCATTTCATATTATCTTTTTCTTCATTCATCACCACCTTTGTTGCTTCTCTTCCCATTAGCTTCTCTTTCTTGAATCATGAGCTTGTTGAATATAGAAACTTCCACTGTTACTCCAATCTCTGTGGCTCTTGGCTATAGACTTTTTACAGACGAGCACATATCTTTTGAAAGGTCATTACACAGAGTTATTATCGGGGAGAAACAAATATCTGAAGCGAGAATCAAAGGGGAGTATCCCGCAGTTACGTGAGGCGAGAAGGCTCTGTTTTCTTTGAGATATGCATTGTTCCACAAAAGCTGTTTGATGAGGCGGAAGGTACTTCGATATCCAAACCCCCAAATTTGAATCCTCCACCAAACTCTTGGAGTAACAATGGAGCATTTTTGGTACTAAGAGTTTCCCTTTGCTACTCAGCCCTACTGATGCTTGTATGAAGTCCCTTTGAGCTTCTAGTATACCTTCCTTCACTCCTTTTGCTGTGTAGATCCTCACATGCGATAAGAAACAAAAGTCTCTGATCTTTTAGACTTCACACTCCACTTGTTATGTCCAACAAAAGGAGACAGATCGTTAGTAGTTAGTTACCGCTGGGGAAGAGTACATTCCACATCTAAGGGCAAAGGCGGGAAGTGGTTCATATGTATCAATACTTGCCTTGCGCTGTTCTTCTGATACTTTCAGCTTGTGGATGTCAAGAAGCAGAGCTTGTATCAGAAAACAGAGTAATTATTAACTAATTCTAAGAGAGGAGAACACAAGAAGACTGAATCTCAATTCCATACATCTGTATCAAATATTTAAACAAGTATTAATCAAAATCTCATTTCCATACATAAATGTTACTATAGTATTTTTCTATTTAAGTTTTCAAAAGAGAGTAGAGGTGATAATCTTCTCTTTTGAAAGAATTAGATTGTTTCTGGAGATGTTAATTTTCAATCAATTTTTACGTAAATATTTTGTTGTTCAAATGTCGAAAAACTTATGATTTGTTTCTCATACTATTAATATCTATATCATTAAACATATATATAAAATGTTTAATATATTAATTTTTCCTTATAATGTTAAATATAATAAACAATACTAATAACCTTCGAATTAAATAGTATGCACATGTCTCATAATTTTTGGTTGATTTTATCTTTTTCATCTTTCTATCTCTTCTTTTCTGGTTTCTTTATACTATGTTTTTCTTTATTTTTATCTATAATCCATTAGTATAAAAGTGTTGGGTTCGAAGGAACAAAAAGTGATGTATTATGGTATATATAACATATAATTGATAATGCTCTTAACTTTTGTTTATGTTTTTGTAACTCACCTCTATCCCCTACTTTAAATGATTTATTTTAAAGATTAGTTTGAAACGTTCTTGTTACGCAAACCAAATATGTTAATTAAAGTTTAGAGTTTTTTACAAAATAATTTCTTAAAAGCATAATTGTTTAGTTAGTTTTGTGTATATCATAAATAGATTTAATTGTGTACATAATTCAATCTCTATCAATCCCTAAGACATTATTTGTGAAGTGATTTTTGTGAAAAATCCTAGGTGTCAACACCACAATGAGTTTCAACAAATTAATTGTGACATGGCAAGAAGAATCTTTAATAATCAATCAAAAATGTGACATGAAAAAAACATTTATTAATAAAAAAATGAAAAAGGCTTTTAAGGCCTAATAACTAGAATAAATTTCAAACATTATTTGGAAAAACAAATGAAATAAAAAATATATATAGAGTACTACAAATATAGAAAAATGTTATAAAATTTTATTGGTTAAAAAGTCAAAACGAAGTAAATTTTTCAATCAAAAATTAAAAAGAATAAACCGTTGGAATAAAAGAATTTTTTTAAAACCATATTTATTATGAAATGGATATAACAATAAATCTCAGTACGTTTAACGTCACCACAACCCTATAAATATATACCGCATATTAATGGTGAATCGGATCCATATATCCGTTTTTTAAGATATCCGGATTCGTATAGCCTAAATCCGTAAAAAATGACTCGAATTCGGATCCATTAGACGAATATTCGGTCAGAGAATACCCGTTGACTTTTGAACGATATCCGGATCCGTTTATATGAATACTTTTATAAATATATTTCTACAAAAACTCAGTGGAGTTAAAAATAAAAAATTGAAATTTTTTATACCAAAAATTAAAAGTAAATCAAATTAGAAATATTCTTAAATTAAACCTTAAACATAATTATCCACTTTTACGTAAAGCTTTATTATTTTCAAAATTTATTCATCGCGCATGGCGCGAGAAATTACCTAGTTTATAGTTATTTGAAAAGAACTAAGAAACAACAAGTTCTGTATGTAATTGATTTATGAATTTAAAAAAAACAGAAAAAATCAAATAGATAGTAGAGATGCAAAGCATGGGCATAATACTTATTTAAATAAGTTATTTATTGGAAATTGATTTATAAAAAACAAACAGAGTATGGATAGTTGTTGGAAATGTTGTCGGTACTATGACAAAATATATTAGTGTCTTTTTGATAAGAAAAAAATATTTAGATGTCGAAGGTAGATTGAAAATATATAACAAATTATAAATCTTTTAAGAAACATGTAAATCAAAATTCTATGATTAATGGAAGGACCATTCTCATGAATAACATTAAATAAAGTTTTTTTTAACACATTAAGCACACATTTCGAAAATTTTACAAATACCATTAAAAAGTTTTTTCTCATAAATACCACAACCTTTAAATTTTCAAAATTACACCCAAAACCTTCAAAAAACTATATCCGACTCCTTCAAAACTATACCATAAACACTATATAGCAACCCAAATGAAAAAATTAAAATTTAAAAATATTAAAACTCGTTTCTTGTATTTGTGGTATTTTGTAAACTACTAATTTTTAATATAAAAAATATTATAATTATATTTTGTTATAAAAAACTTTGTAATGGAATTTGTCTTAATGGAATGATTTCCAACGATGATGTATATAAGCAACAACAAAATATTAAGAATAGTAGGAAGAAAGTTCATAACTAATTTGTATAATTAGTATTTTGTATATAAACACTAAAACACATATGTTTATAATTATGTATTTCAAGGAGTTTTCTATATTATATTCGTTAATAAATTTTGAATGTTTATAGCTTTCTTAAAGAAATTTACATTTATCCTAAACATTTTTTGGTTTGTAAACAGACGATTTTCAAATGTTAGAGTTTCGCTGTAATGAGAGTGAAATCCATTTGTGTGTTACAAATTTCAAATGTTAGAGTTTCGTTGTAAGTTTTAATTTCTAAAATTTCCTTTAACAAATTCTCTTTCGTTTTGGTTTATGATATTAATCCAAAATTTAATCTAGTTTGGTGTTTCCTATTGATTTTTATGGGGAAAATTCTTGTTTAAATCATCAACTTTTCAATTTGCTCAATTTAAATCCCGAACTATGACGAGATCCATTAAATCTCAAGTTTTGTTGATTTTTAAAATTAAACATGAAACTTTTGTTGACTCATCGTTAGAAGTTCGTTGACTAGTAAACTAACAAAAATATGGACAGTGTTAATTTTCCGTTTTAACATATCTATTATTATCAAAACGATGTCATTTTCAATGTAAGGAGAATTTTCTATCAAAGCCGAATTTTTTTCGAACGGTGTGTAGCAATCGAAAAATTAATAAAATGTAAATTATTTTTTTTAAGTCTATTTACATTACAAAACGACTTTGTTTAGATAGTAACGAATCTGTTAAAACGGAAAATTAACATTGCCAATATTTTTGTCGGTTGACAAGATAACGTGCTTGACATGATAAGTTAAAAAAAGTTTCATGTTTAATTTTAAAAGTCAACAAAATCGAGATTTAAGTGGACATCGTCAGAATTCAGAATTTAAATTGAAAAGTTGAGGATTTAAACAAGATTTTCCTGATTTTTAGGAGTAAAAATATATCCTTGCTTTGAATCTATTAACATTACCAAAATATTGACTTTAATCAAGATCCTTACACTCTCAAAACCCAACAAAATACACACATTTTTGTAGAAAAAATTAAGAGATAAATTATAAAACATTTATGACATTAAATCATAAAAAGCCCCTTAAAACCAAACTTTTGTAAAGAGGAATTTAAATCCGGAGCATTAAAAAACAAACTTCTGTATTAATATTATATCACCACCTCTTTAGTTATCTCACTAACATTTCATATTCTTTGTAAACAGAAAACATTGTTTTATGTGTTTTTAAAACCAAATCTTAAACCAATTCTAGGTTTGTAGAATGTCAAATTGCTTCTCCACTTGTGTAAATTTATAGATCCGCGTAAAACATTATACATTTCTACTATAAATAAATAAATAGTCGATGTAGAAAAATGAATCAAACCAAATCGAAATTTTTTAATCTTGACACTAGGCCAAATCTATACCATATGTGAATTTGAACAACTTAAATCACACACAGTTTTTATATTTTCTTGTCAAAAACCGAATCAAATTAATTAACAGTTTTCCAAATAGTGTGTAATTTTTGTTATTAAATGACTAATTAATGCAAATACTCAATAATAAATAGGTACAGACGTGTGGAAAGGTTTAACTTGTGCGAGCAGCGGAATAGTTGAACATACATTGGATCTGCTGTTAAAATAAAGTTTCTACACAAGATCCAATCCATGTGCATGCAACTCTTTTATTAACCCCCACCCATACATCTTATATTTATTGCTGGTAAAATATATTCACCCAAGTTATAAAAATGACATAAATACAGATAGACCATCTCGAAAAAGACACCAAAACATCAAATATGGTGTAAAACTTGCTTTAACAAAACATCAAAAGTTGCACACAAAAATATTATTCGGTGTTTTGTAAATAGTGTCGCACCAAATTAGACACTATTCACAAAACCAAATATTTAATAATGCAAAAAACAATATAACTCATCAAACAAAAGCAAAAAATAAAAAAATAATTAAATTTAATAATGGAGAATTACAAAACTACAACATTTGAATTGCGTTTTACAAAATTACATTATTTCATAGTCACTTTTCAAAACTACACCTAAATACTCAAATTAAATCAAAATAAACTTTACTCAAACAATCTTACCCCTTTAATATGTATCATAAACAAGGACATAATCAATGTTGTAATAGGGGTGTCAATTGACACCCATGGATTTTTATTTCTATTGAAAATTTTGTTAGTAATAATATTTTGACACCCCCTTTAATAATATTATTGACACTCACGATATATGTATTTTAATCCGACAAATTAATTAAACATGATCAAATTAGTATAAATAATTTGGATTACAAAACTACACATTTCAAAGTGCGTTTCACAAAACTACATCATTTTATTATGCAATTCACAAAACTACATCATTTTATTATGCAATTCACAAAACTACACATAAATGCTAAAAGTTAAATCCAAACAAACCTTGAACATAAAATCCTACCCCTTTTATATTAAACTCTAAATTTTTAAACCCAAATATTTAAAATTTAAACATGGGTACATCTAGAATCATACTGAAAATATAGTTTTTAGGAAAGAGTTTGAAAGGATTTATTTTTTGGATTTCTCAACTAATTTTATAAAAATATATAAAGAAAAATATTAGGCACATTTAAATTTTTGAATCTAGTTTTGATTTTGTTTGAGGCCGATGACAACCTTTTAAAGATGTTTTTATGTCATGCATTTTTAAGTAAAAAATTTTAACACCCATGAAGAAATATTATGGCTCCGCCACTGACTCTAAACACTAATTAGCGAACACAAATGAAAAGATTTTAATTTTGGTAATTTATTAAAGGGTAAATCAAATATTAATTTAAAATTTGGAAAAGCGTAAATATGTAATAATATTAATTTATGTGTACTTTTGTGAAGAGAGTGTTGAAAGGGGTGTAGTTTTGTGAATATAGAAAACAAATTTTGGTGTAAATTAAGTGTTATTGTTGGAGATTAAACAAAATTTAAAACCAAAACACCAAATTTGAAATAATTTTAATACTAAATTTTGTATTTCTTTTGGAAATGCCCTAGCAACACCAAATTTCATGTGGCTTGTTAAGCAAGGTTTTCTGATATCAACGTCCGATTTGTACTTTTCTCATTATTTTCATCCTTTCAAATTTAAATGAATTTTTCTAAATAATAAATAGTAAATTAACAGGCAGTTACCAAAAATATTATAAAAATAAAAAAATAAAAAAGGAGAAACTAAAAAAACATAAAGAAAAGGAATATAATCCCAACAGAATCATGTAATCATGAGATCCTCCTTTTTACAATTCCCTTTTATCTCTCTCTATAATTTTATTTTTTTTATTTGTGTGCATTTTTTCGTTTTATACATTTCATGTATATTAAAATATTTAACTACAGATTATAACTACATAAAACATTATACGGATTTAAATAATGACTATTATAATAAACTAGGAAATAACCCGCGCATGCGCGGGTCTTTTTTTTTGTATTCAAAAGATTGATTGTATGTTTTATTTGATTTTTTGAATTGAGGTTACACATAGATGTTTTTGAAATTATTAAATTTTACAACATTTTCAACTAAAATCGTAGGAAAACATTTGAATGCGTATTAAAATAAGTAATTTGTGTTAGATTTGGTTTGAAAATATTTTTCTTCCCGACACACTTTCAATCAGGAATGAACAATGTTAAATAAACATACACGTTCTCATCATTTGCGAGATGCGGTTAAATGGAGACTCTATTTGATAGAATACACATTCTCATCTTCATAATACTTTGACAGAGTTTTGGTCAAGGACCCTGAAGTTGAAGATGATTTGAAGGGTTTCTCTATAAAAATTATTCCCAATTAATAGTATAGATATACACAATTCACTTATATTTATTTTAATTTGTTTTTTAAATATTGATTGTGATCATATGAATTGTAAGATGTTTCTAGTTTTTTGTTTATATCGTTTGTAAGATTTATTTATTATTAGTTTTAATAGCTATTTAAAATTGATATACGTATATAAATAGATATTTTATAAAATATTTTTTTCGGATTTTATTAATGTTAATGGGTTTTATCAAAAATATTTTAGTGATGTTGTTTATATTTTTTGGGATTTTATTTGAATTTTATTAGTATTAAATGGTTGTCTTAATGTTGTCATAAAAAATAATTGTATTAAATAATTTTTTTTAATTTTATTTTATTAAAGATGATGATGTAGCTTCTTGTGGTGTGAGGCAAAAGTGCCTCATTATATATATGATTTTTCCTAAACATTATTAACATTTTTCCTAAAAATTATTAACATTTTTCTTCTTTTTTAAGTGTGACACGTGTCACGATATGGTGAGTTATAATTAAACGCGTTCACTTTTATATAATAAGATATATATATATATATATATATATATATATATATATTATATTTGGTTTTAACCATGTTTATAGTAAGAGACACATTGTAAAAGAACTTATTAATGGACTTACTTTTTTATAGCTTAACACAAATAATTCTTCCCAAATACTTTCATAAATTAAACATACTTTCTCTATCTACTTACCATATAAAACTCGAATTTTCATTTTCGGTTTTGTATTACAGTCTCGATGTGTTCTGCGCGAATTTAGGATCGATGCAAACGATAACCTGCATAAGTTTTTAAGCCAAAATAGAGAAGGTAAAAAAGCCGATTTTCGACGTATTGATTATAGATTCTAGATAAAAAAAGTTGTGTGTGTTTTCTATTAGGAAAATGATTTGATACCTTCAAATGTTTATGTTTTTAGGTACGTCAAAAAAAGTGTCACACTATGGGGCATCAAAACTTAAGTAATTAATAACTTGTTTAAATACATCTATATCAAATCAAAATTTCCATAGTTTAAAATACTTTAGAATAAATCAACTTATAGATTATTTTAAAATTTGTTATATGGAATATGTTTTACAAAATATTATATAATTACAAAAAATCTCATTTCAAAAACTTTTGATATTACCACTACAAGAATTTGTCTGTATAGCAACGACTTTATGACGAAGTGTTCGTGGCTAAAACCAGAAAAGCCACGAAAACCAGCAAAAAGCAACAAAAAAAATTCAGTAACAAAATTATATTTCCGATGCATTTCGATGCCAAAAAAGCAAGGATATAGCAACGAAAAGTGGTAACGAAATATTTTCATGGCTTTTCGTTGCAAATTTGTAACGACTTTTGTGCATGGCTATTTCGTGGCTCATAGTGTCGCGTTTAGTAACGAAACTGTTGTTGCTACTTACAGAATTATCACATCACGCGAAAGTTGTCAGGATAATTATTCAAAATTAGCCACTAATGTATTTCGTTGCTATTTTGTGGCTATTTGAGTGGTTCTGATTAAAAGTTAACTTAGCAACAAAATTATTCAGTGACTAACAGTTGCGAAATTAAAAACATAACGCACAAAATTTTCCATAGCACCATAACTTGTATTTCCAAAAATTTATGAAATCTCTTTCTTTCTTTCTTCAATTTCATCTTGGGAGGAGATAAATGACAAAAAAAATTCATTCGAGAGAATAGATGGATCAACATATAGATTCAAACACAAATAACATTTGTGAAGAATTTAGAGAGGGTGTTAACGATGTGTTTAGTTAACATGCATGGACGAAAGTAGTTGACTTTTGTTCTTGAATCATGATTATGGCTCCGACTGGTGACTCGAGTTACTGAAGTTGAGTTACAAAATGTGGTATAATTTGCAGTAGCTTGCAGTAAAAAAATGTGGTAGAAATTGAATTAATCGGAAGTTTGCTGTATAAATATGAGTTAACATTTTTGCCAAAAATAAAATTGATTGGTAACTTTTATTATGTATATATAAGTTGAATTATCAATTTTAATAGAAAAAATCTCAACTCACACATAACTCATGAATATTTATTGATGTTGAATAAACTTTTGAGTTAGCAATTTTACAAAGGAGTAACTCAAATTTATAACTCAATCATACCACATTCTAACTCAACTTAACTTCAAAATATTTGGTTTTATACATGATTGATAACATTTTTGAGTTGTCTTTGAGTTAAACCATAACTCAACTTAACTCAATAGAAACTCAAGTCACAAATTCTTGTTAAGATACTTATTCAATTCATAAGTATTAGCATTTTGTTCAGTTTATATAGGATATAAAAGAATTAAAATATAAGATATTGTTTAATCTAATTAAATATATATTTGATATGTATTATGCTTTATTTATTTTATATAAAATATATAGATATACATATATTTGGATATGTATGTATTATTGTTAATTTCAAGATATATTTAGATATATCATCAGTATATAAAATAAAATCACACAAATATACAAAGTAATATTTTTGGTGCTAAATCTTATGATAAATATTTAAATTTTAGTTAGATTAAAATAAAAGATTTATCAAGAAGAAATTTATTATCTAATGAAACATTTATTAGATAAATATTATTGTTTTATTATTTTATATTATATATAAAATTTAAATAAAACATAATTATATATTATTATGTTCCTCAAATTAATGTTAAGTTATTGTCTGTGAGTCTGTGTATGACACGTTCACATGATTCGATCTATATAATAATGTTTTACTAATGAAAGATTATTTTATTAAAAATTATTCCCTGTTTAAATAATGTTCCATAATAGTTGATTTATGAAAGTTTCGGGAAGGTCGGACTTTTAATCTTATTAAGTTTATGTTTTAATTTGATTAGAACTATTAATATTTAATTTGATTAAATTAATTCACTAGTTTATGTAATTTAATTTAACATATATATATGGTATGTAACTTTATATTTTTATAATTTATATAGGATATAAATATTAAATATAAAATTAAATTAAATTAAAATTATTTCTTCAATTAATATCAAATCTAATGTTTTTCCAATTTTGTCAACTGTCAAGATTTGTTTTGTTGTGTATGGGCTTGCTAAGCAGGGTGTCTACAATTACCTGAGTAAGACGGATGATAATGGTTACCATATGAGTAAAAGATTAGTTTATTTGACTAAGCTATCAAAATGGTTTTGGGATTAGAGACATAAGGTTGGATAAGACATAAGATGTCATACACAACCAATAGTTATATTGGATAGAATTAGTAATGTTGTTGCTTACCTAAATAACTAAATATTTAGGCGTTGAGCCAAAGCTCACTTGAATTCTAGTGAAATAAGAATCTTGGATCACTATGCACATATGAGTGAAATTTTGTTTTGAGTTTAGTGTGAGTTTTCTTAAATGTTGAGATTTCTCAAATTTCCATGTACATCATATAAGCTTTTGCTATTCTTTTGACAATTATGTCAACATTTCACAACTCGTTTTCACTTCGATCCGTTCTTGAGAAGGACAAGCCGAATATATCGAATTTCTTCGAATGTTATCGAAATCCGAGAATTGTTCTCAAATAGAAGAAAAAGCTATATATGTCCTTGAAAAAGTTTTGTCAGAAAAACCTAAGGCAAATCTTCCACATGCAGAGAGGAATGCTTATAATAAGCATGTCAATGATAGGGTCGATATGTGTTGTCTCATGCTGGCTACCATGAATTCGCAGTTGCAAAAACAGTTTGAGAACGTGGAGTCGCCGATTGAGATGATCACTAGTCTGAAAGGAATGTTTCAGGAGCAAGCACGAATAGAGAGATATCAAACTGTTAAATCTCTCATTGAGTGCAAGCTGCCAAATGATAGTCCAGTTAGCCCACATGTCATTAAAATGATGGGTTATATCGATAACTTGGCCAAACTGGATTCCCATATCCGCCAAGAGTTGGATAACTTTTTTGAAAAGTTCAAAATAGTGCAGAACAAAATACAATACTTATTTGGCTAAACAATTAAATCTCTTCGATTAGATCGCATGGAAATTATTTGAGTCAAATTTTAGGTGATCATCTTAGAGAATATCAAATCGTTTCATAGCTCATTTCTGCATGAACACCAAAGTAGTGTGTCTAGAAGGAGAAATCAAACTTTATAAGATATAATTTGATCGAAGATGACTCATACTTTATAAGCTCAATAGTGTCTTAGTTTACGTTATGTTGATGTCCACCAATATCAGTAGAAAATACACCATATAAGATCTGAATTGGAAAAGTTCCTAATTGTATTTTTTGAACCTTAGGTATGCCAAACTTATGTGAAACTATGGTTTATTGATAAGTTAGAATCTAAAACTGATAAACGTTGCTTCATAGGTTTCCCAAGGACACTAAAAAACCTTACTTTTATTATCCCACTAAGAACAAATTGTTTGTTGCTTAGATGTTTTCTTTGTGGAAAGATTGTTTCTTCCAAAGGAACCGGTTGGAGTAAAGTAATACTCAAAACAGTTTGAGATCTACACCGTGATGTTCTAACCATTTAGAAAGAACATAACTGGATCTACGAAGAGTCGTAGAATCCATATGTGTGGAACCTAAAGTAGGTATATCCAAAGAAATTTTAATGAATCTAATAAATATTAGATGTCATATAATCACAATCTATTAATTTTCGAAAATATTGAACCTATTTTATGATGAAGCGATGGTGGACCCTCACTCCAATGAATGGTTAAAAGCCATTGAATCCGTATTAGAGCACTAACATCAATAAGAGGTGTTAATTGGTTCTTAAGATATTTTATTGAAAATAAGAGGTTGTGTAGAACTTTTATGAAAAAGGTGAATATAGGTAGAGGTGTTTAATGGTTTTTAAAAAAAAAGTTTGAATAATTTTTTTTTTAATTATTTGAAATATAATTATATATTAATAGAACTTGAAACATTAATATTTTATTCATTAATAATAAATACAAAGACATTTAAAATTTAATCATTATGTAGTTGATAACTAAATTTTTGCCATATATGCTCGATCAAATCATCTTTTAATTGCATATGGACGTGTCTATCACGAATTCTAGTGCGAACACCCATCATATTTGCAATGTTGGTAGGCATGTCTGTTGAAAACGTGAGATCCACTTCTGCAGTCTCGTTTCCCTCTTCTGGTAGAAAATCTTCAAAATTAGATAGGTTGTATCCATCTCGTTCGTCTTCTACTATCATATTATGAAGTATTATACATGCTCTCATAATCTTTCCGATTTTGCTTTTATCCCAAAAGAGAGCTGGATTTTTAACAATGGCGAATCGGGCTTGCAACACTCCAAAAGCACGTTCAACATCTTTTCTAGTTGATTCCTGATGTGTTGCAAATAATGTTGCTTTCGGGCTTTGAGGCATTGGAATAGATTGGATAAAAGTTGCCCATTTAGGATATATGCCATCTGTTAGATAGTAACCCATATGGTATTCTCGTCCGTTGACAGAGAAATTAACTTTAGGAGCTTCACCTCTAATGATATCATCAAACACGGGTGAGCGATCCAAAACATTGATATCGTTTAAAGTACCTGGAGGTCCAAAAAACGCGTGCCATATCCACAAATCATATGAAGCAACTGCCTCTAAGACAATGGTAGGTTTACCCGAACCACGTGTATATTGCCCTTTCCAAGCGGTAGGGCAATTCTTCCACTCCCAATGCATGCGATCGATGCTTCCAATCATCCCGGGAAAAACCACGTTTCTCTCCAATATAAAGAAGTCGTTGTAGGTCTGTTGATGTTGGTCTTCTGAGGTACTCATCACTAAAACAAAGAATAATACCTTCGACGAAATGTTCCAAACATTTACGAGCTGTACTGTCACCTATGCGTAGGTATTCGTCAACTGTATCAGCCGCATTACCGTACGCCAATAGACGAATTGCTGCTGTACACTTCTGGAGGGCTGACAGACCTTGCCTTCCGGTTGCATCTTCTCTTTGCTGGAAATAAGTAATTGCGTTTGAAACACCGTCTACTATACGCATGAACAATGGCTTATTCATTCGAAAACGGCGACGGAAAAAATTTGCCGTGTAAGTTGGTTCTTCACAGAAATAATCGTTCCATAGACGCCTATGACCTTCTTCTCGATTTCTTTCGATATGAACTCGTTTTTTCCGGGATTGTCTTCTTTGTGGAGGAGTTGCATAATTAATAAGAAGATTGTCGAATTGATCATTGAAAATCTCATTAAAACGTTGATCTAAAACATCATCTTCAGAATCATTGTTGTAATTAAGAGACGATGAAGCCATAAGAAAGTTGTGTTGAATTATTATGAATATGAAAGTTGTGTTGAACTATTATGACTATAAGAAAAGGAGATCGAAAGTGAATCATAAGTTGAGCCTTACAAAGTTATGTTACTTATACAAAATAAGAATGCAAGCAAACAAAACACAAAAATACAAACACAATAACATTGACTTGTGACACAATAATCATCCTTGTGACACAAAAAAACAAACACAATAACACAAAGATACAAAAAACAGCTCACATTTGCTGCATGCCTTGCCCTTTCTACTTGATGCCTGCCATGCCCTTTCCCATTGCTTGGAGGCCACAAACAATTTGTTTTCTTCCCTTGACCTTGTTGTTTGTACAATATCTTCCCCTGAAAAAACACAAACACAATGTTAAACAAAAAGCTAAAAACAATATTAAACTAAAACACAAAAACACAATGTACAACAGAAAGCTAATTAAACACAAAACAGAAAGCACAATGTTATAAACTCAAAACATAACAAAGTTTTATAAACACAGAACACAAAACTCAAAACACAACGTTATAGTTTAACACATATTAGATATAACAGAAAAAAACTAAACAGAACAAAGTTTTATAAACACAAAACAGAAAGTAAACTACACATAACAAAGTTTTATATAACAGAGAAAACTAAACAGAAAGCACAATGTTAAACACAGAACACAAAGTTTTATAAACAAAGAACACAAAGTTTTATAAACACAGAACACAAAACAGAAAAACACTTACAATATAACACAAAACAGATACAATATAACACAAACATAAAGTTAAGAGAAAACACATAATTTTACATTGACAACATTTGCATAATAAGGTCGTCTTTGAGTTTCATTTCTAATTCAGTTAGTTCAGTTTTTGCAATCAAACTGTCAAGGAGTTTGGTCTTCGCAAGCTTGTCTTTCAAAGCCATATCTTTCTCCTTCAAAGCCATATCCTTCTGTTTAATATCCCATATGGCCTGGAACTCCCTCACATCATCTCCCATCACTTTTTTTCCCTTTGTTGCCTTTGCTGCCTTTGCTGCCTTAACTCCAATAGGCCTTTCCTCTTCATTTTCTTCCCTATTAATACTGGCCATAGAAGCTGATGATTGGATATCATCGCCGGTCCTTTTTCCAGACCACTTCTGGTCATTCCTGAGCTCTCTCCACCCATGCTCTATTGTGAATTTGGCATTGTAATCATTGAAGTAGATTTCATGGGCTGCCTTCAGGACATCATCTTCATTCTGCCCACTAGTCCTTTGTTTAGAGGCTGCATCAAAGGACCCCACAAATTTGCACACTGTCGCATTAATCTTCTCCCACCTTTGCTTGCATTTGCCTGGTTGTCTAATGGCCAGACCAGCCACCTGAGGACTTGCATCATAATACGCTGTGATCCTCTTCCAAAAGTGGCCTCCTTTCTGCTCATTCCCAATAACTGAATCTTTGGAGGTATTCAACCAAGCGCTGATGAGGACAAGGTCTTCTTTTACTGACCATTTTTGCCTCTGTTTACGTTTCTCACTAGGCTGAGGAGGTTCTTCACTTACTCCAAAGGGTGGAGTAAGTGAAGAACCCATAAATTGAGTTGGGAAGGCATCCTCAGGAAGCTGACTGGTTAGAAGGTACACCCATGATGTAGAGGAGTTTATGGGATCCATAGATATAACTATGGTATTAGGATGTTGTTTTAAGGAATATAACTGAATGTGTTTTAGGAGAGGGTTGGTTTTATATATAGAAAAAGAAGATGGTTGGTTTTATAAATAGGACTTAATACGGTGTTTAAGGAACAAAATCAAATCTGTTGGAGTAGATATATGGTTGAGGATAGTTAATGAAGTTTTAATGAAACTTTAATTTTTGATATTATATATTGCCCCAAAATTCAATTTTTACAACACTCTTATCTATAAACTAATATTAAATACTCATTATTTCTATCTAACTACAACTAGTAAAATTAACTACATCATTATTACTAACCTGTTTAACATATACTGCCTTTGAAATGACGTTTTGCTACTTCTCTCCTATCTGCAATATTAAACACACATTGTAAATAACAATTTTTGTATACAATATACAATGAACTTCTAATTGACATCTAATTGACATCAGTTATAACATCAAATTATGTTCTAACACACAATGAACTTCTAATTAACAATAATTATAAAATCAGATTATGTTCATAGTGATGCTACTTACAAGCTCATCAAAACACACAATTTATTTTCATAAATAACATTAATTATAACATCATAGTTATAACAATATCCAAGTTCATCAAAACCAACATATTCACATCATCAGATTATACTATATCAAGAGAAAAACAGAATGAGAATCTATATACTATATCAATAGATTTTCAAGTTCATAAGAGATATTCAAGTTCATAGATGTATATTATGTTTTGTCGATAGATTTCTTTGGGTTAAAAGAGGCAAGCATATTTTATAATAAAATGAATTAAGAAAGCATATTTAGATACTTAAGAGAAATGAAGATACCATAGACTCTGTTATATCCCCATACTCCTTGGCTGAAGCAAACAACACATGGACTCTGTTATATCCACATACTCCTTGGATGTGTTGTACAAGGATATGCACATTAACAACAAAAAGGACTAGTTCTCATTAGACAAATTCTAATTTGACAACTAATACTGAAAGAGAACTACTTAATCTTCAGAAAAAGAACATGAATAAACAGATGATTTCAAATATATACAGTGAGGAGCAAAACCTAGAAGACGAAGAGAAGAGACAGAGATTACCTTTTTCCAGTGGATTGTCGCCGGAAACTTGAAGAGAAGAAGTCGCCGTCGGAAAATTAAACCAAATCGCAGAGAATCACAGAGAAGAGCCGCCGTCGAGAGAGAAAAAAAAAGGAAGAAGCGCTTCTTAGATTAGGTTTCTGAGAACCACCTCTTACACTTATTTTTTATTTTTATTTTTTTATTTTAGAAAATTGGGCTAAGATGTGGGCTAAGAAGCCCTATAATAATGCTCTTAGATTCTTGTCTAAAACAAAGTGAAGACTTTGGTTGATTTACATTTTAGTGGTGAAAGTCAATATTAAAACCAAATGGGTTCTTACACTACAAGAAACTGGGCTTTTAGCAACGAAATTTAGCAAGGAAATAGCGACGAATTATATAGCAACGAAATAGAAACGAATTGGCAACGAATTGGACTACGCATGGTCAACTAGCATGTTCGTATTGTCTGGATGATACAAATGCATTTTTGTTACCGAATGGAAGGAAGCATAGTTGGTTCGATTGTCACAGAAGACATTTGCCACATGATCATCCTTATCGACGAAATATCAAAGCATTTAAGCGAGGCACATTAGTTTGTGATAATGCTCCACCGTGGTTGACAGGTACTGAAATTTTGTGCGTAAGAATTGAGAGCATTCATGGATTGTTCAAAACTGTTGTTTGTGGAGGTCAAGGACATAATAATCCGGGTATAACGATTGATGGTTATGGAAATTACAATAATTGAGTGAAAAAGTATATTTTGGGATTTGTCTTATTGGGAAAATCACTTATTAAGGCATAATTTGGAGTTTATGCACATCGAGAAAAACTTTTTCGATAATCTTATAAACACAATTTTGAATGCAACAGGGAAGACAAAAGCCAATATCAAATCTAGAATGGATCTTCCTGCGATATGCAAAAGAACATATCTGGAGATTAAAGACGATGGGAGTATTCCGATTCCAATTTTTAGATTATCCAACGAAGGGAAGAACAATTTTTTGTCATGGTTGAAAAATGATATTAGATTCCCTGATGGCTATGCATCAAAATTCAGTCGATGTGTTGACGAAAACAATGGAAAATTGTCTGAGCTAAAAAGCCATGACTGCCATGTCATTATGCAACACTTGCTCCCTTTTGCGTTTGCAGAGCTTTTACCGAAAAATGTCCACACAACCATATATACTCATATCTTACATAGTAGAGTATTTATTAATTTATCTTATACTTATATATATATATATATATATATATATATATATATATATATTTGTCTTACGTACACATGTAGAAATCGCACTTTTTCCGGAATATTTTTGCTAGAACGTTAAGGGTTGAGGATGTTGAAATTTTGAAGGCAAATATCGCTTTGAAGTTGTGCAATTTGGAGAAAATATTTCCTCCATCGTTCTTTGACGTCATGGAAAATCTACCCGTGCATCTACCGGATGAAGTTCCATTGGGTGGTCTGGTCCAAATCAGGTTGATGCATCCTTTCGAGAGGTATATGTATTATTTGAAAAAGGTTAAAAATAAAGCTCGTATTGGAGGTTCCATTGTTGCACAATGTGTACAAGAAGATATTTCTTATGGAACTTCTTCGTGATTCAGATTATAGTGTCCTGGAGAAATTTGATTTACTTATGATGCAAATGTTGCACATATCTTCTACCACAATGGACGGGTTACTGGGAAAATACAATTGGTTGGTTTAGTGATGAAGATTATAACGTGCTTCAAGTGTTTTTGTTACTTAATTGTGAAGAATTTGCTCCATATGGAGGTATAAATATATATATTTAGATAATTAACTTACTTAATTAGTGTAACAACTAAATTAATTTTCTCTCTTGCTGCAAAGATGTTTGAAGAGCAGATGAAGCTTAGTATTCCTGATATCACTAGTGATGCAATGATTAATACTAAAGACAACCATTATGCACAATGGTGTAAAGATTATGTAAGTTATAATATTTTGATAATTTAATTTGTCATATATACCATATAATTATATTGTAATATAATTGCTACTAATTTATTTAACATTTTTGTAGATTAATGAACCATCTCAGAATTATGAATTTCCTTTATGGATGTTGGAATTTATAAAAGGTTTGAGGCACAATTTCACTTCTTGGCCTATGTACTTTACTTGGGGATACCATTTCCACACTCAAAGACACGGGAAAAATAAGAAAACACTGAATTATGGGGTTTGTGTTCGTGGTGCAACAGATATGAATTATTATGACTTATAGAAGAAATCATGAAGATCGAGTATCATGGTGCCACTGGACTCAAAGCGATTGTGTTTAAATGCATAGGGTTTGATAATAATGAAGGTTCGGGATTGCATAAACACCCGTGTGGCGTGGTTGATGTAACTTCGCGTAAAAGGTACCAAAATATGATCCTTTTATTGTGTCTGGTCATTGTGACCAAGTTTGTTTCATTCCGTATCCACGTGTTGGGCGTGCGACAAATGATTGGTTGGCGTGTACTAAAGTGGTGCTAAGAGGGTATCGTGAAACTCCTGAAAATGCTATGTTAGCGTTGCAAGTTGATACAATCGACCACATTGTTGCGTCTAGTGCAATGGTTCGAGTTACAACGCATGTCGTGAAAGATCATGTTGATTTTAACAATGTTTATCTCTATCCTTTAGATGAAGAGCAACATATTCCTAATAAATTTTCTGAAGATCCTGATTCTTCTGATGATGTCGAATATGTGTAATAATGAAGTTTATTTTATTTTAGATGTTGTATTATGTTGTTTGTTATTATAAGAATGTTTTTAAAACTCATATATATGATTATTATGTGGCTTTAAAACTTGTATATATGTTTAAATGTTTTAATTATCATGAATTTTTATGTGGCTTTAAATGTTTTAAGTTTTTAAAACTTATAAATTGTAGAAAAATATATTATCTTATACATACATTCTTTACATAAAATACACGAATATATATATCAAACCCTAAACTTATATATATTCACTATTTTGTCAAAACTTCAAAAGTCAAAACCTTCCATATAGCTTTAAGTGTTTAAAACGAAACATAAGTTTTTAGAAATGGTTTTTTTTATGAAAAAAACACATACCCTGAAATATGATAATATTAGCTACGACTTCTATCAGTTGCAATTCGTTGCTAATTACAATAATTTGCCACTACTTATCATGAATAACATCAAATTATTTCGTTACAACTAAACTATAAACCGTAGCATCGACATAGTTTGTCACTTTTCGTGGCTTCATAATTCAGCCACGAATTGTCACTAACATAGTTCGATACAATGAACCGCTAAATCAAAACAGAAAAGGAAAAAACTTCCAAGGCACAACCACGAAATAAATCGTGACTATTCGTGGCTATGAATATAATATAGTAAATTAGCCACAAATAGCCACATTTTAATTTGTGGCTAAAATATTAAACCTAATGTTACCACGCGACCTTTTCTTTCTCTCCATTATTCAACGAAGGCGTTTAGGCTATTTCTTCACCTCCGTTTGTCCCTCCGTTCATCCTCCGTTCGTCCCTCCGTTCATCCTTCCGTTTGTCCCTCCGAGAAGGTTAGAGGATCTCTCTCTTTCATTATCTCTCTATCAATCCATATCTCTCTCTTTCCCTCTCTCTTTCTCTCACGCTCTTTCTCGGTGAGATCTAGCTTTAGGATTCTTTTGGGGTTCAATTGGGGTTCGTTTAAGGTTCAATTGGGGTTCTATTGGTGTTTGATTTATTGAATCGTTTTAGGCATTTTTTACGGTTTGATCTTAGGGTTTGTTAAGGTTTCATTAAGGATTTCGTTTTAGGGTTTTTTGGGGTTCGTTTGGGGTTAGTTTGGGGTTCTTTGGGGGTTTGCTGCACAAGTTGCTGCACACAACGCTGCTTAACACGCTACTGCTGCACAAGGCGTTGCACAAGGCATTGCACAAGGAGCTGCTGGAATGAGCGTAGAGGCTCTCCTCAATGCTCCATCTAGGAGAGACCATCAATTCCTCCACTCAATGAAGCTAAATGGAGCTCTGTGGTAAGATTTTTTCAGTCCATATATAACTTAGTATTCTTGTTTGTGTTTATTCATATTGTTTGAATATTTCAGGTTTGGTATTAATCCGGAGGTGAAGAAATACGTCCGAACTACTTGGCAGAACAATTTCATGGCTCCTTGGTGGAATTGGTCCCAAATTCCTGAGGAGAGAGTACAAGAATGGTGGCAAAATTTGTGGTCAGTGTATCTATCTTTTCTTTGATTTGTTTAATCAATGTATTTTAGTCTAATGATATCTAACTGATCCTTCACTTTTATTTTCAACAACATTACTATTGAGAACTAGCTCACCATAGTCTGGTTTTCTATATGTGCAGGAAGGAGACCATGTTATCAATCAACCAAAGAATCAAAAAGAAGAAGCCACAAGGGAAGAAGCCGAAGTACATTTTTGAGGAGCACTGGATCACGATGTTAGAGCAATGGGACACACCAAAATGTCAGGATAGGTCCACCACCAATTCTGCAAACATGCTATCTAATCCAGATGGTTTAGGGGCAAGCAAGCACTGTGCTGGTCCAGTCTCTTTTGCCAAAATAGGGTATGACATGGTATAATCCTTTTCCATTTAGTATGTTGTTTTTTATTTATATATCAATTATTAGTTTTGAGTTGGGCTATTCTAGACTGATGGTATACCATGAGTGTTATATGAGTTAGTACTGAATGTTATATGAGTTATTAGTTTATGAATGTTATATGAGTTACAAGTTTATGAGTTATGTATGATTTATTAATTTTGAGCGAGTTTTGTTTCTTTACATGTTTATATGAGTGTTATATGAATTCTTTGTTGATGTTTGGGTCTGTTTTTGATGTGTTGCTTTGTGCTTCTTGTAGATGGTTAAAACAGGTCAACCACCATCTTTCATAGAGCTTGTGCGTAAGACGCACACACGCAAAGATGGTACGTTCATCGACAAACGAGCTGAGACAATTGTGAAAGAGGTTGAGGCAATTGCGGCCTAGGCAGTTGAAGCTACAGGTTCCCCGGTGAGCCCAGGTGTGGAATTGATTCCTACTCGGGTTATTAACATCACATATCTTAAGGTATTGAGATTTTTTTTATCTTTGGTGATGCTTCTTGATTTAATTCTCAACATTGCTTTTTCTTTATCTTGCTTATGTATTACCTTAGACACATTCTTAATGTTGTTTGTTCATTTTTGTTGCTTGCTTATTCATCTTGCATCATGTTAAGCCTAATAAAGGAAGATACTATGGCCTTGGGAGCTCTCAGGACATACACGTCGATCCCAAGGAACCAGTTCCAACTTCTCTGGTTCGTAACATCTCCATGGAGTTGCGGGTTGATGGTTTGGAGACAAAAGTTGAGACGACCTGCATAAACGTGGAGACAATTCTGGAGACGCATAAACTGATACTTGATGCCCTCGGGATTGATCCAAAGAATCGTCGACCACAACCGTCTCAGCCGCACTCTCCTCGTGTCAATTGCTCCTCGACCACACTCCCAGGTTATGTCCCTACTTCTGAACCGGGAACAACACCAACACCACCCAATCCAGAATTTGAGGCTTGGTGCGGGTCACTTGATCCTAATTTGATCGATGACATCTAAGCCTTTTTGTGTATGTTTGCATAACAATACAATTTGAACTTTTTTTTTGGATATTTTGTTTAGTTTACTTTTGAAAATTTCAGTAGCAATAGTTTAGTAAATGTTTTAAATTCGAAACAAAAAATCCAATTTTGGATTTATTTTTTTAAAATAAAAACCAAACAAGTATCGGAAGAATTCATTGCTATATTTGTAACAAACTAGTCACGGCTTATTCGTGGCTAAATTTAGCAACGAACTTGTAGCGATCCTTTCGTGGCTACAATAGCAACGAATTTGTCACGAATAAATCGTGGCTAAAATAGCAACAAAATGGTAACGATTAATATGTGGCTAAATTAGTAACGAACTGGTCGCGAATAATACGTGACTAATATAGCAACGAAATGGTAACGGTTTTTTCGTGGTTGAATCAACCACGAATGTAAACGATTTGTTCAATTATAACGTAGTAACGAAAAAATTTGTGTCTATACGGTTCATTGCTTGTCGTTACAAAATTAGCAACGACCAGCAACGAATTGGAATATGTAACGAAGCTATAGCAACAAAATTATTTTCTAACTGTTCGTGACTTTTAGACGATATAGCAACAAATTAAATGTCATAGTAACAAACTTGTTCGTTGCTATAGTGAAAAATTCTTGTGGTATACCATTGTTATTACTTTAAGTAATTTTCGGGTAGTTCGGTTCAATTCCAGAAAATTTGTTTCGTTTTCGGGTTTTCGGTAAGTAATTTTTTTTATCTTTTAGATCTATTTATTTTCCAGATCGGTCGTAATTTGTATATATTGGTTATGTTTCGGTTTGATATTTCATATCCTGATAATTTGGATATTAAATAATAAAAATAAATTTTACTTATAACGATTTTTAATACTAAATGATAAAATTATTATTTAATTGTATAAACAATAGTAACTTTGAAAACTTCTAAATATTTATGTTTATGCTATAAAAACAAAAAAAATATATTACAAACTTCTAAATTAAATATATATAATGATATAAATCCACTTGAAAA
Organism: Cochlearia excelsa; assembly: GCA_963556525.1. Taxonomy (NCBI): domain Eukaryota; kingdom Viridiplantae; phylum Streptophyta; class Magnoliopsida; order Brassicales; family Brassicaceae; genus Cochlearia; species Cochlearia excelsa. The sequence goes on from OY748330.1 coordinate 20,951,320, forward strand.
AACATAGACCCGTGGTGTACCACGGGTTATATCCTAGTTGAATAGTTAAAGTCAACAATTTCTTTATCTTCATCCTTTAGATCTTTAAGTTGTTGACCTATTTCATAGTTTTTTTATTATTTCATCTTATTATTTTGTTAATCTTGTGGTTTTTACTTATAATTTTTAAACTAAGACTTAACCGGTGGTTCACCGCGGATTTAGGTTTCATAAATGTTTTTATATATTTATATATTCAATTTAGAAGTTTGTGTTATTATTATTTATTTACCGGTTACACAAACAAATAGAAAAAGTTTATTATTTAATATTAAATATTGTTGATGTGAAATGTCTGTTACTATTTCATATCTTGTATCATATATTTCGGATAGCAAGTTTTAAAAAAATTTGTAAGTTGATTATACCGAAAATTATAAACTATAAAATTTGTTACTTATTTTCTTGAGTGCATAAAAACAACTGGTAAATATATTTTAAAAATATGTAATACTAGATTAAAATTACTAATATTTTAAATATCTTGTTATTTTTTACACTTTTATTTTAGAGAAAATATTGTTTCAAATCCTTATTAAAATTTTTCTGTTTGATTTTAGAGAAAAAATATTGTTTCAACTCGTTATTAAATGAGGAATTCACAAAACTACACTCTTTCTTCACTTCCTTTACAAAACTATACCTAATTCAATTTTTTCACATATTTACATCCTTTCAAAATTTTAAAAGCTTGATTTACAATTTAAAAAATTATCAAAATTAAAATCTTTTCATTTAGGTTCGCTAATTAGTGTTTAGGGTGTAGTATTAAGGGGGTAGGATTGTGTGGGTAGGGTTTATTTGGATTTAATTTTTAGTTTTTATGTGTAGTTTTGTGAAGTTATTTTGAAATGGTGTAGTTTTGTGAAGTTATTTTGAAATGGTGTAGTTTTGTGAAATGTAATTCATAAGGTGTAGTTTTGTAATTCTTCCTTATTAAATTCTTTATAATGTTTAATCATCCCGGTTCAGATTTAACTGACGACAGATCGGACCGGAACCGACAGCAGGACATATCGGCTGAACCAGAACTGGCGGCAATATCGGAACCGACTCTTTGTATTGATATTGGGCCTTATTTGGGTTTAACGATCGATGCAAGAAGAAAAAAGACAAATATATTGTTAGATTCTCTCAAATAATCATAAAGGAGAAAATCTAAGGGAATATCTAAAAATAAGAAAAAATGTCATATCCTCATCATAAAAGGAAAAAGAAGTTCATTAACCTGAAGACATCTATATAAAGAAGACAAGCTTGAAGACCTAAAGACATTCAATTCGAAACACTAAACACTTACTTTTAGAGAGATTTATTCGATCATAAGCTTAGATTGTACTTAGGTCTAATATTTCTTATATTTCTCTCCCATCTTGTAAATCATCAACGATCAATAAACAAACCGATTCATAACATCTTAAACCGTTATTGAAATCCTTAGTTCTTCTAACAGATCGCTAACTTTTGCCCAAACAGTTTGGCGCTAGAGAGAGGGGCAGAAGTAGTAACACTACGATGAGTGATAACGTAGCGACCTACTACACCGTTCTCGACGAACATGCTCAACGACGGGTGGATGCCGTCAACGAGCAACTCCGAGCAAGCAACGAAAGGCTTGCTCAGCTGGAAGAAGACAACCTCCGACTCCGGGGGGCAGAGTACAAATCTCACCTCCCTCGGTCAAAGAACCGCACCAAAGGGAGATCTTATCACCCCAATCCGGCCGCTGAGATTATTCAGATCGGGTGCAGATTATCCGACGACGGGAGGAAGACCTGTTTCCTCCGAAAACAGAAACATCGTCGATCTCGACCGTGACTGCTCCAATTTCGAAAGAGATCTGGCCTACATCGAATCCATCATCGAGAAAAGGCTCAGCGCTTTCTAATCAATGATTGAACGGATGTCGGGAGTAGCTCCACCCATAAGACGCTCGGACCGCTACTCCTACGCTGACTCACCCTTCACGGATGAGATAGCTCTGGTAGAGATGTCCAAGAACTTCGCCTTCCCAACGATGAATATGTACGACGACTCTACCGACACCGATAATCACGTGGCTTTGTACAGACAGCCGATGCTCACCTTGACAATCCTCCCCCCCCCCCCCCCGGTCAAGAGAAGCCATCATGTGCAAGGATTTCAGCTCAAGTCTAACGGACCAGCGCTCCAATGGCTCGTGAACCTTCCCAATGGAGAGATAGAATCCTTCGTCAGCATGATCGTCAGGTTCATAGAACAGTTTGCAAGCAGCCGCTGCATAGAAAGGAGTGCCGACAACCTCTACGAGATCATCCAACAATCCAGGGAATCTCTGCGAGCATACGTGGGCCGATTCAACAGGGAGAAGGTGAATATCCCAGGGTGCAACGTGTCAACGACCATATCCGCCTTCAAAAGAGGACTCTTGGTGATCGGCGATCTTTACAAGGAGGTCACCAAGTACCGACCTAAAACGATGGAAGATGTCCTAAGCATAGCATGGGCGCAGATTAAGTGGGAGGAGGATCCATCTCAAGGCAAACCCCTTCCCCCCAAAATCGAGTCAAGGATTGTTCAACCCGAGAAATCTCCTCGAGACGACAAAACTTATACACGACCACGAGTAGATCCTCTCAGAGGTAATCTCCACCGACCAATCACCCTTATCGGAAACGGGGGATATCGAGACAGTTCGTGGCCCAACACGAACATCCTATCCATCCAAGGCTCCTAACTAGTTTATGTCTTGGGAAATATGGGAAGCACGGTCAACTGGCCCCCAAAGATGAAAACGGAGACGGGAAACGAGACACGCGAAAGTGGTGTGATTTACATATCGACCACGAACATCATACCGAAGATTGCATGGCCCTCAGACTAGAAGTAAACGATCTACTCAAGAAAGGGCACCTGAAGGAGTTCTTATCCGAAAGAGCTCGCAACCGAACAAACTCTCAGAACGTCGGACGAGAAAGTACGGGCGAGAGGCCCGAATCCCCGCCAAGACAAGATCATGTGATTAATGTAATATCTGGAGGTTCGGATGTCAGTGGGATATTGCATTCGGCGTCCAAGAGGAATACGAGGATCGCAAGGAACTTTCAGGGGTCCATGATGGAAACCCTCACCGACCAACCAGTCTGCGCGATCACCTTCACCGCCGAGGAAAGTGAATGAATGATGACTCCTCATCACGATGCCCTCGTCATTACCTTGTCAGTGGGAAAATGCCTGATAAAGAGGATTATGGTCGATAATGGAAGTTCAGCGAACATTTTGTTTTTAGCCGCATACAAGGAGATGGGCCTCTACGAATCAAAGATTGTATATAGATCGGCCACTCTGGTAGGATTCAGCGGAGAGGTGAAGCATATTGTAGGCAAAATTACTTTACTCGTATACACCGAAGGAATCAACAAGTAGACCAAATTCCTCGTCCTTGATTGCACGTCTGCCTATAACGCAATAGTGGGGAGACATTGGATCCACGACATGAGAGCCGTACCATCCACATTCCATCATGCGATAAAATTTATGACTCCTTAGGGTGTAAGAAAGTTAAAGGGTGACCAGGAGAACTCACGCTCCTGTTACCAAACTACGCTCAGAGGTAAAACGGGGAAGACCATGAAGATAGAGAATCAGCCGACAACGAAAGGGGCAACGAACTCTACGGAGGAGCCCAATGTAGAGTAGATACACGAGATCACATTGGACGAAGCCAATACAGAACGCAAAGTGAATATTGGGTCCAAGCTTCCGAAAGACGTACGTTAGAAGCTCATCGACTTTTCGAGGTCGAACGTTGACTGTTTCGCTTGGTCCCATGCAGACATGCCGGGTATCGATCCCGAAATCATCACCCACAGTCTACAGGTTGACCCCGATCATCAACCAATCAGAAAGAAAAGAAGGAAGTTTGCACCAGATCGTGATATTATCGTGAACGACGAGGTGAACAACTTACTCCGAGTTGGATTCATCCGCGAGGTGAAGTACCCTGACGGGATAGCAAATGTGGTAGGCGTTCGAAATAAAAATGGTAAGTGGAGAGTATGTATTGACTTCACTAACCTAAACGAGGCGTGCCCAAAGGATCCTTTCCCGTTGCCTTATATCGATAAGCTCGTAGACGCAACAGCCGGTCACAAATTGCTGAGTTTCATGGACGCCTTCAACGGGTATAACCAGATCTTGATGCATCCCCAAGATCAGGAAAAGACATCCTTCATGACCTCCAAGGGCATATATTGCTATAAGGTAATGCCTTTTGGATTGAAGAACGCCGACTCAACCTACCAAAGGTTGGTGAATGCAATGTTCGCCGACTAGATCGGCCATACCATGGAGGTGTATATTGATGATATGCTCATAAAATCATTAATCGTCGAACTCTGAGGAAATACAATATGAAGCTCAATCCGACTAAGTGCTCATTCGGCGTAAGCTCGGGGAAATTCCTTGGGTATATTGTCACTCACCGGGGCATCGAAGCAAACCCCGACCAGATCCGTGCCATCCAGGCGATCATGCCACCTCGAAGCACAAAGGAAGTCCATAGGCTCACAGGAAGAATGGCGGCCCTCAGTCGATTCATCTCCCGACTATCCCGACAGATCTCACCCATTCTTTGAGGCTCTCAAGAAGCCGAAGGGATTCACATGGAGTCAAGGATGCGATGAAGCCCTTAAGCAGCTCAAGGACTATTTGACATCTCCACCACTCTTGTCAAAACTGAAGATCAATGAGGCGTTACTTCTATACATGGCCGTGTCAGAGCATGCGGTAAGTGGGGTACTGGTGCGAGAAGAAGATGGGAAAAAACATCCCGTTTACTATGTTAGCAAATCGTTGCTAGAAGCCGATACCCGATATTCTCACCTCGAGAAATTGGCTCTCGCCTTAGTTGTGGCAGCGAGGAAGTTACGGCCATACTTCCAGTCACATCCGATTATCATGGTGACATCAAATCCGATCAAGAACGTACTCCACAAGCCAGATATATCAGGAAGGTTAGCCAAATATGCCATATAACTTAACGAGTATGACGTAATCTATCGACCAACTTCTGCAATCAAGTCACAAGTCCTCGCCGACTTTGTGGCTGAGTTCACACTAAAGATGCTCTCGGAAGTTCAGAAGGAGGTGAATGCACTAGAAGACCAGGCGATGACGGGAACATGGAAACTTTACGTGGAAGGTTCCAACAATGTATGAGGATCCGGTTTGGGACTCACACTAACTTCCCCGACTGGGAATACCACCTCGTGGGCGATCTGATGCAACTTTCGAGCAACAAACAACGAGGCGGAGTATGAAGCGCTGATAGCAGGTATGTCTTTGGCCTGTGACTTAGGAGTCAGGGACATAGAGGTCTACATCGAATCGCAGTTGGTCGTTAGCCAAACCGAGGGTGATTATCAAGCCAAAGACTCGAGCATGATAAGATATCTAGCGATAGTCAAGCAACTCGAGAAGAGATTCAACAACTGCAAAATCACCCAGATCTCCTGAGAAGAGAACGGGCAAGCGGATGTGCTCGCCAACCTCGGTTCATCTTTCAAACCCGACTCACCGTTTGATGTACCAATGTTGGTATTACAGTGGCCGGCGACGCAAAAGGACCTCGACGCGTATCCAGTCAACAAGATAAATGGAGCCAGATGTTGGATGACTCCCATGGTGCAATATTTAAGAGATGGAACGCTACCATTAGAAAGAGGAGATTGTCGAAGGATCAAACGACAATCAACTCGTTTTAGCCTTATCAATGGAGTATTATACCGCCGATCATTTTCAAGACCGTATCTCAAATGTATCAGCATCGCTGAGGCTCATCAAGTCTTATTAGAACTACATTCTGGAGAGTGAGGAAACCATTTAGGATCCAGAAGCCTAGTCCTCCGAGCCATGCGAGCCGTGTATTACTGGAAGTCAATGAACCATGACGCAACCATGTTTGTCAAAAGATGTGACAAGTGCCAAAGGTTCGCCACGGTGTCCAAGTTGCCACCGGAGAATCTTAAGACCATCAGTGCCCCCTGGCCATTCATGAAGTGGGGGATGGACATAGTCGGCAAACTCCCAGCGGCACCAGGTCAAAAGTCTTTCTACTGGTGATGACCGATTACTTCTCTAAGTGGATAGAGGCAGAAGCGCTCAGCCAGATAACAGACAAAGAGATCCGCAGCTTCGTATAGCAAAGTATCATCTGCAAGTTTGGTATTCCTCACGAGATAGTGACTGGCAATGGGCTACAGTTCACGAGCAGTAACTTCAAAAGTTTCTGTGAGGATTGGGAAATCAAACTATGTTTTGCGACGCCCAGACATCCGCAATCTAACGGCCAAAATGAAGCCTCGAATAAAACCATTGTCAAGCTTCTCAAGAAGAGATTAGGGAGCGCTAAAGGAAAGTGGGCCGAGGAGCTTCCCGGAGTCTTATGGGCCTACAGGACAACCTCAAAAGTTTCCAGTGGCGAAACGCCTTTCTCACTCGTCTATAGAATGGATGTTGTAATACCCGTCGAGATAAGTGTGCAGTCCAGCCGCACCGAAAACCCCGACGAGGAAAGAAACAATGAGGCAATGGCGCTCGATCTAGATTTGCTCGATGAGAAAAGAGAAGCGGCGCAGATAAGAAACTGGTGCTATCAACAAGATGTGGTCAGATCGTATGACAAGAAAGTGAGGACCAAAACCTTCAAAGTAGGTCAATGGGTCTTAAGGCGAGTATTTCAAAATAAGATGGTGAAAGAAGCCGGAAACCTATGGCCAACCTGGGAAGGTCCTTACCAAATTATCAAGGTTTGCGGAGCTGGGGCCTACGCACTCCAAGACAAAGATGGAAAAAGACTCACCAACAGTTGGAACGTTTTGCATCTCAAGAGGTATTTCCTCTAGCGACCAGGCCAAGCCAACAAAAAAGATCATGCATACTTAAGCTATTTAGACTTTTGTGCTTTCATAGTTTTAGAAACTAAATAAAAAGACTTATCTTGAATAGGCAGAAAAGACCAATCACGAATAGGGAAAAAAGACTTATCGCGAATAGGCATAATAATAAAAGAGCTTTTATAAACTAAACAAAAAAACCTCAACCAGAACTTTGCCAGTAAGGAAAACCTCGGTGAAAAAACTCTCCTTGAAATTTTCGGGGGGCAAGGGATATTCCTTTGAACTCGAAAACAAAAAAAAAAGCTCACATAGGCGAATCAAAGTTACTCAGCTTTGGCCTCAGTCAACAGAGGTGGATAAATTTTATCAACCTCGAGCTATTTTCTAAGCCAAAGGCCCAGCTTGACAAATACTTGTCAACTAAACCTCAAAAGCTTAGAAGGTTGTATGACGCTACTTATCCTCATCAGAACTAGGCACGACGAAAGTTATTGTCTGCGGACATGTAACCTAGCAGCCAAGTGTACAGGAGCGACGACACCTCACTATTGAGACTAACGGAAGCGAGTTACTCAACTGCCCCAGTCGACAAGATTGATACTAACTGATGCATTAATGACCTTCTCAGAAGTATAAAATCATCAAGGCACATTAGTCACCGTCTTGGGTGTACAGGACTGGCGAGACCTCACCGAACCCAAAAATAAAGATGGTCGATCTATGCGATCCCATCTAAGCGATGGCCAACCTCAGTGGTCCCATCTACACTAACAGTCAACGGTTTAAAATCTCGACGAGACTTAACCGACTCACTAAAAGATGGTCGACCTCAGCGGTCCTATCCAAGCAGTCTGCGGTTAATATATCGTTGAGAGTTAGCCGATTCACTAAAAAGATGGTCGATCCCACGCGATCCCTTCTAAGAAATGGTCGACCTCAGCGGTCCCATCCACAACGAAACCACTACTAAAATAAAGTCATATAGCCACGGCCGTATCGGTGGCTATAGCAAAAATCCGTGGCTATTTAGTCACGGTTTGTCACGAAATTTTTTAGCCACGAACGTATAGCCACGGATTTAACGCTATAGCCAACGATACGGCCGTGGCTATATGAATTTTTTTTAGTAGTGAACAACCAGTGACTAAAATCTCAACGAGATATAGCCGACTCGCTAAAAAGATAATCGATCTTATCGGATCCCACTTAAGCGATGGTCGATCTCATCAGATCCTATCCAAATTGAAATAGTCGACCACTAAAAGTCTCAGCGAGGCTTTACCAATTTGCTAGGTGCATCTAATCAGATTTTGTGCTTGGCGAACATTGTCGAAATTTTCAAAAGCATAAATAAAGAAAAGATAACTGAAAAGCAAGACTAGCCTCGGAGGCAAATTCAAAAAGCCCACTAAGGGCAAAAAGTCAATGGGCCCGCTACAGCCGGGAAAGTTCTTAGCGGCCCAATAAAAATTACATAGAGTGGCCCATCTCAAGACAAGGATGGACCACAACAGAAGCATAGTTTTTTAAAGAAAGGAGAGGAGGATCAAGATGGAGGAGCATCGTTGAGTGCCACCAACGACTCATCAATCTCTGGAGCAGGCAAACCTTTAAACTGAGCCCGAGCCTTTACCACCTGGGCATAACGACGATCGAGGCCCTCAAGGTCCAAAGACAGATGCTGCCCGGCCAAGTACTCCTTCACCGTCTCCCACCGGGTTATCACCACAAATCCACCAAGGAAGAAGTCGTATTCAGCCTAAAGCAACTAATTCTTCCTCTTCAGGGATCTCACTTCCTTATCCTTGAGTTTTTCCTCCTTCATTAGCTCGACGACCTTTTTCTGAAGCTCCTCCTTAGCTTGTTCATGTCCAGCTATGGAGGCCCTGAGATCTCTTATCTCCTTATCCTTGGCGTCAATGGCGACAAGCTGGTCCACACCCTTCTTCTTCTCAGCCTCGTACCTTTCCCTCATGAGGACGAAGGCTTCATGGTCTTTGGAAGACTCCTCCACAGTTTCAGCGAGTTTTACCTCCACGCTGCGGAAGGACAACATCACCTGCAGACAAACACCGAGAAGTTCAGGCTATGCAAAAAGAAATCTTTTGGTAAATAAGGATTTTGGCCTTGAGGAGAGTACGACAGACTTCATCGGCGGCCAATTCAGCACCACCTTCGGCGATGGCCTCCATGTCCCAAGATAGAAGTTTGTTCTTCATCTCTTATACCCAAGAAGAAGAGTGGGAGCTTCCAAATTTCACCGACTAAAAAGGGAGACACCTTTACCCTTTGACTCTCCATGCGATCACCAAGACTGTGTTTAGCTTTGCGTTTGCCGGCGGCCACTGTTCCACCACTTGGAACCTCGGTGACCCTTACCTGACTTTCAGACGCAGGATCAGAACTCCCATCTCGGCTAACTTCCCCGAAGCAGCAAGGAAGAGTTCAAAGCTCCCTAGCTCTCGGACATGTTGCAATCTAACAACCAATGTGTCACTTTCAAGATTAACACTAAAAAGGGACTTGAAGATGGAATGAAAACTTACCCCAGATGGCGCTACGTTCTAAGGAAAGGTGGCTGGAGAGAAACTCAATGGATCTCTGTTCAGAAGGGATTTCCAACAGTTGTTTAATGGTCCGCCTCATAGCAGCGTCGTCACCCTTGTTCAGATGGTCAATATCTGCAAGAAAACAACAAAGAACAATAAGAGAAAGTCAGTGGAATCATGAGGATTTAAACAAAGGTACCCACCAGAGTAAGACCACGCGGTTGGAAAATTGGGGTTATGTCTAACCGACAAGAACAAGAAGCGACGACGCCAACTCTTCTCAGAAACACCTTGATCGCCGATCTCGGAGTTAGTGACCAATGACAGGTTACGCCGAGGATGGAGGTGATAACGACTGATGTCCCCGCGTAAGGTTTGAAGTAGAAGGCGTAGAAGACAGAGGCCACCGACATCTCGATGTAGTTCAAATCACCCATCACTTCAAGCGCCATCAGCATCCTCCATACCATTGGAGAAAGCTGCCCCGAAGATAAGCCAAGATAACGTGATACCTCAGCAACCAACGAAGGGACGATTCCGCGAAAGCCGTAGCTGAACAAAGATTCATATACCACGATTTCTTGCGGATCAGCATCCGTTGGATGCTCCGCCACATTCAAGATCCTCAAACCAGAGAGAGGAAGCCCAAATGTCCTTGAGATCTGAGTCAGTGAGTTAGAGGGAATGGAAGATTTAGGGTTTTTCTTGGGATCAATCGACAAGTCCTTTGCAGAGTCAGATCCCTCGGCTTTGACCGTGTCTCGGAGGCAACGATGGTCAGATCTCGTGGCTCACCGCGACTTCAAACGCTCTCCGACGGAAGAATCATTGATCGAGTCCATGTTCTCAGACACGAAAGGGACGATGGCGGTGTTTGGATCCCAATGGAGCGATGACATACAGAGAAGAAAGAAGAAGTCGAGTAGCTCACCTGATTACGCAGAGAAGAAATCGCAGAATATGATCGGTAATGGAGACGAAATCTAGCTTTAGTTGGACGAGAATGGAGTGATTGGTAAAAGAATCTTCAGAAACGAAGAAAGATAAGCCACCACGGAGAAAACAAGAAATGGAAGAGGAAGTCCCGCGACTGCTTTAGGTCAAAAAAGGATATTTGCGCAATTTGGGCTTAAAAAAGGCACAAATAAAGGAAATAGCCAATTTCGGAATTATGGTTAGGCATAAGGTGGAAATTCGAAGAAGTCAAATTAGTCACTAATCAAGACAAGTGCGAGGTTAATAAATTCATCCTTCGACAAGCTACGTTCCCCTTTTTATTCGGGGTCAAAGAAGAGCAAAGCTGGGGGCAAACTGTTTGGGATAAATTTAATCATCCCGGTTTAGATTTAACCGATGGCAGATCGGACCGGAACCGGCAACAGGAAAGATCGGCTGAACCAGAACCAGCGGAAATATCGGAACCGACTCTTTGTATTGATTTTGGGCCTTATTTGGGTTTAACAATCGATGCAAGAAGAAAAGGAAAAGATATATTGTTAGATTCTCTCAAATAATCATAAAGGAGAAAATCTAGGGGAATATATAAAAATAAGGAAAAATGTCATATCTTCATCATAAAAGAAAAAGGAAGCTCATTAACCTAAAGACATCTATATAAAGAAGACAAATTTGAAGACCTAAAAACATTCAATTCGAAACCTTAAACACTTAATTTTAGAGAGATTTATTCGACCATAAGCTTAGATTGTACTTAGGTCTAATCTTTCTTATATTTCTCTTTCATCTTGTAAACCATCAACGATCAATAAACAAACCGATTCATATCATCTTAAACCGTTATTGAATTTCGTAACTCTTATAACGGATCACTAACTTTTGCCCAAACATTAACTAAACTCTTTTTTAAGTTTGTGTTGTTTTGTTAAAAACAATTAAAATATTTATTTGTCAAAAACTCTTTCTAATGGTATTTCGAATTAAGTAAAAATTTAATGGTATTTTGTTACAAGAACCTATGTAATCCTATATTTGTGTGAATTACATGTTTTTCTTATTTTATTTTGCGAATCATTTGTACATATATTTTTTTTAAAAATTGAATCATGTAATTGGAGAAAATTGTAATCTTTGGTTTTCATAATTGAATGTTTAAATTTTTAGGGAGAATCACAAAACTACACCATTTGAATTACATTTCCCAAAACTACACCATTTCAAAATTACTTCACAAAACTACACATAAACACTCAAAATTAAATCCAAATAAATTCTACCCACACAATCCTACTCCTTTAATATTATACCCTAAACACTAAGGGGGTAGGATTGTGTGGGTAGGGTTTATTTGGATTTAATTTTGAGTGTTTAGATGTAATTTTGTGAAGTATTTTTGAAATGGTGTAGTTTTGTGAAATGTAATTCAAATGGTGTAGTTTTGTAATTCTCCTTTTAAAATTTTGAAAATGTGTAAATAAGTTAAAATATTGAATTATGTATAGTTTTATGAAGTGAGGTGGTAAAGGGTGTAGTTTTGTGAATTCTTCATTGTTTAATATATACAACATGCTTTCTTCTAATTTTTTTCTACCTAATCAAATAAATCACAGTCCCTTTAAAAAATCAAGGGTGACTTACTAAACAAACCCTTTTTTATTTGTTTATTACATGAGAGACCCTTCCCATTTTTTAACCAAAGTATGACGTTATATTTTCGTTCTACCCCTCCTCTATGTGACAAGAATAAAAAAGTTTTCGGTTTTGCCACTGATTATGGTTTATCTGCAAAATGAACTTACTATATAAATCTACCTTTGTAGTGTACGCATATTTAATTATGTTGTAGATTTGTAATGTAAGGTTTGTAAAAAAAATTAAATTATCTCGCAGACTTTATAAAAGTAGATTTATAATCCACGTTTGTCTTTCTGTTAGTGCAAATTTATTTGGAAAAATAGATTTATGATGCAAACTTATACACTTTCACGTATGTTTTGCAGATTTATTGAAAATCGCATGTTTGTTTTGCAGATTTAACAGAATAGCTGATTTATTTAGTTGACTTATTTGCTTTGATTGCAGACATTTTTAAAAAAATAGATTTGTTTTGCGGATTTGTAGGTGTAAGTTTTTTTCGCAGATTTACGAAGGAATGTATATTTGTTTCGCAAAGTTGATGGATAGACAATTTTTTAGGTAGATTTTTAAAAAATGTGTAGATTTGTTTTGCTAAATTGTTAGCCGAATAACTTATAATGCAGATTTGTTTTGGGCTACAGATTTAAGTTGCAAACATTTGAGGTGACATAGATTTATAACGTAGATTTTGTTGGGGGAAGATTAATAAGGTAAAATTGTTTTCGTTAAGTAGCAGATTTATTCACTGAGGTAAAATTTACTTGCAGATTTTTATTATAGTAGAGGTGGATTTATCAAAGTGGTTTTTTCCGGTTGAAGATTATGGTTAGGCCGTTAATATTTGACATGCACAATCCGGTAAAGACTATGACGTGGTTCCACGCGAAGCAATGAAAACAAATATCAAGCTTTGTGTCGTGGTTTAGGCCACTTGTAAAACGTGGCCTAAGATAACCATTACCAAAAAATTTAGATTTACCACTTGTAATAATTTTTCCAGATTTAACACTTACTATGATTTTTCAAATTAACCAGTGCTATTATTTTAGGCAGTGGTTACTCTCTTAGACAAGGGTACATAAAGTTTTGTTGATACAACATGTAAACATGTGTTCTTTATAGCGTCCTGAATAGCCAATGTCTAATTTTTTTTAATACATGGTAGTCTTCTTACACAACAATGGGTTACACAACAATTCTGAAGTTATATATATAATTCAAAAGTTTATGCGATCTTCTTATTCTTCTTCTCCCTCCATTCTTTGATGTCACTCTCTAGCTTAGCATTCACAAGCGCTTGAAAACCATGATATCACTACAAGAAATCAGGACTTTTACCACGACCATAATCGTTGTAAAATCGTGGTAAAATTGAGTTTACCACGATTTAACGACGATTTCCATTTCGTCGTTAATCGATCGAAGTAAAAGCTAAATCGTCGTAAAATCGTGGTAAATTTTACGACGAATAAAATTCGTTGTAAATTCGTGGTTAAATATTCGTTGTAAAATCGTTGTAATTGTTACAACGATTTTACAACGAATATTTGGTTGTAAATTTGTATTTATAATAAATCGAAAATTCTTACAATCGTGGTAAAATCGTCCCTAATTAGGGACGATTTTACGACGAATTGTAAAATTTATATTTCTCACAATCGTCGTAAAATCGTCGTAATATCGTCGTAAGTTTACGACGATTCAAATCGTTGTAAATTTTTCGTGGTAATTTGCGCAGATTCTTGTAGTCGTATGGTTCATATCCAAAAACCGATTCAAGAACCTTGAGCAACACGAAAAAGGAGCCATGAGAAAAGCTTGGAGTAGATTGTCTAACAGCGCCGGTGCTCGTTTGTGGTGAGTACTCAAAAGAATCAAGAAGAATCTGTTGATAATAGCCCTCGTGAGAATCAAAAACAACAACTTCTAAAAAGCTAATAAAAGACTTACCTCGAACAATCTGTGGCCAAGGAACTGCCTTATCCAACATAACAGCTGAGATACTAACCCAACCTGAGACAAAATGATTCTTACATTGTCACACTAATCTACAAAAACAGAGTATTTACTTTCATGTATAAAACAAACTAATCAAAATAACTCAGAACATTGAAGTTACATACAAAGCTAACTCCTAATACAAGTGATGTAGACTCTAGAAACATCATAGACCAACGCTGCAACCTTGTTTCTTGAACTCCTTGGTCCCTATGTGCTTATAACCTATATGATAATCAAACAAAAACAATATGTTCAAACACTCGAAAAAAATCAAATAGTGCTAGTGAACAAAGCAATCACTAGATTTTTAGATTAGAATCAACCTCCACCACCTTATCCTTCTCTATAAGAGTTGTCAGATCAATGTGAACTTGAGATAGTGTCTCCTTTCTTCACAGCATGATAACATCAAACAAGAATACCCATCACCCACCTTCATTAGTAAAGACTTTAACCATTGATTTTTATACATATTTTTCAATTTAAGCAAATTTATCAAAAGAGACACCATATTATCTAGAGGCACCATACAAACTAGTAACATCCTAAACCGGAGATACACCGATTCTAGAGAAAAGTTGATTACCATCTTGAAGAGTGGCGTAGTTAACGTAGCCATAGCCAAGAGATCTCCGAGTGGTCATGTCTCTACAAACACGAACCGATATGACCTCACCCGCTTGGGCAAACGCCTCAAACAGCTGCACATCTGTCACCGTCTGGTCTAGATCTCCGACGTACAGAGACGTCGCTACGTCGCCGCCGCATCAGCACCTGAAACCGCCGCTAGGTCGTGGGCATTTTGTCCATGATTCTGAATCTGAGCCATTTTCTCAACATTTCACACTCGAAATCGACAATCAATGAGAGATTGTTGAGAAATCGAGAAACCCTTTATCGCCGGAGAATAAAGGATGAGACTTTCTTCAACGGCGGGCGAGAGTTTGTGATGTTTGCAAGACTGATGAGGAGAGAGAAAGTAACGACGACGATTTTGTCTGAGATGAGAGATCGAAAGCGGTGGTTTTGTGTGTTTGTATGAGAACGAGAGATAGAGAGAGAGTCGAGGATAGAGAGAGAGTAGAAGATGAGAAATGATTTTTTGTTGTTTAGATTGATTAATTATGTTGATTAAATTTGTTTGAAGAATATAAAATAAGTGGCATTTTCGTAATAAAAAACACAAGTATTGGGATATAGGTAATTTACTATATAATCTATTCATCAAACTATTTGTAGGTCTCTGAAGTAATAAACAAATAAAAAAGGTTAGTCTAGGTAATTCATCAAAAATCAATGGTCTTATTGTTTCCCGTCTTGTCCCATTTTTTGCTTAATCCAATTAAAATGAAAAATCTGTACATAAAATGAAAATTTTTTACAATTGTTATAAATTATATTTATTATTCTATATATATGAACTATAAATGATACGCTTATATATTATAAGAAGAAGGAAAGTATAAGATATATATAAAGATAAACATACTATATTTGAGAGAGAAGTCTTAATGATGTTATATGTTTTACAATGAGTTACATATCCTTTATATAGTAGAAGTACTCAACAAAAGTTACTATACTTCATAAATGAAGATGGGCTCCATTCTCAATTTTACACTCCAAAACTTGACTTTCATAACACTCCCCTTTGGAGACCATTGCCATTTATATCTCTTGCGTTTTGTTTTTATGTTGCCTCGTTAAAAACCTTTCCATGAAAAGCCCAGTGGCAAAAATCAGGGTAGGATAAAAGAGTACAACGATAAAAAGCTCCCCTTCGAAAGATCATAACATCTTTTCAAAGGTCTCCTTGATTACGCATTCCAATGTTATGGACATGTTTTCCGAACGTTGACGTGGGTAGTGATTTTGTGAAAAGATCTGCGAGTTATCACACGACCGAACATATTTCACTTCAATCTTCTTGTTCTTTTCAAGCTCTTGGGTGTATGAAAAGAATTTTGGTGGGATATGTTTGGTTCTGTCGCTTTTGATATATCCCTCTTTCGTTTGAGCAACACATGCAACATTATCTTCATACAAGATAGTCGGTTCTGAGCTGTCTTTGAAACCACTACTTGATTTGATGTGTTGAATTATTGATCTCAACCATACACATTCTCTCGCTTGCTTCATGGAGTGCAATGATTTCAAAGCATGGTTTGAAGATGTGGCTACAAGTGTTTGTTTCGAGATCGCCATGATATGGCGGTGCCACCAATTGTGAAAACGTATCCGTCCGCGACCGAGCTTTGTGAGGGTCGATAAATATCCGCGTACCGCAAAACCAATCATTTGCCCATTTGTATTTTTAGGATAAAATAATCCTAAATCAATCGTCCCTTGAAGATAGCGAAAAATATGTTTAATGCCATTCCAATGTCTTTGTGTGGGAGATGAACTGAATCTTGCCAAAAGATTGATTGCAAATGATATATCGTGTCGAGTACAATTTGCAAGGTACATAAGAGCTCCAATGGCACTCATATATGGTACTTCAGACCAAGTATCTTTTCATTTTCGTCGGTGGTCGGAATGGATCATTTTCGACATTAAGTGACTCGACGACCATAGGAGTACTTAGTGGAGTAGCTTTATCCATATTAAAGCGTTTTAACACCCTTTTGGTGTATGTGGATTGATGAACAAATATACCCTTTTCACAATGCTCAATTTGTAATCCGAGACAAAATTTCGTTTGTCCGAGATCCTTCATCTCAAATTCTCCTTTCAAATAATTTGTCGCTTTTTGAATTTCTTCATGAGTTCCAATAATATTTAGATCATCAACATACACCGCGATTATCACAAATCCGAATGATGTTTTCTTGATGAAAACACATGGGCATATAGGATTATTTACATATCCTTCTTTAGTTAAATGTTCACCGAGACGATTGTACCACATACGTCCGCATTGTTTTAACCCATATAATGATCTTTGCGGTTTATTGCACATAACTCTTTTGGTTTTGATTTCAATGTTTCGGCATTTTAAACCCATCGGGGATTCTCATATAGATATCAGTATCTAATGATCCATAGAGATATGCCGTAACGACATCCATGAGACGCATCTCTAGATTTTCGTAAGCCGCTAGGCTCATCAAAAATCTAAATGTGATTGCATCCATTACGGGAGAATACGTTTCTTCGTAATCAATCCCGGTCTTTGTGAAAACCCTTGAGCCACTAAACGAGCTTTGAATCTCATTATCTCATTTTTCTCGTTTCTCTTACGAACGAAAACCCATTTGTGTCCAACCGGTTTAACGTCTTTAGGGATAAGTACGATAGGTCCGAAAACCTCTCGTTTATTAAGCGAATCAAGTTCTACTTGTATCGCATCTTTCCATTTGAACCAATCATGTCTCTTTTGACATTCGATACGTAAATTGGTTCTGGGTCATCGTTTTCTTCGTTTATTTCTTTTGACACGAAGTACGAGAAAATATCATCAATATCGTAGATTTTGTTTCGATTCCATATCCTTTTAGTATGAATGTAGTTTATAGAAATCTCATGATTTTCATCGGGCTCGGGTTGTTCAACACCATGCTCATTTTCTTCCACAATCGCTTATATTGGGAGAATTTTGTATTTCAACTTCTTTTCGTTTTCTAGAATTTTTATCCTTGGAACCCACGGGTCTGCCACGCTTCAAGCGTGTTTTGGATTCACGAGTATCATCCGCTCTATCACGTTCTTGAGGCATTGCAAGGTGAGCAGGGGCATTTGCAGCCGGTATATGTGATTTAGTTACCGTCTTAGTATCCGCAAATGCATCAGGAAGCTGATTTGCAATACTTTGCAAATGCATAATTCGTCGAACTTCTAGTTCTGACTGCTTTGTAGGAGGATCAAGGTGTAATAAGGATGGTACACACCACTTAATATCCTTTCCTATTTCTTTGTTTTCTCCCCTAGAACGGGGAACTCTTTCTCGTCAAAGTGACAATCGCAAAACGTGCCGTAAAGACATCACCAGTCTGTGGTTCTAGGAACCGAATAATTGATGGCGAATCACAACCAACATATATACCTAATCTCCTTTGTGGTCCCATCTTTGTACGTTGTGGTGGTGCTATAGGCACATATACCGCACAACCAAAAATCTTTAGATGAGAAATGTTTGGTTCTCGACCAAATGCTAACTGTAGTGGGGAGAATTTATGGTACGCACTCGGCCTAATCTGAATAAGTGTTTCTGCATGCAAAATAGCATGTCCCCATACAGAAGGTGGGAGTTTAGATCTCATAATCAATGGTCTTGCAATTAGTTGCAGACGTTTAATTAGTGATTCAGCCAAACCATTTTGTGTATGCACATGTGCTACCGGATGTTCGACATCGATTCCAGTTACCATACAATAGTCATAGAACACTTGGGATGTGAATTCTCCAGCGTTATCTAATCTAACTCTTTTAATTGGATTATCCGGAAATTGAGCTCTTAGTTTGATAATCTGAGTTAGAAATCTCGCAAATGCCACATTGCGAGATGATAATAGACAAACATGTGACCATCTACTTGACGCGTCAATCATTACCATAAAATAATAGAATGGTCCACATGGTGGATGTATAGGTCCACAAATATCGCCTTGAACACGTTCAAGGAACTTTGGTAACTCTTTATCGATTTTACTAGGTGATGGTCTTATAATCAATTTTCCTAAAGAACATGCAGTACATGTCTTTTTATTCCCCTGATAAATCTCTTGGATTTTCAGTGAATGACCATGTGAGGTTTCTATGATCTTCCTCATCATAGATGTGCCCGGATGACCAAGGCGGTCATGCCATAAAGTGAAATCATCATGATTTCTTTTGATCACAAGGTATGATTCTACCGTATTGATATATGTATGATGCAAACCAGAAGGGAGTTTTGGTAACTTTTCAAGGACATGTATTTTTCCCGACTTTTTGGAAGTTATATACATGTATTTCTTTCCATCTTCAGATGCGGATTGAGTATCAAATCCCTGAAGATATATATCCTTAAAACTCAACAAATTCCTTTTTGAATTTGGAGAAAACAATGCATTATTAACCGAGAAGATTGTTCCATTAGGTAATGCAAAATTAGCTTTACTCCCCTTAATCAAGTCGTAGGACTCGATATTGTATTGATAATAACTTTTGTCGGTTTTAAATTTGAGAAATATTTTTTATGTTTAAGGATAGTGTGCGTTGTTCCACTATCTGGTATACAAATATATCTACCATCTTCCTTAGATATTGTTCCATTCGCACTGTAATCCATTTCTGAGAAATATCAAAATCAATGAATAAGCTTATGAAAAAGTAATTTATAAAAGTAAATATCATTCAATATTATACATGATAGTACAATTTTACATATTATACATATTTATGCATCACACAATATGTTACATAATTATACATTATTTTAAATAGTTCACACAAACATTCATTATTTATGGCACATGCATCATAGTTCAAGAGTCACATCCTCGCTTTCGGTGACGGTTGCCTCGTCAAAGTCATTAACGAGTCGAGGCATCGAGGTGTGTGGTATCCTCAGAGTGCTCTGCGAGGTTCACCTCCTTGCCTTTCGCGGATTCTTTGTACGAGCACAAAGGTGCGCAGAGTGCGACATACTTTGAACCAATGTCCCTTAGTACCGCAACGGAAGCAAGTGTTCTCATGTTTCTTGGAGGTGCTTCCTTGGACCTCTTTCCCCTTTGGAGATTGCTCTGGACGAATCCATTGCAATGATTTTCTCTTGGGGTTAAAGTTTCTCCCACGTCCGCGATAGTTTTGGCGGCCACGACCCCGAAAGGATTTGTTTTCCCATATCGGTTTTTTTTAACGTCCAATGCATTCACTTCAGGAAATGCTTTGGACCCCGAAGGTCGAGTCATATGATTCTTAATGAGAAGCTCATTGTTCTTCTCGGCTATTAGGAGAGCCACAATCAAGTCTGAAAACTTGGTGTACCCACGCATCATATACTGTTGTTGTAGGGTAATGTGATTCTTATGAAATGTGGTATATGTTTTCTCCAACATGTGGGATTCAGTTATTGTTTCACCACAATATCTCAACTTAGCCACAATTCCTAAAACAGCGGAATTGTAATTCATGACTTTATCAAAGTCTTGAAACCTCGTACTTTGCCACTCATCCCGAGCAAGCGGGAGAGTTATGTCCTTTTGGTGATCAAAACGATCTTTTAAACTCTTCCAGAGTTCTTTAGGATCTCTCATATGAGCATAGTCATAAATGATGCTCTCATCAAGGTGTCTTCTAAGGAAGATCACCGATTTTGCCTTTTTCTTGGGCGTTGAAGTATTCATCTCTTTAATGGTTTCGACAACCCAAGAGATTCAAGATGCAATTCAACGTTAGTGGTCCACGATATAAAATTTGCACCAGTGATTTCTAGAGCCTAATCGGAGTTTCTCGATGTTTGCCATTTTTATATCTAAAATATAATAATAAATTTTATTAGAATAATTTTAAGACGACGTGTTTACATTAATAATAAAAGCGATTACAAAGAAAAACAAAGCATAGAAAATTAAAACTATATTTAAGACATATTGTTCATGAGTAGAATCTCCGATAATAATTCCGTAAATACAAGCAATGATTATCAAAAACATAATGATTAACAATAATCGAAACATTTTTAAGAACTTTTAAAATATTTTTAGAAAGAGATTTTGGAGAAAATGAAATGTGTGAATGGAAAATATATTGAAAAATGAGTGTATTTATAGATCGAAAATACTGTTCATAGCCGTTGTAAAAGTGAAAAATTTCGAAAAAAATTCTTTGTGACCGTTAGTATTAATAATACATAATAAAAATTATTTTTAATATTTTGCAATCAATTAAATATATTATGTAAATTTTAATTTATGTATTAGTGAATAAATGTATCATTTATAATAACCTTAAATTTATTTTAAGAAGGAATTAATAAAAGATTATATATCACATTAGTATATATTAAGACAATAAATAAATTATGGTGATAGAAAGTCATCCATAAAATTTGTAAATTAAATTAAAAATAAATTATGGTGCATTTAAACAACCATAGAAATATAACAATAAATAAATTATGGTGCGTTTAAACAACCATAGAAATATAACAATAAATAAATTATGGTGCGTTTAAACAACCATATAAATATAACAATAAATGAATTGTGGTGCGTTTAAACAACCATAGAAATATAACAATAAATAAATTATGGTGCGTTTAAACAACCATAGAAATATAACAATAAATAAATTATGGTGCGTTTAAACAACCATAGAAATATAACAATAAATAAATTATGGTGCGTTTAAACAAACATAGAAATATAACAATAAATAAATTATGGTGCGTTTAAACAACCATAGAAATATAACAATAAATAAATTATCGATGCGGTAATCCGCGTACGAATAAATATTATGGTGCTTAAAGCAACCATGACATAAATAACAAAATACTATAGAGACGATCGTGCTGATAACGTGTTATAAATTATATTTATTATTCTATATATATGAACTATAAATGATACGCTTATATATTATAAGAAGAAGGAAAGTATAAGATATATATAAAGATAAACATACTATATTTGAGAGAGAAGTCTTAATGATGTTATATGTTTTACAATGAGTTACATATCCTTTATATAGTAGAAGTACTCAACAAAAGTTACTATACTTCATAAATGAAGATGGGCTCCATTCTCAATTTTACACTCCAAAACTTGACTTTCATAACACTCCCCTTTGGAGACCATTGCCATTTATATCTCTTGCGTTTTGTTTTTATGTTGCCTCGTTAAAAACCTTTCCATGAAAAGTTTAAAAGTTTAGAAACCATTTTTTACTCTATATATGTCTTCTATACTACTCCCTCTTTTCCCATTATTTTTATTTTCTTCAAAATAGATGTAGTTTTAAACTTCTAATGCAAAATTATTGTTTTTTCTATTTTGATGTTGAAAAAGACAAAAAGTAAATAATTTTTTAATTCGTTTGAAATAACCTAGTTTGGAACAGAGATAATATTATTTTTGCAGCCCAAATATGATAATGTCAAAAGAATTACTTAAAATTACATATGATGTTATAGTGCATAAAGCATAAAAATTTGAGAAATTCACAAAACTACACCCTTTCAACCCTCCCTTACAAAACTACACCTAATTCAATATTTTCACAAATTTACATCCTTTCAAAATTTTAAAAACTTGATTTACCCTTTAAAAATTACCAAAATTAAAATATTTTCATTTGAGTTCGCTAATTATACCATAAACACTAATTAGCGAACCCAAATGAAAATATTTTAATTTTGGTGATTTTTAAAAGGGTAAATCAAGCGTTTAAAATTTTGAAAGGGTGTAAATATGTGAAAAAAATAAATTAGGTGTAGTTTTGTGAAGGAGGGGTTGAAAGGGTGTAGTTTTGTGAATTCCTCAATTTTAAAAGGTTAATTTATCCTTTTGAAAATCACCAAAATTAAAAAATTCATTTGAGTTTGCTAATTAGTGTTTAGGGTATGCTGTTAAAGAGTATGATTGTTTGTGTATGGTTTATTTGGATTTAATTTTAAGTGTTTAAATGCAATATAAAAAGTGACTTTAATATGGTGCAGTTTTGTGAAATACAATTTAAAAAGTGTAGTTTTGTAATTTTCCCTTAAAAATATGTAATTAATATAATTTTGTTCAAAACAAATATTTAATAGTTTTTCAATTTTACAAAACTACAAAATACAATGGATTTCAATACAACTAAATACTTTTGAAAATTTCAAAAAAGGACACCATTTCAAACATTAATTAACAAAACTACACCTAAGTCAAATTTTTGTAATTTTACACATTTATAAATTTAAATGCTTAAATTACCCTTTAAAATTTGACCAAATTAGATTGTATTTATCTATTTTCATTATTTAGTATCTATGTTTTAGTATTTAAGATTAAAAATATAGAATTTTGTGTTTAGGCTTTATTTTAATTTAATATTTAATGTTTGGATTCCCCCCCCCCTCAAAACGCTGCCGTGGAGGCTGATTAGAAGCCGTAGAATCGCCCGGCGGAATGGAGCTGCAGCGATTTCATCATACTCGGTCAAAATTCGGATTTTGTAGATATTATCGTTTTGTGTGTTTTTATATATAAAACTTGGCTATTCTATGATGGATCTACAATATTAAAGTGCAAAATATCTTAAAATCAGAAGAAAACAGACTCAAATGGTTCAAGAAACTATTAGCGGCCATATAAAAGAGTTGTAAGAAGAAAATGAAGTGTAAATGACAAATATACCATTTATTAAAATTTATAAGAAAAAAATCCACAAAATCAGCTATCTTATATTATGGAAAAATTGCAAATTAAAACCTAAACTTTTAAATTTTCGACAAAAAATCCAAAGAAGATTTCGAAATCTAGAAGATTTCTTTAAATTTTTAAACTTTTAAATTTTCGACAAAATTTAAATAATTGTTTTAAATTAAGCAGAAAAGTCCCTACTGTCTAACATTGTTAAATAATTGACAGAAACCAAAACACAGCGTTTCATTAACACCTCATGTCTCCCTTTTTGACTTAAAAATAGATCTTCGTTTCATAAACCATAGTTGATTGAGGCAACTCCTAAGAAGGTTGTTTTGGAGAAGAGAGAGTCTCCTATACCCACATATAATCTCTTATACCCATATTTCATTAACTCTTCATGAATTGACAATCTTACCCTTAAAAAAAAAAATTTGGTTTGGTTTTTTCTTTTGGTTGGTTTGGTTTTCTTTTTTTTTTGTTTGGTTTCGAAAAAAAAAAACTCACCTCCCTTCACCTGCGACGACGACGAGGACGACGAGAGTCTTCGTCTTCTCCGTCGAGACGCGCGACGGGCAACCTCGTCTTCTCCGGCCAGCTCCATCGCAACCTCCTCCACTAGAAGATTTCTTCGACAACAATCCTGCAAGTCGGAGAGCGAGTTAATTCATCCACAATTGTTTTTGAAATAGTATTAGGGTTCACAATGGGATTTGATGAATATCTTTTGATTTGTTGCACATTGATGATTGCTATACAGTATTTAAGGAATTGGTTGATTGTTTGAGATTCTCAGAATTGTATTACTCTTTATTATGCAATAGACCAAAATCTATCGATCAATCGTGGTATCGTGAAACCGAAAAACTTTCAAAATCGCATGTGTAAAACTTAGTATAATTAGTAAAACTGATATGTAGTTATACAATGTAGAACTTTGTATAACTAGTAGAACTGATGGTTGTAATTTACTATGTAAAACTTAGTATAACTAGTAGAACTGATATTTGTTATATTCTACGTAAAAATCAGTATAACTGTAGAAACTTCGATAAAATTGATTTTTTGTTGTTTTTGCAGGATACAATGGCAAAATACGTAAGCATTTTTTTCAAATTCAAAGGATGCATGTATAGTGTAACATTGAAGACAACAATTAAGGATATAAGTTTGGCTGTGTTGGAAAAAAGGTTGTATAAGAAGCTTGGGTTGGATGAAAATAAAGTGAAATTTTCATTGAGATACATACCTTTGGTCGTTGTATGTGAGGAACAACTAACTATTTGTGATGATGAGGATTTGTTTGTTTACCTAACATCCATGGATAGTGAGAACCGTAGATCTCTTTTGTTAGTGGAGGAGACTAGTAGATCAGACGAGTTAGAGAAGCTGTCAAGAGTGGGGCATAAGTTCGATTGGTATGAATTATGAAATGTTGGAGGGAAATGATGATGAAATTGGATATAATGCAATAACTCTTTACGTAGAAGATGTCGAAGCACCAAAGGGGGATAAAGACTTTAAAGAATCAGAGATTGATGATGATAGAAAAGGAGATGGTTCTATGGGTACGGATGCCGCAGCCGATCCATACACGGTTGCGGCTGCTGAGACGGATACGAGTGCGGATATGGATGCGAATATGGGTGCAGATATGGGTGCGGATATGGGTGCGGATATGGGTGCGGATATGGGTGCGGATATGGTTGCGGATATGGGTGCGGAGCAACCATCCGTAGAACAATGTAGCCAGGTCATAGAGGAATGGGAAGATGAATTGGGTCTAATTATACTTCAGGAGTTGCCAAGCAAGAAAGCAATTCAAGACGTGGTGGATAGAGCCGCATTTGATAAATGCTTTCGTTATGTAACCAAAAGGTCTGATCCTAAACGATTGTTGATTAAATGTTATGTGGAAAGCTGTCAATGGGGTTTGCGAGCTTCAAGAATTACAAACACCAATTTTTTTCTATTAGGAGATACACGAGTGTGCATACATGTTCTCGGACTAATCAAAGCCAAATAGACAAGAGCAAGAGAAGAGGGTCAGCAGAATTGGTAGCTTCTTTTTTGAATGAGGAATACCCAGGAAAATTGAAAACACCTTCTCCAAGAGATATCATGGATCTCATTCAGCTAAAACTTGGGTAAAAGTATCATACTCTACAGCATTGAGAGGCAAAAATTTAGCTATTAGTCATTTGCGTGGAAATACAGAAGACAACTACAAGATGCTTCCTAGCTACTTGTACATGTTAGAGGAAGCGAACCCGGGAACAAAAACAAGTGTGGAGGTTGATGAGTCAGGTAAATTCAAGTACCTCTTTATAGCGTTCGGAGCTTGTATTGAAGGGTTTGCGGTCATGAGGAAAGTTATTGTTGTTGATGCCACATTTTTGACGAATGGGTATGGTGGTGTATTAGTATTTGCTAAAGCTCAAGATCCTAATCGTCATCATTATCCCCTCGCTATTGGTGTTCTCGACGGTGAGAATAAAGCTAGTTGGACTTGGTTTTTCGAGATGCTCAGAAGTGTTATATCCGACTCCTCAGAATTAGTTTTTATGAGCGACAGAAACCAGAGCCTCATCGCGGCTGTAGCTAGTGTGTTTCCGGAAGATCACCACGGTCATTGTATATGGCATTCGTCCCAGAACGTAAGAAGTCATGCTAGTAACACTAACAAAGCCGTTGTGGATGGATATTTATGGAGTTAGCTAGGTGCTACACGATGGCTGAGTTCGAAACTGCATACGCATCATTCAAGACGCGATATCCTTCGGCATACAAGTATGTGGAGGAGCAGACTGAGAAAGACACTTGGGCAAGGGTATTTTTCCCACGTGACAGATACAACTTGGACACTAGCAATAGTGTGGAGTCAATGAATGGCTTGTTTAAGGACGCGAGGAGGTATTCCTTAATACCAATGTTAGATACAATCATCCAAAAATTCTCAGAGTGGTTTAACCAACATCGGAAGGACGCTGTAACTGCATCGATTGATACTAAACTGGTTCCTTTTGTCGAGAACCACCTACACAACATATGGGCCAAAGCTTGTAAAACACCGGTGCGTGAGGTAAACAATTATGACTCTGAATTCGAAGTAACAGACGTCGACGATGGTAAATTTTATTTGGTGAACTTGAGAGTGAAGAGTTGTTCATGCAAAGTGTATGATTATGAAAAGTATCCTTGTGTGCACGGACTTGCAGCTTATTTATTTAGGCTTGATACTGATCCCATGCATCATGGTGGAGGCCAAGTAGTATATCATCATGAGTTGTGTTCTAAGTATTACTGGGTAGAACTGTGGGGGCAGGCTTATTTCACAAGCATTTATTCTGTGGCAGATATGGGCGATTGGAATGTACCAGACCACATCAAAGAAAGACATGTGCTACCAAAAGATCGCGTGAAAAAGAATGGGAGAAAACATGATAAGAGAAAGTCATCTGCTGGAGAACGGCGTAAAAGGACACAAAACACTAGGCGAAGGAGGCAAAATTTTGGTTTCAATTGGTTGCTTTTTGGAACGCATCGTTATCCGACCGATTGAACTTCTTTACCTCGTTGAACTTTTGTGTTGTCAACTTATGTAAAACTATGATTGTGTTGTTAACTTCTGTAAAACTAAGGATTACTATTGTGTTTCTTATTTATTTATGTGTTTGATATTTATTTATGTGTTTCTTATTTATTTATGTTAATTCAACAAAAAAATATGTTCAAACAAATTACACATTGTTTTTATATATGTTAGGTCAACAAAAAATATGTTCAAACAAATTACACATTATTTACGAAAAACTCTTTAACGTTCAAGCACTTTCGAAGAACACTTTCTACTTAAGCACAACTTATAAAAGGACCTTTCTATAAAACGATGATTTCGAACGTATTATTGCAAAAATCATGTTTACGTACATATTAAAAACGAAATGTGAAAAATAAAACTCCATAAACAAATTTAAATTATAGGTAAAACTAATAACAGTTGAAATCAGCAAAAATAGAATTATGAACAACATTAGTAAAACCATAACCTTAGGTAAAACTATGTGTAATATTTTAGAGGGAAACCGAAAATAAATTTGGCGCCTAAACGAAAAAAAAACATAATAATTTTGTTGCTCAAAACAGATTCCGACACACATCTTTTCACCCTCGATTTCCGTGTTTTGTTGTCCTATAAACAAGAACTTCTCTCCTCTCTCCTCTCATTCGTTAACAAACAAATCAAACAAATCTCTTTCCTTTCCTTTCCTTTCCTTTCCTCCTTTCTCTCTGTTGCTTCCTTTCATGGATCCTTGGGTGGAGGAACAAGAAAGGCGTGAGATGATGAAGGCAAAGCAACACCTCGACATGCAAACGTTCGTTGCCGACGCGCAAAACGAAATTCCAACTCGTTGTCCATGTGGGGGACAAATCATTCAGGGTGCTACTCCAAATCCAAAGTATAGATCAGATTTTGATATTTTACCTGAGAGTAGGTACTTCACGTGTAATACCTACAAGGTAATTGTTAGTTTTTAATACCACGTCTGTGTATAACTTCGTAGAACCGAGAAAAACTATGTGAAACTAACTGCGTATAATAGTGTAAAACTATTTTGCGTAAAACTGAGTATAACTTCGTAAATCTGTGTTGATTGTTCAGGACGATGGGTTGCACTTTCGTCAGCCATGGGTTTTCGGTCTTGAGGAGGAAGTTGACAAGTTAACTAGGAGGGTGGATTTTATGGCTGAAGAAATTGCAAAGCTTAAGGAGCTTATTGTTCATCCCCGTCCGTGAGAGATTTTCAATTTTTATAACTTATGCTATGTTTTTATAAGTTTTTATAACTTATGCTATGTTTTTATAAGTTTTTATAACTTATGCTATGTTTTTATAAGTTTTTATAACTTATGCTATGTTGTCTAATTAAGTTTAAGAAGTTGTTGTTTATTATTTTTTATAGTTTTTGTCTATGTTTCAAAATGACCACCATAAGTTTACCTTCTTGAAAACAAAAATAACATAAATAAATATTCCACAAGTACCATAAATATCTGAAAATACCATAAATATCCGAAAATACCATAAATATCCGAAAATAACATAAAAAAAACCAGAAGTACCATTACAATTCAAAAGAACCACATATAAATTTCAACATCCGAACAAGTTTTTGAAACGCAAATTCCACCACATAACATAAAAGTTCTTCATTTCTTTCTTTTTTTAGATTTACCCGAACAACCTGCTTCATTGACAAAGGCCTCTAAAGGGGGTCAATCTATCACCCAATGCATCAACCTTTTCACCCAATGCATCAACTTTTTTCCCCAATGCATCAAACTTTTGCTCAAATTTGTTCATCACTCTTACCACTTTTTTCAGGCTCTTCAAAAAATCTTCAACTTTCTCGAGTCCCTCAGCTCCCGCAACTCCCTCCGCCGTGACTTCTGCCTCTTCTTCCTCTTTCTCTCGCGCAACAACATCTTCTTCAAACATGTCTTGGAAAAAGATTGCTAATCTTTTTTTCTCCATCTTATCCCATTTGTTGACGACTAGATCAAAATCATCTTCATCATCGTCAACCTCGAAAATTTCACCCAACAGGTAATCTTCATCTGCATTGTGGACTCGGATGATGGTGTCAATATCCTACAAATATCAATATAAACTTAGCACAATACTGCACATTTATACATCAATACTACCTTAGTTTTACCATACTGCACAGTTATACATCAATACTACCTTAGTTTTACCATAATGCACAATTATACATCAATATTACCTTAGTTTTACCATAATGCACAATTATACATCAATACTATCATACTTCTACCTTGGTTCTACCTCATTTCTCCAATACTACTACTTTACTTCTACCTTAGAAAACTTACATTCTCATGAGCAAGTTCTTTGTTTATCTCCGAAAGTGACATCCCTGTCATTCCAATCTGTTTGAATGTGGGCTTGCACATCCTCGGACACTTGACATCGGCTCCTTCAACAGGTTCTCTAAAAGCATTTCCCAGTTTACAGATTGCCTCAAATGGAAGAATCTACAAAACACCAAAATACATCAGCTCCAACATTATGAAATAACATCAATATTCAACAATGTCATTACTTTTCTAACTTACCTCTAAAGGGACACAGAAACCTGGAAGAGACCATAAGGTATTCTCTTTCGCCGGGACCATACCTCCAAAATGTTTCATGGTCTGAGAGATCTCCTTCAACATATACTCATATGAGTATCTCCCCCATGGAAATGTCTTGCAGAAGTCAGGATCATCTATTGCTCTATGAAAAAATTCAATAATATTCTTCGCGCCTCTTCCAACCTTCGTTTGCGCGCAAACGACACTTCCTAAGAAGAATAAAACAACCATCCTCAATCTGTCTTTATGGGGTCCCATGTTAACGAGCTTCTCTTTCACATCCTCCAACCTTCTAAGTTCTCCTATCTTGAAATGACGATCCGCAAACTTTGTACCACCACATTGCTTGTAATTCAGCGGATAGTTGCAACAATTCAGACCTGATAACAATGCGTGTTCCCTCAATCCATAACAGACGGGAACACCATTGACAATAAACCACGCTTCTTTCTGCTTGTTAGTTTTTGCTGTCCTCAACAACAACATCCACATTCCTTGAACTTTGTGGTTCTTCTCTCTTTTCATGTGGAAAATGTGTCTGAACTGAGGATGCTCTTCAAACCATTTCCTCTCTCTGTTAGACAGCTTCGGGGTCAGACCTTCTGTTAGCGTCGTAATTGCGTCTCCAATAAAACACCTTGTCCCTAGCTTAATTTGTTTTTTGTATTCAGATGGAGGAAAGAACATTTCCAAAGGTTTTATTTCCTCAACTTCCTGCAAAACAATAATAAAATTTCAACCATTTCATAACATTAAACCAAAAGTTACTAATTGTATTACCTAGTATTCATTAGTTTTCCTAGTATTACACGTAATGTTACAAAATGTTTTATCCAATAATCCTAAGTTTTATTATTGTTAAACCAATATTACCAAATGTAGTTTTCCTAGTATTACATGTGTTACCTAGTATTATATGTTATACCAAATATGTTATCTAGTAATCCTAAGTTTTACTAGCAACACCAAATGTTCCTAAATGTATTATCCAGTAATCCTTATTTTTCCTAGTTTGACAACAACCGATACAATAAAACAAAGTAAATTGTTAATTTCTTACTTCTTCATCGTCTGAACCAGATGAATTTTGTACCTCCTCGTTAGCAATCACTTTCTCTGCATCACCATCATTTTTTTCTCCTTCTTCCTCGTCCTCTGATTCATTTTCTTCTACTTCTTCCCCTGCATCACCAGCATTTTCTTCTCCTTCTTCTTTTTCACCGTTTTCTTCTTCTCTTTCTTCGTCTTGTTCTTCGTCTTCTTCTTCTTGTTTTTCACTATCTTCTTCATCGGCATCGGACATTGTTTTCTCCGAGTCATCGTCGCCGGAAATAGTCGTATTCTCCTTCGCAGTAGCCGTCGTCGTGGTCGTCGCAGTCCCCGTCCTCGTCTCCGTCGTCGCAGTCCCCGTCTTCGTCGTCGCGGTCCCCGTCGCCGCAGTCCCGTCGCCGTCGTCGCGGTCCCCGTCGCCACAGTCCCGTCGCCGTCGTCGCGGTCCCGTCGCCGCAGTCCCCGTCGCCGTCGTCGCTGTCGCCGCAGTCGTCGACGCCGTCGCAGAAGGAGAAAAAACGCGGCTAAGAAGTTTTCTAGACATCGCCGTGAGGTTGGATTTTTTCTTTTCCAAACTCCTATTGTAATGAGTTAATAGTGTATCTTCTTCATCTTTCTCCTTCTTCTTACCCAACCTCGTCTTCACCATATTTCACTGATTTCGATTTTGCAAAAGTTTTGAAATTTAGAGGAAGAATTAGGGGAGATTCGAGTGTTCGTCGAGAAAGATGAGAGTTAGGGTTCGTCGACAGAAGGAAAAAAATAAGAAAAGGAGGAGAAAGAGGTAAAACTAAATTATACCAAGGTATATTGGTGAGATATTGGTTCGGTTCGGTTGAAATATTGGTTCGGTTCGGTTGAGATATCTCTTAACAAATTTAAATTAAACAATAATCTAATTTCGGTCGGGTAATACGGGTCGGGTCAGTTTTACCCGGGTTTGACCTGTAAATAACGAAATTCAATGAAATAATTGAGTCTTTTCCACTAAATAAAATAGAAGCGAACTAATTAGATTACCTCTCCTCCAAAACGACCTATGGAGGAGTTGCCTCTAGTTGATTCCTTTGTAATTGATTGCACATTCAAAGGTTTTAACGAGGATCGTTGCAAGGATAGGCTTAGAGATCGTGCAGAGACATTGTTATGTTCAAGTAATCTCAAAGAACCGATCTTTGGAGCTGAGATTTAGGAATCAAAACAAAACACGAACACAAATCAGTTTCATTACTAGAATCTATTCATAAGATTCTGTTTAGAAATAAACAGAAATTGTGATGATATTTATACCTTTTAGCTATGAAGAAGGGTAGCTAGAGCTTGACATCATTGTAGAAGATGAAGAAACTTTGATTGATAGTGCCATTTCACACAACCACAATTTCTCTTCAAAATTATTTTTACAAAGAAAATATTATTTATTGTTTTCTTTTTTTGGGGGGATATATCTTTGAGATGGGATTATAAAAGAAAGGTTAACATTACAATAGGAATCATGTCCGATGGAATCAACCATAGATCTATTTTTAAGTCAAAAAGGGAGACATAAAATGTTAATGAAAGATGTAATAAAAAAAAGTGTTAATGAAACGCTGTGTTTTGGTTTCCGTCAATTATTTAACACTGTTAGATAATATGGGCTTTTCTGCTTAAATTAAAACTTAATGTTTAATTTTGTCCAAAATTTAAATTAATGTTTTATTTTGTAACACAAATTTATTTGGGTTTTTTTGTCGAAATGTCAAAAGTTTATGTTTTAATTTGCAAATTTTCCCTTATATTATTAAGGGAGAATTACAAAACTACACCATTTGAATTACATTTCACAAAACTACACCATTTCAAAATAACTTCACAAAACTATACCTAAACACTAAAAATTAAATCCAAATAAACCCTACCCACACAATCCTACCCCTTAATATTATACCCTAAACACTAATTAGCGAACCCAAATGAAACGATTTTAATTTTGATAATTTTTAAAGGGTAAATCAAGCTTTTAAAATTTTGAAAGGGTGTAAATATGTGAAAAAATTGAATTAGGTAGAGTTTTGGTAAAGGTAGAGAAGAAACGGTGTAGTTTTGTGAATTCCTCTATTATTAATATTTATCATCGAATTCAGTGATTTATCCGAGTTTTTAATAGTCCGAGTTTTATGACAAATAGAGACCGGATTAACATATTTTTCATTGTTAAACAAGTCATATCATGGTTTCAAAACACTATGTAGTTATTGTTTTTCAATGATAAATAGTAAATTATACGTATGGTAAATATCCAACATGGAAATGACAATGATAATCTTTTTCGATGATAAATATTGCAATAGTAATAAGTTTTTCTAAATAGAACATTATAAAAATCAAAATACAATATATTTTGTATATATACTTCAAATTTAAACTCCGCGTTTAACGCGGATCACATGAGATCTAAATTCTTTTTATTTCATTTTATAGTATACATTGTTTTTACCAATAAACAATTTTTCTTTTATTCCGTAAATTTTTGTCCCGCGCTTGACGCGGGTAACTTCCTAGTGTGTATCGAACCACTTACCTCGTACATGTTTTAGAATCCTCAACTACTACACCATATAAATTCTCAAAAAATTAATCCTTGACTAATCCTCGAGTAATCGTTTATTAATCTTCGATTTATTCGTTAGGCGCTACGCCTCATTTGTCCGTACGTGTAGACCCTAGCGAGTTTTAAAACAAAGGATTTACCTATATAAAGAATTTTTTAAAAGATGAAGTTTTGTAATTACCCCAATATATTTCATTATGAGAGACTAGGAGGGAATCCGCGATACTCGTAGATTTGTTTTCTAGATTGGAAATATAATTATGTTTGTAGATATTAATAGTTTATTTTATAAATTATTTTGTTTGGTTTTTCTTGATGAATTCTAGTAATTTTTTGAAATTTCAATATTCATTTTCTTGCTTGAATAATGGTACAATATTTGTTAGTTTATCAATTCTATATTTTTGCATATTTCACTTATCTTTTATCGTAAATAGTATGTAAAACTGTTTGTGGTTGTGTTCTTTTTTTCATCTAGATGAAGGTTGCAATATTTTTTATTACTCCCTCTGTCCCATTTTAGTTGATGTTTAAGGAAGTTGCACACATATTAATAAAACTCTTTTTTACATAAAAAAATTATTAACTATAACAAAATAGACCAATAAAAAAAAACCCATCAAAACACTATTGGTTGAAAGAATCAAATACATTTAATTTTTGCATAGAAACTTGTAAAACATCATCTAAATTGAAACTAAAACTTCATCTAATATGGGACGGAGGGAGTATATGTTTACTCAATACCTTAAATAACTTTTTGTATTTTTATATTTTACTTGTCATGTTTCACTATATTTTATAAATTTTGTATTCCTTTATTTTATGTGTTATTTTGTGTAGTAATACTTAACAACATAAGTTTAAATTTAATACTTTTTAGGCATTTATAATTAAAATTGTATGATGATTTTATAGGATTTAATAAATTTAATAATTTAAATGATTATCAATGATGAAGTGTCAACATTAAGAGATCTCCCATCACTCATTCTATATAGGATAGGATAAATCAAGTAATTAATGGACCTCTATAGGGTTAGGCAATTGGAACAAACTGATTAGAACCGAACCGACCGAACAAAAAAGTTAGTTTTTGGTTTATTATTCGGTTTAGAGTTGACAACCTTCTAATATCACTTCAGATCTTGGTTTGGTTCTGATCAACGACTCTGAACCGATTGGTTCTTTGGATTTAGTTTTATTTTACTTGTTTTACTGTTGATATATCTTTTTGTTTTCTTGTTATTTTTCGTTGTTCTTCAACCTCAATTTTGTTTTTTCTTTACCAATAGATTAAAAATCGATATTAACTTTAAAAAAGTTAGAAACCCTAAAATCCTATTAAATAAAATACTTGGGGATTACTTTTTGTTTTATTTAGACTCAAGTCAAAATATTGATAACATAGCGATTTTGTTGGTGGTACACACCGAATTTATGTTTTTTAATATTTTATATTTTTAGTTTATAAATTTGTGATATAAATTTTGGTACAATTTAACCGGAAAAAAACTCGTTAACAAAATATTCATCAATATATCGTATTGATTAATTTAATCAAAGTTTTAGATTTTCAATATAGAGTAAATTTCCTATAAGTAATAAGAAGAATATATGAATCATGACCCGCCAATTTGTTAATTAACATCTAAAATAATTATGTCATATTTTCAAAAATAGCTTATATTCTAAATTTTTTTAAAAAATATTTATAAAACATTTTTATCAAAAAATAAAAAATATGAAATGAGTTTAAAATTTTCAAACCTAAACCTTAAAAGCTAAATAGATAAATCAAGTGAAAAAATATAAATTATAGATAAAAATTAATTTTGTGTTATTTTTGTTAGAAACCATTTAATGATTTTTTTGGTTAAACTCATTTCCAATATATTGATAATAAATAAATTTTTAATTGTATTTTTGTTATAAAATTGATGATATATGACGGAGTCGGAAATCTCTAGGATTAGCAAATGCTAAACCTGAATGAAACTCAAGTTTGCAAGCGACAAACTTGAAAGAAACTTTCTAGAATCTACTAAAAATCTCTGGAATCCAACATAAAACCCTGGAATCCACCAGAGGAAAATTTTCGGATCCACGAAAGAAAATAAGAGAAAACTCTTAATGTTTTATTAAGAATAATAATTATTGGATGTCTCTTACAAGGAGCGTAAGGACCATTATTTATAGTTAAAAGTATAACAAATAAAAAAGAAAACTATTTTATGAAAATATAAAACCAAATAAAAAGAAAAACTAATAAAATGAAGAAATCAAACTTAATAGATAAATTAACTAAAAGGAAAAGAACACCTTCCATTTTCTTTCTTGTATCAATATATGTTTTTGTTAATTACATATTTTCCTTATTTGGTTTTCTCAATTTTTCGATCATATAATCTTTAATATTAGATTTCATTTTTAGGCGAAAATTTCAACTTTACAATATTTATTTCGTAATTATTTGTTTAGAAAATCATTTATTTTATATTGACGGACAATGGCATAATGTGTAATTATTTGACATTGTCAAATTAAGGCATCAAAAATAGTATTTTAGATTTCTAATTTTTATATCAGGCCTTATAAATTAAAATCCCAATTTAACCATAATTTATCCAACAATCAAATCTTGGTTATCGATTAGAAAATATTGAACGGAACAAACTGATTAAAATTGATTTTCCATTCAATTCGGGACATGTTTAAGACTAGTAAGCTAACCTGAAAAACGTAATATTGAACCGTAATTTTTTCCAACCAAAAAATCCGAAAACCAAAAACCAAAAATCCGTAACCGGAAAAATCGAGAAAATCGATTGCCCAGACGTAGAGCTTTGTTGCACTTTTGCACGTGTCTAAGTATAGAATGCAATTACAATTTCTCTAGTTCCAAGACCAAAAAGAATCCGTTAAAAAGAAACCAACCCAAAAAAAACAAAAAATTGTAATAAAAAAGTATAAGAAACATCTGACTGGATTAGAGAAGCTTCTTCCTTTCCAAGAACGACTTGAGATGCCATAGTTGTAAACTGGCCACTGAAAAAGTAACCAACAAAGAAAAGAAACTAAGAGCCGCCATTCGTGAGTTTGTAGACCGGTTTAGCTCCTGCATTTCTCTTTCCCTGACACAATTCAAGTATAAGTCAACCAATCTTGGGGCTACTGGAATCACAAATGAATGAAAAGAAAAAGTATAGTTGAAAACATTAAGAAACATTCTTTAACAAAAAAAAACATTAAGAAACATTCAAAATTATTTTACTCATTAATTAGGAAGAGTATAAATAGAAATTTTTTAGTTCGAAATAGTAAGTTAAAAACCCATTAAGAAATCTAAAAATATAGATTTTATCTTATTAGATAATAGCCAATTACTATAACATCAAGAAAAATCTAAAAAAAACAATTATTGGCAAATATGGGAAATTACAAAACTACACCATTTGAATTGAATTTTACAAAACTATAATATTTCAAAATCACTTTACAAAATTACACCGAAACACTCAAAACTAAATCCAAATAAATCTTACCCACATAAGTCTACCCCTTCAATACTATATCCTAAACACTAATCTATGATAGAATCAAATGGAACTATTTTGAAGCTTTACTAAAAGTTTGAATTTCTTCACAACATGGATCAACTAGTCATGGTCCACTTATACGGTTCTTATCAATGGTATGACAAGTCCACAACGGGTTATGTCAAGGTGATCCCCTATCTCCTTTTCTCCTTGGCTTATGCACGGAAGGAATCTCTCATCTATCCATCGGTTTTTTGCCGATTATTGCTTACTCATGCGTAAAGGCAATGAAGATCGGAGTTTGGTGTTGTATGATAAGTGTATAATTTGCATCATGTTAGGGTCTCATTTTCTCTACTATTAGGTCCTTAT
Source organism: Cochlearia excelsa (assembly GCA_963556525.1). NCBI lineage: Eukaryota > Viridiplantae > Streptophyta > Magnoliopsida > Brassicales > Brassicaceae > Cochlearia > Cochlearia excelsa. The sequence continues at coordinate 20,988,430 of OY748330.1, forward strand.
TGCACCAGAACATACCTTTTTAGTTCTTTTATCTTAGTTTTATAGATTCATGTCTTTAGAGTCATAAGATAGATTTGAGGTTGTTTTGCATTGAATTTCATGCATTTTCAGGTACTTAGGGGCTAAAGGGATGAACTAAGAGTTAAAGGGAGTTAAGAAGATGTTAGAGGAGCTTAAAAGAGGAGAGTCTCATCCAAACGAGTCGACAGAAGAGACGGCCAAAGATAGCTCGCAGACGTTACTGAACCGCCAAACGCAACCGCCCAAACCAACGTTTTTGCTTATAAATCCGGGTTGGACCCAGGTTGACCCGATTCGTTTAGAGTCTTTTTTAAAAAAAATTCTAGGCTTTTGTAAATTTAAGTTTTTATCGAGTTTCTCTTTTTAAAACTCTAGCCTCTTTTGTTTAGCAACATGGTTTCTATGATGTAAGCATTTAAGAAACTTATTTAATCTTCTTATAGCTTTTTCTTATGTTTTTCTATATCTTATATATGCTTAATTTCTTTATGATTAGTGAGTAGCCTCATTAGTGAATATTGGGGTCTCTATGATTGTTGACGATACTTAGGATAGTTTGTTTATGGTTCTATATCACAAGTTGTTTGTTTACTAGGATAGATTTTGTAAATCTAGCCTAGGCCTTAAGGATCTTTTCATGCCTGTACAATGTTCGATGAAAGGTCTAGTTAAATCTTTTGATAGTCTATCATGCATAGCTAATGGAAGTTGATGATTAAGGTGTTGGATAAACTATTATGAGTTGTTAGTAATGATCTCTAATCACTAAGGCTCAGTTGGGAGATTTGATAGTTTTGATGATTAGAGAATGAATTAGTGTAATTGAAGTGATCTAATCTTGTTTAGTGATCCTTGTTCTAGAAGGTACTTCATTTAGCTATCTAACATCATTAGCTTGATTCACATCACCTTTAATCAATGATCTTGACCCTAAAGATCCATGTTTTATCCATCTTTAATTCTCATTAGCTTATCTTGACTTTCTGTTGACTTTGAGTTGACTTTATTACTTTACATTTTAATTGGTAGTTGTTTATTAATCTAGTTTCCCAAATGTACTTAAAACGGTCTAAACTAATATAATTTCTTGTATTATTTTTGGTTTATCCACTCTCCTTATGGTTCGACACCCGATTACTATAACTACTTGTGCTTTGTAGTGTAGTTTAAATCGATCGAAGTTAAACTTTGAATCCAACAAGTTTTTGGCGTCGTTTCCGGGAGAGTAGCGATAATCTATAGGATTTAGAATCTTCTTAGATTATATACTTTAATTTACGTTGGAACTAACTTTCTCTTGTTTGCCTTTTGTGATTTTGAAGGTGCATAAACCTTCGAAGCACAAGAGAAGAGCTTACTGATTGTGTTCCCGAGTTAGGAAGATTCGAAACAACTAATAAACGAGCAATAAATCGACTTGAACAACCACAAAGAGAAAGGGAGAGAGGAGTTTACTTGAAAAGTTTAGAAATGGAGAATCAACAAGTGAACCCAAACCAACAAGGAGCCCAACCTAATGTTCAAGCTAAAGGCGTTGGAGTGGATAAAAGATTCCCAATGCACATCGAGAGAAAGAGGAAAAAAGGGTTGGAGACTACGACGAACCCATCACGAATGGGACTATAATGGGATTAAACCTCTTCCATGCAACGTAAGCAATTGGGAGATCAAGTCAAGCTTAATCAACATGGTTCAAAACAACTGATTATACATATTGGCTAATTAGCATCCTATGGAGCATCTAGACAACTTTGATCGTCTATGCGGGACTATCAAGATGAGTGGAGTGTAAGAGGATGTCGTCAAACTTACTATATTTCCTTTCTCTTTAGGAGACAAAGCATCTCAATGGGAGAAGAGCATTGTCATCTCTTCTATAACAACATGGGATTGTCATACTTACCCTTACACCATTCCTTCTAGTCCGCATTGGTTATTTGGATAATCATCTCATCTTTAGATTGTCATACTTACCCTTACACCATTCCTTCTAGTCCGCATTGAATTCGTTGAGTGAGATTATTTGGAAAGTGTTACATGCGCAAAACTTTGTAGTATAGGAAATGGCAAGTCCCACATCCCATTTAGGTGGATAGAAAGTTTAAACTTGGATTTTGGGTTATGGAAAGTGAGAAAATAAAAGAAAGAAAGTTGGACTGAAAAAAAAAAGTCAAAAGCACCAAAGGAATGGGTAAAGTATATAACTTTAGGAAATGTTTGCAATGAAAGAAATATGTATAAAGGGTATTAAATTAAAATTTTATAACTCCTCTTATTAGAAAAGAAAAGAAAAGACTAGGAGAGAGTTTATGAGCCTAGCCTAAGTTGATACCTAGAGTTAAAAACCGAAAAAGGACCTTGGTGTATTAAAAAAGTACAAAAAGAAAAAGTGTAAGAGCTAGGATGAAAAAGGGTACATAAGTAGGTTGTTAGAGCATAAACATTGCACAGATTTAAGGAGTTCTTAGTGTGTGGGCCCTACATAAAATTTAAGAATTTTGTTGTTTTGTTTCTTAACTGAGGACCGATTTTTGTGCAGTATGTGGGCCCCACTGAAACGTGGCGGCCCACGATTGGTCAGGTTTTTTAATTTTTTTTTTTTTTTAAATGAAAATAAAAAATAAAAACTTACCTAAGAGACGTTGCATTGCACATGGTCTTAGGGGTTTTAATAGATTGATCTATTGATAAGAACAAGTGAGATACATAGAACGATGAATAGGAAGAGTAGAATATAAAATTTAAAGACTTGTATGTATTTGTTTATAGTCTTCTTTATTTTTGCATTGTGTGGCACTCACTAACTTGTTTTTGAGCGAAACCCTAAAACACTTCAAACACTTACCCATTAAAATGAAAACTTTACCTAAACCGATTATAACCCTTTGCATGATTTTTAATGAGATCACTTGGTTACTAATTAATGAACCTCAAGAGTTGATAGACAAAAGAATGAGTAAAAGCGAGTGTTAAATCTAGCTAAGACTAGTGATGGTGCATGATTGATATTTGATTAAGGAATCTAATTAAGAATGGACATGCATATTTGATGTTACATTGCTAGGCCTTGTTCCTTTGGTTTTGGGATTTCGCCTCCATTGCATTTTTCGTGTTTTTAGTTTTGTTCCCTTGAGGACAAACAAAGGTCTTGAATGGGGAGTTGATAAGTGTATAATTTGCATCATATTAGGTTCTCATTTTCACTATTTTTAGGTCTTAACTACATCACATACATTTTTAGTTCTTATTTGATTAGTTTTATAGATTCATGTACTTAGACTCTTAGAGTCATATACTTAAGGGCTAAAGGGATGAACTAGGAGTTAAAGGGAGTTAATAAGATGTTAGAGGAGCTTAAAAGAAGAGAGTGGTGAGAAGATGACTAAACGGGCGGTCGCAACAGCCCAAACGAGCCGCCAGAAGAGATGGACGAAGATAATTTGCAGACGTTGAAATGGGCGGTCACTAAACCGCCCAACGCAACCGTCCAACTGGCGTTTTCGCTTAACAATACGGGTTTGACCGGTTAGACTTGGGTTAACCTGGTTCGTTTTAAAGCTTTTATCAATAGTTTTTTAGGCTTTTTGTAAACCTAAGTTTTTACCAAGTTTTTACTTTCTTTAAAACTCTAGCCTATTTTGTTTAGCTACAAGGTTTCTATGACTTAAGAATTTAGGAAACTTCTTGAATCTCTTGCTTATGGCAATCAATCATGTAGAGCGCAATCGAGACAAGTTATGAAAAAATTTCTCTTTAATTTAAAATTTCTCTTTAATTTAAAATTTCAAAAGAATGTAAATATAGAAAAAAATTTTACTTAGGTATACTTTTGTGAATTAGGGTTTGAAAAATGTAGCTTTGTTAATTTTTCAATACACATTCATTATAATTAAATTTTAGTATTAATATTTCTATTTTCATTTATTCAATTAACTAAAATAATTTTTATGTCTAAGTTAACAAACCCTCAATAAAGTATGAAATAAAATTGAGTAACGCACAAAACCAAGGGCGGGTGTAGTTTATAATTAGGGGAGTTAACTGTCCCTTGCTAATTTTGAAAAAACTATTATATATTCTTGATACTAGTTACATTGACCCCCACATATATAAATTTTAACCCCATTAAAAATTTATTTAACTTTAATTAATGATAAAAATGCAAATATAGATGGATTGCGAAAAGCTTAATATTTCAGGTCAATGTATCAAATAATTTTTTTTCCTTATAATATAATATAAGGAATTTATATTGTTTCCAAGTTTACACATTTTCCTATATACTTAAAGATACAATCATTAGAATATGATAACGAAATTAATACCAACCAGCTCGACTCCAAAAAATGTTATCTATTTTTTTGTTTTATATACTCATCTTACTTTTGTTTTATAAACCATGGGAGTTCTAGAATTTTGGTGTGTAATATAATATACATTCATCTTACTTAATACGTCTTATGTCCCAAATTAATTAGTTAATGTTTTAGGTTTCTATATCCGAACTCATTTAAGTTTTATGCTTTTTGTATATAAGTATCATTTATTAAATATAATTTAACCAATAGAAAAACATCATGCATATATTAAATAATTAAAAAACACAAATTAACAACTAATTTTAAACTAAAACCTAAAAACATTAACTAATATAAAACAATCGGTTTTGGCTAAAACATCAATTATTATGGGATAGAAGGAGTAATTGGAAAGCATTAAAAGCATCTCTCGAAGTGCAATTCTCAAAAATACACTCTTTGCAAGTCCATTTCACAAAACTACACCTAAAATCTAAATTTTAAATCCAAATAAACACTAAACACAAAATTTTATCCCCTTTTAACACTAAACCATAAATACTAAATTGTGAATCCAAATGATAAATTTTTATTCAGGTAAACTTCTAAATGATAATTTAACCATTTATAATTTAAAAGGGTCTATATTTAGAAATAATATGAATTAAATATAATTTTGCGTAGGATAATTTGAAAAGGTATATTTTTGTGAATTTCTCTAAAAAAATAACGACAAGACCTCACCGTGGGTTAAATTTAAATAATAAAAACTAGTAAATAGCTCTTTTTGTTATAACAAAAAAACTGTTAAAACTTAAAGGTGTAGAATTAATAAAAAAAAATTCTATTATGATAAATAGGGTAGGGGACTAAAAAAATAAAATACTTATAAAAGGTTATCAACATAGATTATGATTTAGAAAACCATACCTCTCTCGGAGTTGAAATATTTCGTCGTGTATAGAATCGGTGACGTCGAGTAATTTTCTCACCTCCACCTCCAGCATCTGAATTTAACATATCAATAAATAAGATTTATATTAAATAAATATTGAGAAACATGAGTATATGGATTGATAAGTTGTACGTTGATTTGGCCTCTTTTGGCGATGTTGGTCCAATCTTTAGCCTCAACGCCGGTTTTCCATTCAAAATCAATTGAGAATTTGGCAGGAGGTCTAAAACCTGGTGCCACAAAACATGTCATATAGTTTCCTGTTTCCTCCGCCGTGAATACGAATTTTCCAGATTCTACATTTTCAGCATGATGATGATTCTTCCCTTTTGGTGACGTTACCTATACATATATATTAGGTTTTGTATAGATATGACACCAACACGAACTTCTATTTCCAATTTATAATGAAAACTTACAGTGACAAAAGTTTTGTGGGAGGCTGGAAGATGGAGAGACTCATTGTGATTAACAATTGAGTAAGTTCCAACAGACATAGAATTTGATTTAATATCATCAGAGACGCATTTGCTTACGCCTGATTCCAGTTCTAACCTCATCGATAATCCTACTTTTAGGATCGTCGTCATCATCATCGCCACCATAATTACCCATTTTGATGTGTTAATCTTCAATTTAGATAATAGCAAATCCATGTTCCAATCATACAACAAATTTGAACTAAAAAAAAAAGTAAAAATATATTATCTAGTCTTTGTTGGATTATGTCAAATAGTTTTAAAATCAATCTCCGCATAACAAGGAACTGGCGAGTTTTGAGTAGCCATACACTTGTGGTTACGATCCACTAAGATATATAAAAATCCATAATTAGAAGAAACATCCCTAAATATGACAACTAGTTTTTTGGATAATTTTTCTGTCTTCCAACAATTCATAAACACACATTCATTTACCATACAACAAATGAGAAATTATTAACTAACTAGATACACATAATTATAATAGGGGGAATTACAAAACTACACCATTTCAATTGCATTTTACAAAACTACACCATTTCATAGTTAATTTTCAAAACTACACCTAAATACTTAAAATTAAAACCAAATAAACCTTACCCAAACAATCTTACCCCTTTAATACTATACCCTAAACATTGAAATTTACATATTTATCTAAATATATTTGTATAAACATGATTGATTGAATTTTTTTCTATGTGTCAAAATCTTAAAGGTAAATTTGACATATGTCACGATCGCATGAATTACTAAATTTTGAAACCAAGTTTTATATAATATTAGAAAACTTTTTGAGACTTTGAATTGTTCCATAATCAGTTCTAAATTGTTTAATTTGAATTCTTGTTGTTGTTTTATATTTGTACCAACTGTAAAATAAACATATTAGTTCTATATATTCTGCTCATACGTAAACGTAAAAGTTTGGAATATTAATATTTGAATATATACATCTTTATATGCCCATTTGTATTTTTTAGATGCAACGACTTACACAATAAATTAGCAATTATATATACTGAATGGTTTGTTTAAGCAAATGTGATAAACTCAAAAATGGTCGTTGATCTTAACATTTTAAATACCTTGAATAGGAAGGAAATGGTTGTCTGAAAGTTATGAAATCGAAAAAGATGGCAAACATGTTTCGAAACATAAAATTTGAAAAAGACAGTAAACACAAGCGGACACTTTAGAACTCCATGGTTGTTGTTATTCCGCCGTTGGGAATATACTTGTCACAATTATATCGTGGCGTGAATCATCTTGGGTGTCAGGAATGACTCTTATTTCAAATTTTTTGGTATGGCCAATGAGATCTTTGAACCATTGTGGAGTGAAAGCGAGAGATTCTACTCCATCATCTTCAACAATAACTTCTACCAAAGTGGCGGCTGTTTGTTCAGCTATTTTTTGCCCAACACTATCTACAATAACGAAAGTAGCGGTGCTTGTTTCGTCGCCAACGAATGTCTCAAAACGGAACCTTTAAAACAGTAATATTTAAATTTATAGTTTTATTCCGTTATCTTGTTAATAATTTTGGTAAACATTTTTTGTAATATTCTATATACCTTGGGCCACCTAGTGTTCCCTCGTTTTTGTACTCTGGAAAGGTACACAAAAAACTTCTCCAATCACCTCCTTTTTTTGGTACCTTGGACATGACACGAAGAACCACTTTCTATCCTCCGAGATGCCTAGTATTGTCGCAACACAATAGAAACTTGATGTCTGTGTTTTGAAAGGAAAAAAGGTTTGTTTTCGTAGTTTTATTATTACAGTAAGCATTTATTATAACAAACATTGCGAGTACATTTGGTTGGGGGCGTACATGTTTTGTGTTTGCAACAAGGAATTCGTGCAACTCTGCGATTGTGACCGTCTCAACTTTTGTAACTTTCGAGGAGCTCCCCAGAACCCTGGTTTGTTGCATTCTGTGACTTAACCTGAGGTTACTTAAAGTCTTAAATTTATAACCATATAACCAAGTATTAATAATCATGTTTGAATATGTCGTTAATTTTCTATATCGAAGTCCACAATGAATAATTTGCTTGGAGGCCTAAGTGCTACCATCAAATATGAGTAACCCAAACTTTCATTCATTTGGTTATATATGAAATGAATGTTTGAAACTATATAATTAGTTCGAGCAATATAGAAATATATTTAAAAACAATAACCTCTAATATATTTGAGATCAATCGACAATGAACATGTAAGAATGAACGGATCTTAGTATGCCATTTCGTGTATGATAGGATAAATTATAGTATTACCTTTCTAGGGAGGCCCTAGTTTCGGCGAGATCGTTGTCGAAGAATATTATGCTCGACGATGTTGAGTTCAAAACTAAGACCCATGTTTATTTTTGTAGTTATTCATTACTTTATTTTATAAAAATGTATTTTTGTAGGGTTTTATTTATTAGTTTTCATCGTGGATGGGTTTAATTTCTTTCGTATTTGATATTGATTTATTTGAATACATGTACCGGTTTGTTTTTTAGTTGTTGGCCCATTTAAGTGAGTGGATGTTTTGGGCTTTTGGTTGACAATTTCAATTGGTGTTCACATTTTGTTTTAAAATTTGTAATGTTATATTTTTTTTTGCTTTATTTTGTTCACACACGTTACATGGCTACATTTGTTTCCCTCCTAGAATCTATACATTATTAATTTAAGTAAACTTATTAAATCTGAGAGTCTGCACGACATTCTTTTGGATTTTTATTTTAACTTTGAAATTTTGTGTAATTTAAAATTGTTGAAATGCTTGTACCGTTTTTTTGTTGTTCTCCTAGTTAATTTTTTAAAATATTTAGTGTTTCACACGTTTACATTTAACAAAGTAAAGCATTGACAGGTGTCATAACATGTAGGGTGTAACTTTAAAATATCACTGTTTTAAGCAAAAAAATTTTGTCTAAAAAAATGAAAGGTAAAAAACCTTGAAACTAAGAACACATAATTAGGTATACCAGCGTGCTGATGGATTGGTGAGTCGTTCGGCTAAACGTAGAATGACATGAAAATTGAAGCAGAAGACCTCGTGAGAGTTGAATTTCATGTTGTCTAATATGCCTCTTTTTGGTTCCTTTAATACATCGTAAGAATTTTGATTTCCTTGATTTTTTTGTCGAAGTATAATTTAGTACCGAGTGTTGACTCTAAGTATAATTTACCTACATAAAATTAGAATTATTAATTATTTGAAAGCATGCTTTATCTAATTATAAAAGGGAAATGAAGAATGTTGTATGCACCTTGAAATGTTTTTGCAATGATGCTTGTCACTAACACGGGTTTATTTGTTAGGTCGTCGGTGCGTAAATATTCTCTAAATTGTGTCCCTTGTTTATCCCACAAAGATAGAAAAGTAGGTGTGTTTTTGTAGACATTAGTGGCTTATATAGTATGATGAAATTAATAAATTTAGATGTTGGTTTCTATGAATTTATTATTACCTTTTCACTTCAAATCTGATGCGAAGCAAGGTATGTTGTGAAAGTGGATTGCTTTTGGCGGTCTCAACAACGGAAAGTATATTTTCTACGACATTTGCGTTTACAAAATGTTTAGTCTAGTGTTCAATGCATATGTGGTATGTTAATATCATTTTAAGATATTTGTATTATGTACTATTTACCTGGTAGTTTCATAAAAGGGTCACTGAGACATAAAAGCTCTTTGTAGCTGTGTACCCAAAAAATTTCGGTGGGTATCTTATAGTTTTTAATTGGTAGCATACTTATTATTTTATCATTTATGAAATGTATGACAAATGGAGTATTTGACAATTGATCGGGTCGATTGTTTTTGTATACTATAAAATCGTTTAGAGCATAAATGGCCCCATCGATTAGTATTTCCTTGTGTTTGTCCATTATTCTTTGCCTCATTTTCCCTTTCAGTCGTTTATCCTTACAAAAGTTTTAAAACGTTAGTAATATTAGTTATTTATAAAACTATATATTTTTTAAAAAAAGAAATGTATTTATTATTTCCTAACGTAATATGAAATTTAAAAAATAATGTTCAGAATTTTTTGGTGGCTTTTGTCATTTCTTAGATATGTGAAAATGCTTTAAACATAGCTTTTATAGAAGTTACATAATCAAATATTAAATAGTTTTACACAAATAATATGGTGGAATGTGTTTGAACACTACATTTAATTGTTACCTATTTATAATTTAAACTATTATTTCCGGGTTTTTTCTATTTTAAATAAATTTGTTATGGGGAAGTGACCTTGGCCTAGTGGCATTCATAAGTCCACAAGAGGCAGGTTAACACTCTCCCACCCGGGATCAATTCCCAGCGCCTACGGCAGTGTAGGATTGGCTAATGGGCCGGCCAGTTGTGGCCCAAATGTTGACAAAAAAAAAAAATAGATTTGTTATCGAAAAATTCGTTTTATTAATAAGTCATTCACAACGTAAAAGACATTTATTCAAATAAAAACTATATTAATGTATAATATTACTTGTACATCTAAGAATAGCATTTCAATCCCAAATAGCTCTTTTGAGTTTGTGTGGTTGAATATTTTCCAAAATCGTAGAAGCCGTAGAACGATCACGCCTCCAAACTTGCCTATTTGTAGGTTGTGTAAGTTGAAATCATGTTCAGATTTTCCTAATATTTCTATAAAACAATAGACTTTTATTTTCCTTTTAATTAGATTAACTATTGAATAGATTACAAATTTGGATTTATGGTATGTGAACTTACAATGGGATTTACACTTCGACATGTCCATTCGAGCATTACCTTGTTGTCTTTCTTTGTGGTTTGTCATGGTTTTTCTTTGTCCTTCTTTTTTTTTGTTACGAAGGTTTAATTGTCTGAGATCTACTTTTTGTTTGTAAAGTGAAATGTATGTGACGGTGGTAATTTTGTTTTGCATTTGTTTTTTGTGTACATTTCTATTCAAGCGTAATTTATGCTACTCAGAAGGTATGATCCTTGTTGGTCAAGCAACCACTCGGACTTTTTTTTTTGGACACCTGCAGAGATGGAAAAGAATTAGAGAAAATATGGGGAAATGATTTTTTTACAAACAAAAATTGAAGAGCAACCATTTTTACTTTAAAAAACTGACTATTTTTAAATGGTCTTTGGCTACAGTTTTTACTAAATTTCCATAATAAATGACGAACTATATATGTGTTTTTTAAAATTTGTCTCGTTTTGTAGAACCAACGAAAGTGGGTATATAAATTTATAATTTTTGCGTAATAAACATATGTTTAGGAAAATGCAGCGGTGTTTACTTTTTTAGTCTTCATGCGAAACAACTTCCCACGACACTTTTTAGTCTAATGCATAAAACAAAGTAAAACATGTAAATAATGCAAGATATCAACTCCCCCAAACTTATCTTTTGCTTGTCCTCAAGTAAGAGAATTAACATCAAAGTTCGAGAGAGTATAGAGGCGGGGACCTCAGAACCAAAAGCAACATGGGAAGTGTAATGAACGAGTATCCTAAACATAGTGTCCTGTCGCAACCGAGCTAGTTCTGACTATTGCCATTCACCTCAAACTCCGTCGAAATCCGTTATTATTACCAAAAGCGTGTGATCCACTTGTCTAGCCTAAGAACCTTTCACATTCAATAATATTTTATATAATCGTCGTAAAATCGTCCCTAATTAGGGACAAATATACGACGATATTTAGCAACGTATTTACAACGATTTATAACAATTACTAATTTATTATAATTGTAAATTTACAACCAAATAGTCGTTGTAAAAAGGTTGTACAAATTACAACGATTTTACAACGTACATTATACCACGATTATACGACGAATTAATTTCGTCGTAAATTTTACCACGAATTTACGAAGATTTGATTTTTACTTCGATCGATTAACGACGAATTGGAAATCGTTGTTAAATCTTCGGGACACGGGATTTACCACGATTTAACAACGATTATGGTCGTTGTTAAAGTCCAAATTTCTTGTAGTGATCAAAGCATGAAACATGATTAAGAATTTCCAAGAGTTTTTCTATTTGTCTAGGTAAAAACGGGATTTTGAATCAAACGAGGAGGCTAACACTCATGCATGTGGTTAGTTGTAACGCAGTTTCTCTCGGGGAGTGAAAGGGTTAAGCAAAACCGGGAAAGACAAGGAACAATTTGTGCATACAAGTCCGGACATCCATTCCTATTCAAATCAAATCTCTAACCCATCATCCCAATCTTTTAACACTTAAACACTTAAACATTGAGTTTATTTTCTTTTTCTTAACTACCTTAGGGGTTTTCTTTTGGCTAAGCTTTTCTTTTCTTTTTTTTTCGATTTTTTTTTCTGTTATTGTTTTTCTGTTTTTTTTGTTTTTTTTACTTAGCCATTCTGTTACCCCTAGGCGTTTTACATTTACCCGTGTTTATTTTCTAATTTTTAAAAATTCAAAGATGTGTTTCCCGTTATCCCGTCTACATACTAGTCCACGATAACCTAGCCAAATGGATGTCCTTTCTTGTCGCTCCCTATACTTTCAAGTTTTTGCGAAACCAAACAATCACTTATTGAAAAGAATTCTCACAAGTGTTTGGGTTTAGGCGTAGGAGGTGAGAGGGGAATCATCCTTAGAATGAGAATGACCGGATTACGCTTAAAGTGTTTCGGTTTAGGAAGCCACAATTCGTAGAAATCACAAAGTCATAGAAATTCTCTTGAAAACTATCAATCATATTAATTAAAAGTGAAGTTTAAGTTCAGATAATTTTCGAAGGTAACCTAGAACTATCAAACTTCATAACCACACTATTGGATTTTTAAACATCAATGTCTAGGGTCGAGGTTTCAAGATTTTCAGCGAGTTTTAATTCGTTTGAGGAAGACAATACACCTAAGATACCATTCAAAACACTAGATGCATCGCTTTACAAGGTTAACATCATCATAGATCCCCTATGCATATGACCTAAATGTGATGAACTAATCCTAAATGCAGAAATTTTTTTGTGTTTTTGTTTTTTTTTCTCTTTATTTTTATTTTTTGTGTTTTTGTGTATTTTTTTATGCGAAAGATAATATAACTACTCCCCCAAACTTAAATCACACGGTCTCCGTGTGAAACAAGCATTGAAGAAGGTTCCTAGATGCAAAATAAACTAAGAAACTAGATGCAAAAATATGTGACATATGCATATGTACAAGGATAGAGGGGTTACCAAAATAATTCGAAAATGCTTAATTAAGGGAAATAAACAAAGAAACGCTTCTTAACTAAGATATTTCGAATTTAGTTAAGAAGTGTCACGTGTCGACACGTGATTGGCTCACCCGAAAGCAGGGTTTTTGTTTTTCCCCTTTTCTTCAAAAATCGAGACCTCTCTAATGGCGACGACGATGAACAGAGAAGCCGTCGACGGTGAAGAACGCTTCGTCCATATTAGTGAATAATTCTCATCCTCATTAATGATCTCAATGCACAAATATGAGTATATATACAGATATACATTAGTCAATGTACAGATAATAAGTCAACTATATTTACTATGCTATTTACATTATATAAGAAGACTATGTTATGTATACTAATAGTCCCCCTTAAGATGGGACGGAAATGTTGAGTAGACCCATCTTACCCACCAAACGATTGAATAAAGTTGGATACAATGGCTTAGTAAAAGGATCAGCGAGTTGAGTATCCGTTGTGACATGAAATAGTTTGAACAATCCGACAACTAGTCTTTCACGAATGCTATGACAATCAGACTCCACGTGTTTGGTACGCTCGCGGAAAACAGAGTTGTTGGCTAGTTTAATGGCCGAGGTGTTGTCACAAAATAGTAAAGTAGGTTTCTGCAAAGGAACATAAAGTTCCTTTAAAAAACTGTGATCTAGACAAGCTCATTAGTGGCAACAGAGATGCTACGATATTCAGTTTCAATTGTAGATTTGGACACGACTTGCTATTTCTTAGACTTCCATGAGATAAGAGAAGTACCTAAGAATAAGCAAGAACCTGAAGTAGAACGTCTAGAGTCCACGCAAGCACCATAATCTGCATCAGCAAACATCTTAAGGTGGATGTCTTAAGTGGTAGAATAGAACAAACCCATGCCAAGAGTACCCTTGAGATAGTGAAGAACTCTATGAACTGCAGTGAGATGAGCTTTCCTAGGATCATCTGAGTATTGGCTAAGTTTGTTGACTGCAAAAGTAATATCAGGACGTGTAATCTGAAGATACATGAGACGACCAATGAGTCTCCTATACAGCTTCTGATCCACTAAATCACCACTTGTGTCTTTTGACAGCTTGATACTAGGGTCCATTGGTATACTGGAAGGTTTGCAACCAACCAAGCCAGTTTCTTGTAAAAGATCTAAAGCATACTTACGTTGACCAAGATAAATTTCTTAGCAGATCTTGCACTTTCTAGTCCAAGAAAGTATTTGAGAGGACCAAGATCACGCATCTTGAAATGAGACTTAAGTTGTGTTTTGAGCAACTCAACTGCATCATCATTGTTACCAGCAATAATAATGTCATCCACATAAACAAGAACACAAAGAAAGGCTGAATCAGTGTGTTTGATGAAGCAAGTATGATCAGAATAGGTTTGAACAAAACCCAAACCAGTGAGAGTGGATGAGAACTTGAGAAACCACTGTCGGGAAGCTTGCTTGAGGCCATACAGAGATTTCTTCAACTTACAAACATCATTAGGAGGAAGAGAGTCCCCTATTTAGGTGAATATCCAGGAGGAAATTTCATATAGATTTCTTCATCTAGGTCACCATTCAAGAAAGCATTGGAGATATCTAACTGAGTTAGAGACCAACCATGAATAGCTGCAAGTGCAAGGAAAAGTGTTATTGAAGTGAGTTTAGCAACAAGACTGAAAGTATATGTGTAATCAACACGGCAACACCTTCCTATTGTGTGTAACCTTTGGCCACAAGAAGAGCTTTGTATCTTTCCAAAGTACCATCTGCAAGATACTTGATCTTATAAACCAATTTACATCCAATACTAGACTTGTCGGGAGGCAGAGAAACAATCTTCCAAGTCTGAGTACCTTCCAAAGCATAAATTTCTTCTTCCATATCTCCACACCAAACAAGAAGTTCTTTTGCCTCAGTATAGGTTGTGGGTTCTTTGTTATTGTCAATGGAAATCAAAAAAGAAAGATAAGGCCCTGACACCTTATCATAAGAAAGAAATTGAGAAATGTCATAAAGGGTTTTAGATCCTATTGAATGACAATAGTAATCTTGAAGATAAAGTGGCTTTGTAATCCTCCTATGTGATGCTGAGACAAAAGGTTCAACAACATCTTTAATAGGATTCACAAAATGTGATATCTCTACAGATGGTTGTAATGGAGAATCATTATCAACCGAAGCATTAGATGGCATAGGAGGAGGCTTAGTCAGTTCAGGAAAGAGAAGTAAATCCTCTAGAGACAACTCTGACTTAGCAAAAGGAAAAAGCTCTTCATGAAAGATGACATGTCTGGAAATGAAAATGTCATTAGTTTCAAGATCAAGAAGCTTGTATCCCTTATAACCTGTAGGATAGCCTAAGAGGACACAAGCACGAGCTCTAGGGTTGAATTTATGTCTGTTCTTAGGAGAAGTAGAAGCATAACAGAGATATCCAATGACTTTTAGTTGATTATAGTCTGGAAGTTTCTGAGTTCAATCTTCAAAAGGACATTTATCATGTAACACAGGAGTAGGAAGACGATTAATAACATGAACTGAACTTAGAATACAATCACCCCAAAAAAAAGAGGAAGATATGATTGAAAGAAAAGTGATCTAGCAACATTGAGTATATGCTGATGCTTTCTTTCAACAACAGAGTTTTGTTGAGGTGTTTCAGGATAGGAATGAAAAGAAAGAATGCCCTTAGATTTGAAAATAGAAGTGAAATTAATTCTTGAGCATTGTTAGATCTAACTCCCTTAATTTTTCTATCAAACTAACCATAGCTATAAAAGAAGAAAAGATATGTAACACATCAGATTTTTGTTTAAGAAGATATAACCATGTGGCTCTAGAATGATCATCAACAATAGTAAGAAAGTACTTAAAGCCATCATGAGTTGGAACAAAAAAGGACCTCAAGTGTCTATATGAACAAGATCAAAAGAGTTTTTACTAATATTTTGATGAGAAACAAAAGGAATATGTTTTTGTTTTGACAAATGACAAATACAACAATGAGATTCTTTTGTATTTTTTTCTTTTGGAAAAGATAAAAGACTAGATAGATACTGAAGTTTTGAAATAGAAGGATGACCTAACCTTTTATGCCAAACTTCATGAGTAGAGAGGAGATGTATGAGAGAAAAGACCAACTGATTCTATATCCAGAAAATCAAGTTTTCCCAACTGTCTACCCATTCCAATCATTAATCCCTGAGAAAGATCCTGAAGAGCACAAGAATTTTCATCAAACCAAACTTTACACTTTATGCTCTTAGTGAGACAACTGATGCTAAGAAGGTTAAATTTAAATTGAGAAATATAGAGAACATCCTTAAGGTCTAAATGACTACCCAAGGTTATATTCCCTATTCCAACAATGCTCACTAAGCCACCATTAGGAAGAGTAACAGTGGTGTTATGAAGGGAATGAAGTGAAGAGAAATATGTTTTATCATGACATATATGATTAGTGGCTCATGTGTCAATGACCCAAGCATTTATAGCTAAAAGGTTGCTATTAGCAGAACTTGGTTGAAGTTCTAGATATTGGGCCAAAGATTTGATACTTGTAAAAGAACAAAGGATAGAGGGGTAAAAAGTACTAGATATTGGGCCAAAGATTTGATAAGGAATGTTTGTGGAAGATACTGAGACAGAGTGAACTTCAGGTTTAGGTGCAGAACTTGGTTGAAGTTTGGTGTTGAGAAAAGATACTATTTGTTGAATCTGGTGAGGAGATAGATCATCATTGTTGTTGTTACTGAAAACTGTTTGATCATTGCCATCTTGATTAGTTGTCACAGTAGATGCAACATTCATTGGTCTACTATTTCTCTGTTTTGACTGATAACCAACAGGGAAACCATGCTTCTTGTAACAACAATCCATGATGTGCCCCATTTTACCACATAATGTGCATACAGGTCTATCTTTCCTCGGATTACCAGCATAATTGGAGTTGTGAACTGCATTGGTCTGAGCTGTAGAAGACTAACTTAAAGGAGGTTGCTGAGATGTATTGGATTGTTGAGAAATCTGAAAAGCAGAAGAGTCTAATCCAATTATTTGAGATGATCTAACAGACCTTTGAGCATGTTCTTGATCTAATATATTGTAGACTTCAGAAAGGGATGGTAGACTTTTCTTCATTAGTATTTGACTTCTCACATTGTCATAACCATCACTAAGTCCCATTAGAAAGTCAATAACTCTGTTTGTTTCACGCTCAGCTAGTAGTTCTTCAACACTTCTTCCTGAAACATGGAGAATGGCAAGCTCTTCCCATAGTGACTGAGTTTGCGTGTGATATGAAGAGAGATCCATATTACCTTTCCTGAGTGAATGAATTTGTTGTCGCAACTTGTAGAGTCTTGGTAGATTAGACTTATGAAATCTATTGTGCAGATCCTTCCAAATCTCTGCAACAGTAGGAAAATATAGCACACTAGTGTATATCTTCTTAGATATAATATTCAATATCCAATACTTCACCATGCTATTACAACGTTTCCATATATTGTAATACAAATCATTATCAGGAGGTTTCAGTATAGATCCATCCACAAAACCAAACTTATTCTTAGCCTCAATACTAGTAGTGATAGCGATGATCCAAGTTCCGTAGTTATTTCCATCTAATAGATCTGGGACTAAGACTAATCATGGATTATCTGAACTATGAAGATGATACAGACTATGGATACTATCAAGAGATTGAGATACCTCGAAAGCTTTAGCGGAAGATCGGAATCTGAAATCGGCGACGCGAGGTATGGAATCAGCTCGATTCATAGATCCAGAGATGTGGAACGGAGGCGGAAAGTCAGAAACCTTGTCACGAGAAGGCGGAGAATCAATTTCTGGAGGATCCGGTGAGACGCCGCGATATTTCGATTTGCACTTCCTCTTCGTCATTGAAATCAAATTTGAGCTCAGAGAAGATGGATTGTGTTGAATCGGAGCTGGATTTGCACAACGAAGGGAAGAGAGGAACTCGCCGGAGCAACACAAACTTGATCGGAGAAGAAATCGGAGTAAGAGATTCCGTTGAAACGGAAAAAAAACGAGAGAAAAAATTTGTTACGAAGGAGAAGAGTTTATTGGCTCTGATACCATATTAGTGAATAATTCTCATTCTCATTAATGATCTCAATGCACAAATATGAGTATATACAGATATACATTAGTCAATGTACATATAATAAGTCAACTATATTTACTATGCTATTTACATATATAAGAAGACTATGATATGTATACTAATAGTCCACCTCCACGTCATCTCGGGGCTCAATTCGACGATTAGGATATCGTCTCTAAGCGGCGGACCCGCCTTCGTGGGTCAGGTCTTAAGCATGTGTGACCTTACTGGGACTGATTTAATTGATGTTTCTATACACTTTGACATTCTTTTCATCTCCAAGAGGTTAGTGAACTCTTATTCCCTTTGTTGCTTATTAATCTCGATTTAGGACTACATAAAGCTTAGAGTTATATGTCAGATTCAGCTAATGAAGGTGATTCATACATAGATATGTAGTCTCATTTGTATTGTTTGATTTTGTATGTTCATGCATGGTCATGTGTTTCGTTTTTTCATGGATCTTGGTGATGCAGGTGTAATCGATTGGATCAACTTCTGTAAGTGAAACATGTAAGTGAATTAATAGCTTGGATCAACTTCTGTAAGTGAAACATGTATCATAATGTTTGGCTTAATGGTTATGCTTCTGTGTTAATGTTTTTAATGGATGTATGCTTCTGTTTGTTTCTGTGTTTTGTACTTTAGTTTTTAACAGTCCTTGTGTCTTCATGTTTGATTCTCTAGGAATGGGACGGTTTGAATTCTTCATGTTTGATTCTCTAGGAATTGGACAATTTCAAATAATTTTCCATCCCGGAAATTTATATTTATATTCTTTTATATAGTATAATAAGCTAGTTATTATTCAAAACTCCTTGTATGGCCGGGGTCCCAAAATAAATGTTTTACGAAATAGGAAGCTTTTACAGAAACAAATTTGTGTGTTACTTTAATTAAAAAACATTCGATGTTTCAGTTTTTTTATTTTTTCTATAAAGCTAGAGTATGTCTATTTTTTGGAAGAACAACAAAAAATTAGTGGATTAGTTATCGTACTAACAAAGTTTGAAGGTAGTTTAAAATTTATCTCCTCGTTATTCCATTTTTTGTCTATATTTGTAAAATATTGTATTAGGTTATATATTAATGACCGTGGTGTTTTCTTTTGTTTCGTACTCTTCAAATGTTGTTCAACTTGTTTTTTGATATATCGGTTTCTATACACACTAGTAAAAAAATGCCTATACCCAAGAAAAAACCACGAAAATTTTCGTGGGTATAGGGCAAAATCCACGAAAAGCCACGGTGAACAGTAACATACTACCCACGAAAAATTTCGTGGCTTTTTCGTGGGTTTTCGTGGGTTTATTTTACCCACGAAAATTTAGTGGGTTTTCGTGGGTAATTTTCCACGATTACCCACGAAAATTTTCGTGGGTAACCGAAAAAACACTATAACCACTAATTTTTTAGTGGGTAACTAAAAACCCACTATTTTCATGAGTTAGTTCAATATTTTCATGAGTGTATTCACTATTTTTTGGGTTTGTAACATTTATAAAATTATTATAACGCGTGAAAAGACATATTAATATGTTATTTGTTAAACATTATTATTCATTACCCATATATATATATATATATATATATATATATATATATTAAAATATCACATTACATAACAACTTTATTTTAAACGCGTACAAAAGATGGAAGGAAAATAGTAAATAACCAAGCGACATAAAGAGTTCGGTGTTGAACGAGGTCATTATTCGTAAACATTGACGGATCGAATATTTATTCATCATATGATTCAGTAACTATTTCGTACTCGTAACCGGTTGTTCCTTCATCTGCTTCATTCGTTGTAGATGTTACAGTTGGTTCGTATCCAGCGATCATCGAATTAGCCACAATTATCTGTTTCAAAAATTATTTTAGTTTGTAATTATAAGTATATACTGACAACCTTAAGGAAAACCTACCTTGACAACGTTTCGCTCAGTGATGTTAAAGTATTTAGAATTCATGTTAAAACGGGTTACAGACACATTCTTTAGAATGAAAACCGCACCTACACCAGTGTTGACTCTGTATTCGTCATTGTTGAAGATGTTATGGTGCATGGTTCCCTCGATTATTCCAGACGGATCTTTTAAGGTTACTAGAAGGTCTCTTTGGCCGTTGGGGGACGAATTGGAAAGCATAGCGACAACCTTAAAAAGTGAAAACTTATAAGAAACATCGTATATATATCTTAAATAAAATAATATTGGTAGACAAGGGAAACCTTTTTCACTTTGACAAACTGCAAACGAGGGCATTGTATTTCTGCAAGTTGGGTCCAAAATGGTGTGGTCGTATTGTTATGAGTACCTATATTATGAATGATATAGTTAGTCATCTACAATTATTAATATAATGAGAATAGAATTCATTTTCGTGTATACCTTCGCGCAACATGTAATCGATAGTAGAAGTCTACCGAGAACTACTAAAATCCTTGTCGCCCTTTAGTGGCTCATTGATGACCTCACGAATGAAATCTTATGTTGGGCGTGTTTGAGAACTTTCACCTCGCAACACCTTCCCATTGTGAACCCTCTTGCGAAACAGTCCGCGCTGTATGGGCTGGGTAGGTCCCGAAATAAGCCCCATTTGGATTTCAGCTCGTTGTGATGGTAGAACTGAAATTATTGGTTCAACATCAATAACATATAAGCCATGAAGAAATATGTTTTTGTGTTATGTTTTTCTGTTAAATTACCTCGATTTATATAGACAGAACCGATGTGTTTTTTAGGTTGACGTGTCGACTAATATGTGGATATAAGAAAAAAACAACTTATTCGAAATTATATATAATTAGTGTGTTATGTCGACCACCATACAGTGATTTGAGATGTCGACATTAAATGTCAAACGCAATGTCGGCCACCAGACGGTGATTTGACATGTCGACATTAAATGTCAAACGCAATGTCGGCCACCAGACGGTGATTTAATACATGGCGTCAAATTATTCAACTCATGTAAACAATCACAGGTGTTTTAAACAGAGGTAGCCGTTTAAATTCATTAGAAAAAAAAATAATATCCCACATAATATTATACAACAATGCATAACATATTTTACTACAAATCATTGATTATATTGGATACTAATCTACCACTTTTTAAAGATGTTATAAATTTAACAAAGACGGAAATTATATTACATAATATATTACAAATTTCAGGATCACATTGATACACAATTTTTATTCATCATCGGAAGAGGAATCAGCTTCTGAACATTCTTTTTCAGTTAGCTCATTATCGAATGTATACATGTCGTTTGTATGTTCATCGGGTAACTTATCATAATTGTCCCTGTCTTCAACATTGAGTGTCTCGACCCTTAAGAGCCCTGAAGGTGCAACAGTAGTATTCCTAGAATCCTCTTGAAAGGCTTGTTGTAAAATATGCGTAGCATTTCTTACACCTCTGGGTACCACTTTCGTACAGGCTAACCATTCTGTCCCATGCCTTCTGCTAACCTTTGGATATGATATGTAACAAGTTTGGTCATACTGTTCAGGAGTAATAAACGAATCATATTGTCGATATTGTTTGTCTGCAGCAACATCCACTAGTCCCGAACAACTAATACGCATTCTACTTCCACTAGTGATGTCATACCAAAAACATTTGAAGATAACCACCTTCAACCCGCCACCGCCACCGTACTCAAGCAATCTGATGTCGTCCACTATACCATAATATTCCGTATCAGTCGTTTCCCTAACGCAAACACCGAAATTTTGAGTCTTTTTGTTTGCATTCCTACTAAATGTGCGGAATAAGAACCCTCTTGTTGCATACGATGGCCATGATGTGTAAGCACGAACTGGACCTTGTACAAAATCAATGAGCCACCGAGGCACAAATTCTGTCATCCTTTGATTATTAACATGTAATAAAATAAATACATAAATTAAACATTATATATAAAGGAAGTCATGAAAAAATTACTTACATAATCTTTGCACCAGCTTGCGAAGTTATTGTCTTTCAATAACTGTAGGTTAGAAGCAGAAAATGCCGGATATGTAGCTCGCATGAAATCTTCAAACATCATACGTATACAAATTATATAATTAAAAAGAAATTATAATTAATTAGTAAATATAATATGTTTGGCGCCGGGTAAACATACCTTTCATATTGTGCTAACTCGGGACAATTATTCATTAGAAACGTTTGCAAAACATTGTACTCTTCGTCTGTTATCCATCCCTTTGAAGATTTACCAATGAACCTTCCTTTTTGTTTGAACAATGTTGGGACATCGTCAAAGGCGTAGAGGTAAATGTTTTCACCATGTTATCCTTCATTAGCTCGAGGGATTGGTTTTCCAAGCCAATGGGTAGCTAGCGCATATATTTCTTCTTGAACACAATGCTCTACGATAGACCCTCCAATTTATGCCTTGTTCCTAACCTTTTAAGTGGTACATGTACCGCTCAAATGGATACATCCACCTATATTGTACCGGTCCACCTAAGATTGCCTTGTCCGGAAGGTGTACCGGTAGATGCTCCATGACATCAAAAAACGAAGGTGGAAATATCTTCTCCAAGTTGCATAATTTGACAGCTATATTTTCCTTCATGGTTTGAAAAGCCACGAATATTTCTACCAACGACGCTATACCCACGAAAAATAGCCTAAAAACCCACGAAAATTTTCGTAGGTATTTTTATTTTTTTTAGGGTGTGTTGGCTATTTAGATAGTTTTTTGAAAGTAATAGCGAAAATAGTCCGCGCGTGAGTGAGTATGTGTCAGTGAAATACAACGGACAGTAATAGAGCATAGGAGCGCGTGAGTTCGTCTAGTGTGAAATTACTATAAAGGGTATATCGTTATATCGTCGAAACAGTGGACAATTGTTGGGCTTTAGTTAATTTAATATAAAATTGGGCATGTTCTTTAGTTGTACAACTTTTTGTAAAGATATTCATGTGTTTTGAAGTCAAGATATTTATGTCTAATATTGCATTTAATGCGGATGATATGACTTCTGGACAATTTCTTCTAAATCTGACATTATACGGTCATTATGAAAGAAAGTTATGATTATTTAGAGGTTCGATAAATCAAATTTTATTAAAAAAGTTGATAAAAGGAGTAGTTTGTAAAAAAAATTAGTGGACATCACAAATCACAACAAAACTTTGTAGAGCTTTAACAAACAAGAGTATCCTATGAACTGAAAACACATTTGTGCTATGGAAGGTAATTTTTTGGGATAAATCTTTTGGACGATATTGTTATATGACTAATATAATGTTAATGTTAATGTTATATGACTAATTCAATTTCTGAATATAGTGGACGATATTGTTGTCGTACAAGAAGGGAGATGGATTATGTACATTTCTGGTGAGTGGGAGTTCAAAATAAGAAGAGACAGGCATGGGAGACATATAAGACTGGAAACAATACAAACATATTCTGAACTGTTACACTGGGTGCGAGATCTGTTTGGAGTTGTTGGATCTACGAAGATCGTTGAGCTAAGTTACTGGATGGAAGATGTCCTCGCAGAAATAAATGGTTTACATGTGATACCGACAGTTATATCAAACGACGGGGAATTCCGAATCTTCAAATCCCATAGTATGCATAACGAAGGTGTAAATCTCTTTGCGACATTCAAGGATACGAATAATGGTCAGATAGTTTTCGTCAATTCTCCAGAAAGTTTGAGGAAGAGGAATGTTAATTGTACGGTGAATACAACAGACGGTACGATATCTTTTACTGACTTGTTAGCGCAACAACATCGTTTGGTGGATGATACGGTGGATACCTTCGACATCACGGATGAAGAACTTACGCGGGTGGCGGAAGACATTGAGCGTCGTATGATGGCGGAGCAGGAATTACCTTGCTAAAAGGCAGATAGAATCGCGGCCGATGGGGTTGTAGAGGTACCTGTGAAAGAAATGAGTGACGTTGGATGTTACGAAGATGGTGGATTTGATGGGTACAATAGCGACTACAGTTCTGAACAAAGTGAAGAGGAAGACTATGATTGGGATGCAATGCACGAATACGTAATGAACGATAGTCCACACTGTACAGAAACAACTGATACCGATGACGATTTCGTGGACCCTCCAGTTAAGAAGAAAAACAAGAAAGCCCGTGACCCAGTAGCGGTAGAGGTGATCCAAGAAGAGTTGTCTAAAACTTTGAAAAAAGGAATAGACTTAGCGGCTGTGTACGGTTATGAAGACATCGAGCCAATGTTTGAAGATGAGGAAGAAAACGCTTTGGCTGAAGAGATCTATCTAACTAAAGAGGATGATGCTATATACGTTGGTAGAACATTTGCAACCAGAGAGGATTTCAAAACTGCGCTTTCAATATATTCAATCAATAGGATAGAGAGATTTAAGTTTTCAAAGTTTGAAAAGAGATCCTTAGTTCCTGTATGCGGGGACAAGACAAACTGTGACTGGCGGGTGTTTGCTAAATAGGTTGGCGACACACAGGAGTATGAAATACGTAAGGCAAAACTAGAACATGTTTGTGCATTAGAAACTAGAAGACAATTTTCAAAACTTGCAACAACAAATCTGTTAGCCGCGCTACTCCGCACAAAGTATGCAAAGGAATACTGCAACCCAAGAGCTAGAGACCTTCCAGAGACTATACGTTGTGCACACGGCGTGAGGGTATCCTACTATAAAGCTTGGAAAACAAAAGAACTAGTCGTTGCCACTGCCCAGGGAACAGAGGAGGATTCATACAGGATGCTTCCTCTCTAGTTATATCTAGTGAAGTTTGGCAATCCTGGGACGGAGTACCATTTAGAGACTGCGAAGGACGAGATGGGCAATGACAGGTTCAAATATGTGTTCTTTTTTTTGCAGCAAGTATCCAGAGCCTTATGTATGTGCGCAAGGTATATGTATTGGATGGAACACATCTGTTCGGGAAGTACAGAGGATGCTTATTGACTGCTAGTTGTCAAGATGCAAATTACCAAATCATCCCACTTGCTTTCGCGGTGGTGGATAGCGAGAATGATCAATCGTGGAATTGGTTTTTCTCAAAATTAAAAGATACAATTGGTGATTCGGTGGATGTGACATTTATTTCGGACATAAATAATTCAATTGGTAAAGCATTACAAGATGTATATCCTCTCGCACATCATGGGTTCTGTCTTGTGCACATCAAAAGGAACGTGCAGAAACACTACAGAAAGGCAAGAGTGGATTCAATCGCATGGAGGGCTGGTTCTGCACATAGGTTGAGGGACTTCAACTTTGAATACGAACGAATCAAGCAGAGGAGTCCAAGTTGTTGGCAATATTTAGAAGACATTGGTATAGAAAACTGGTCCCGTGTTCATTTCAAAGGGAAACACTACAATCAAATGTCGAGTAATATTGTTGAGTCTTTGAACAAGTCATTGATCCCACCACGGGGGAGCCCCGTTGTGGCTTTGCTTGAATTCATCAGAAAGTTGATAGGGAGGTGGTATGAAGCTCGTAGGCAAAAAATAGAACGAACAGTTGGGGAAATACCAATAGCGGTCGAAAATGAATTACTTAAGCGCTACAAAAAATCAGTAACATTGGATGTTGTTGCCGTTGGAGTGAAAGACTTCGAAGTAAGGGATAAAGGTGAAAGTTATCATGTTTCATTAGAAGACAGAACTTGCACGTGTCAGGAATTCCAAAATCTTGACATACCTTGCGAGCACGCGATGGCGGTCGCCGATGTAAAAAATTATCAATTTAGGACTTTGGTTAGAGATATGCAGAAAATATGCAATTGGGAACCAGCATTACAAGGAGTTATACTCCCCGTGCCAGATCCAAAAGAAGTGTCGGTGCCAGAAGCAGTAAGAGTGTTAGACGTCATGCATCAAAAAACCAAAAGGCCCCCTGGACGTCCACCGAAACTAAGAATCCATGGTGCAGCTGAGTATGGGGTAATCTATACATCCAATAAAATTACCACTTTTTATTATAACTCAGATTGTCAGAGTCTATTGTTGCTTAAGAAAAATGTTCAAATTTTGTAGGGTAATAACAAATCTCAACAACCTAACAAGTGTTCGCGATGTGGACGTATTGGGCACAATAGGGCGACTTGCACAAACCCCCTTGGGTAATGGACGGTGGATGGTTTTTGTCTATTACCCCCTTGTGGATGGATTTATTTTATTTTCCGTGTAATTTAGTACGGTGGATGCTTAATTATGGGTCCCCCAAATGTTTTGTTTTTTGGCACGGTGGTTTTATAACACGTGATGGGGGAGGCAGTATGCCTTAGACGTGGATGTCGATGTGAACATTTTTGAGTGGTTTTTTGATAAAATGTTCAATGTGAATGTACGTAGTTGTTTTCAATATAAAGTTTGGAATATTATAATCCAGAGTACACCTAATGCTAAAATACTAACATCCAGAGTACACATAATTTTATACGAAGTGTAAATTTTGAAAACATCCAAAGTACACTTAATGATTAAGAAGTCTCGTTACGAGTGGTATGAATAAGCGTAAATCAATTCATAGATAAGCGCTTGTTTCGTTACCTTTTGATGGTGATGGTGATGTCAGATCAACTTCATACAGAACCCACGTGAATGGAATAAGCGTAAATCAATATATTAAAGGGTCCTTATATTAAATGTTTACGACAAATACATTGCATACTTTTGACTTTACCGTACTTAACATAAAAAGACGCGATTTCTTATTATACGATAATAATAATAGTGTACCTAATATAAAGGTTGTTCAGAGACACGTCGCTATCGCCGCTCGATAATGTGATTTCCAATTAAATTATAGTTGAAATGTAACTAAACACAAACAAGTAGCTGGAATTAAAGTACGCATAAATGATAAAACAAAGCACACTTTAGCGATATGATGGATGGACCTAACATTCATCCACCAATGATTCTTTCAATATACCGAAACTTAACAGACATATAAGATCATAGATTCAAAACATAACAAAAATCATTACAGTTAAACATAACAGAGAGAGAGTTAAAAAGAGAAGTTATTGTTCCAAACGACCATCAAAATATCTGTGAGACCCCGATTTGTGAAATGTAATATGTGTGTGGAGAGGCTTAAGAGGATTGATTTGGCTACTTATGTCACCAAAGTGCACTTACTTTTCCGGTCACTTGTCATAAAGAACTCCGCAGTTAAGCGTGCTTGGGGTGGAGCAATTTAGGGATGGGTGACCTTCCCGGAAGTGATTCCCGGAATCGTGCGAGTGAGGACTGATAAACGAGATTTTACACTCGTTATTTCGAATGCCTTATCGTAGTATATAAGGTGTCAATCCGAATCAGGAGCAACTAATGTATTAAACCTTATGAGAAACTACACTCAGTTTAAGCGAGTTCAAAAGAGTTGTTTTTATTTTGTAACCGATGTGAATTTGCAAGAAAACAAAAGATTAATTTGACAAGTTTTTAAGATTAAATTTAAGGCAAAACAACCAGGTTGGGGTACTTTAACGGGTGATCAACTTTCAGATTTCTAAATGTCTTTTAACAATTGTAACTTTAAGGTTTTGAAAACGTAATTTAGATCAATCCACTCCCGTGACAATGATCCTTTTCCTAACAAGTAAACTAAAACAATGCCTTGGATAGTTTAAGTTTTAGAAAACATTAAGTTCAAATCAATTCAACCACTAAACTTATTAACACAGATTCCTCGGTTAAGCTAGGTTTAGTTTTAGGATAATTGTTCAGAACTCCAAACTTTTCCCAAAGGTGAAGCTTCCGGGTTCTATCAATTGAGTGGCCAATTCAATCAAAGCATTAAGAACATTACCCTAGATTAAAGTTTTATAAAGTTTAAGATCAAGACAATTAACAATCCTAGTGTTGATTCACCCTTTTTCCCCAACCTAATTGCCTAAAGGAAACTACTCACTAAACATAATGAAAATCAAAGCAATCATAGTTAAGAAAAGCATAAAATAAATCAAAAGATTAAGGGTAGAAGAAACTCTGTTTATCAGTGAAGAAAACTCAAAGCATCCAAAATCCCAGAGAAAAGCAAGAACAAAACAATCTCCAATGTCAAAACAAGAACAAGCTAAATCCCAATCAAAAGCAAGAACAAAAGGTGATAGAACAAGAGTTGTCTAAAAGATAAGATGATATCCTAAGAAAAACACACTTCTAAACCTAAAAATAA
The DNA here is from genome assembly GCA_963556525.1 of Cochlearia excelsa. Classification (NCBI taxonomy): domain Eukaryota; kingdom Viridiplantae; phylum Streptophyta; class Magnoliopsida; order Brassicales; family Brassicaceae; genus Cochlearia; species Cochlearia excelsa. The sequence continues at coordinate 21,016,703 of OY748330.1, forward strand.
GATGAAAAACGTCTTGGACCTTCAGAAAACGTCTTGGGCCTTCAGAAAACATCTTGGGCCTTTTTTCTTCTGTTTTTTCGCATCCAATATCGACCAGATTTCTGGTCGATACGACAAATCGGTATTCCGCAGCAGATTGACCCGTCTTCAGTAAAACTGACATAACTTTCGATCTAACCGTTGATATCATCTCAAACCACCTTCAAATGAAAGCTAACATCTGTGGCTATCTTTTACCAAAATTTCATAAAGATCCAACGGTGGGAACGTCTTGAACGCGTGTATTTTTGAAGCTTTTCGTCTGTCTTCGATATCGACCAAACTCCATCGATACCATAGGTCGGTATGAGTTTCCTCCCAATATCGACCAGTTGTTGGTCGATACCATAGGTCGATATGACCTTATTTCCCTCTTGTTTGCCTTTTCTTCGCGTCTCGACCACAGCTAATCGGTACAAGTCCCCGATATGGACGTTTTTGACACTTTAAGTTCCTTTTCTCGCCTTTTTGTCGCTTTAGCACTCCTGAACCTGAAAACGCATGAACAAACACAAATGCAACCTATATGATACTAAATGCAACCTAAATGTGTTAGTTCTAATGCAAAAATCAAAGTAAAAACATGCTAAATATGCAATATATCAACTCCCCCAAACTTATCCTGTGCTTGTCCTCAAGCAAGAGAACAAGCATCAAAGTAAAAAGGGTATAGAGGCGGGGACTCAGAACCAAAAGCAACACGAAGAGTGTAGTGAACGAGTATCCTAAACATAGTATCCTATCGCAACCGAGCTAGTTCTACCTATTACCATTCACCTCAAACTCCGTGTAAATCCGTTATTATTACCAAAAGCATGTGATCCACATGTCTAGTCTAAGCACCTTTCACATTCAATTAAGCACAATCAAAGCATGAAACATGATCATGAATTTCCAAGAGTCTTTCTATTTGTCTAGGTAAAAACGGGATTTCAAGTCAAACGAGGATCGGCTAACACTCAGGCATGTGGTCGATTGTATTGCGGTTTCTCTCGGGGAGTGAAGGGTTAAGCAAAACCGGGAAAGACAAGAAGCAATTGATGCATACAAGTCCGGACATCCATACCTACCCAAGACTATTCACTAACCAATCGTCTTTCTTTTAAACATTTAAACACTTAAACATCGAGTTTTTTTTTCTTTTTCTTAACTACCTTAGGGGATTATTTTTGGCTAAGTTTATTTTCTCTTTTTTTTTTCTTTTTTTTTTTCTTTTTCGATTTCTTTATTTTTTTTTTACTTAGCCATTCTTTTACCCCTAGGTGTTTTACATTTCTCGTGTTTATTTTCTTATTTTCAAAACTCAAAGACGTGTCTCTCCAACCCATTATCCCTTTCTAACATACTAGTCCAAGATAAACTAGCCAAATGGATGTCCTTTCTTGTCGCTCCCTATACTTTCAAGTTTTTGCGAAACCAAACAATCACTTATTGAAAAAGAATTCTCACAAGTGTTTGGGTTTAGGCTTAGGGGGTGAGAGGGGAATCATCCTTAGAATGAGAATGACCGGATTGCGCTTAAAGTGTTTCGGTTTAGGAAGCCACAATCCGTAGAAATCACAAAGCCATAGAAATTCTCTTTAAAACTCTCAATCATGCTAATTAAAAGTCAAGTTTAGGTTCAAATAATTTTTGAAGGCAACCTAGAACTATCAAGCTTCATAACCACACTATTGGCTTTTTAAACATCAATGTCTAGGATCGAGGTTTCAAGATTTTCGGCGAGTTCTAAGTCGTTTGAGGAAGACACTACACCTAAGATATCGTTCAAAACACTAGACGCGTCGCTTTACAAGACTAAAATCATCATAGATCCCCTATGCATATGACCTAAATGCGATGAACTAATCCTAAATGCAGTTTTTGTGTTTTTTGTTTTTTTTTTTTTTTTGTTTTTTTTTTCTATGCAAAATTTATATGAAACATGACTCCTCCCCCAAACTTAATTCACACGGTCTCCGTGTGAAACAAGTATTGGATACTAAATGCAAAATCTATATGAAAACTGATGCGTATGTTCAAGTTTTAGGAGTTACCTCGATATCGATCTGTTCTGATCGATATAACTCATCGATATGAGTTTAAGTCCGATATCGGCTTGTTGCAAGTCGATATAACAGGTCGATATGGTTCAGAATTCCTCTTTTTCGCTCCGTTTTCCTGAAAACCACTAAGACAGAAAGAAAAACTAAAAAGGTAAAAGCTAAAAACGAAAATAAAAGCATGTATATACAAGGATAGACATGGGACTTCCTCCCAAGTGAGCTTGTTTATAGTCACTAGCTTGACTTTACCCCTTGTTTAGGCGACGTTAGGATTCGAAAGAGACATTGAATCTCCTTCGGTGACAACTTCGTGGACCAGGGGCGGCTTGAGTTTCACCCCGTTCACCCCAAACTCGACTCCATCTTTGTGCTTGCTTTGCTTCGAGTCGCAGCGAGCACTCCTTGCTTCTTTCTTGAAAGCTTTCTTCAAGGATTTAACCTCGTTGATTAACTTTCTAATGACGCGGTTTTTAGACAAGTTCGAATGCGCCATTCTAAACTTTCTAGGAGGGGGTTGGTGTTCCACTTTTTGAGCTTTGGGTTTGCTCATTGCATCATCACTAGTCTTACCATTGCTAGCATCTTTCTCTACTCCAATCACCAAAGCTTCACAAGGAACCGTCTCCGTAGGCTTTTTGACCACATCGTTGATGTTGTACCGTTGAACAAGGTCCTTCCCAAGGTGTAAGTCTATCTTTCCAACCTTCACATCTATGACGGCTCCAGCGGTTGCCAAGAAAGGTCTTCCAAAGATGAGTGAATTATCAGGTTCTTTGTCCATCTCCAAGACGACAAAATCTGTTGGAATGAAAACGTCTCCCAACTTTACCGGAATATCTTCTAAGATTCCAACGGGTACCTTCACGGATCTATCGGCCAGCACCAAAGAGATCTTAGTAGGTTGGAAAGAAGAAAGGCCAAGTCGTTTAGCCACAGACGAAGGCATAACGTTGACACTAGCCCCTAAATCGCATAGAAACTTTTCAAAGACCAAAGGACCAAGAGTGCAAGGCAAAGTAAAACTCCCTGGATCACCAAGTTTCTTAGGAGAATGGTTCTTTTGAATGATCATGCTGCACTCTTGTGAAAGATTCACCGTGTCTTCCGAGTTTTTGAACTTGTTTTTGATGGTGTCTTTCAAGGATTTAGTGTCGTCAGGGACTAGCTTGAAAGCGTCAATAAGTGGCATGGGAACTTGTACCTCGTTTACTTGCTTCTCGAGCTTAGCTCTAAAGTACTCCTTCAAGCGTTGCATCTTGGCTCGACCCGGAAAAGGTAGCTTATCTTTATAAGGAGATGTCACGTAGACCGGCTTCTTTGGTTTTTCGAATTTATCCCCGATATCGACCTGTGGTTTGGTCGATATAGGTGGTCGATATCGACCACTTGTGGTCGATACCACAGGTCGATATCGACCATATGTTACTTCTTCTCCACCGATTTTCTCCTTTGACTCTATATCGTGGTTTTCTTCGATAATAACCGTGTCTTTTGGCTCGTGGAGTGGTCCATCCCCTCACCTTGTTTCACATTGTCCTCAATGAGATCTTTTGAGTCCACTTGTGTACCACTACGAAGTTCTATTGAGCTGACATACTCTCTAGGATTGGCTTCAGCTTTACCCGGAAGTTGACCCATTGGTCGCTTAGAAGCCGAGGTAATTTGAGCCACTTGATTATCCAGGGCTTTCAAGTGAGTATTCAAAGTTTCGAACTTGGTATTCAGATCATTGTAGGAGTTGCCTACCTTGGCGTGAATATCCTTCTTAAAAGTGTTGAACTCCATGCTATGACGGGTTTGACCGTCGAGGATTTGTTTCAAGAGTTGGGTAGTTTGATCACCTTGGGGAGCTGGTGAAGAAACCACACCTTGAGCAGCGGGAGGATGGTTGTAACCCGGAGGGCGATTAAGTGGTGGTCTCGGTGCGTACCCTCCTTGGTTGTATTGAGGTTTACCTTGGTAACCTCCTTGTCCTGCTTGGGGATAGACTTGATCACTAGGGTTAGCGACGTTGTTGTTGCGGTAGGAGAGATTTGGGTGTTGAGAGTAATTGTTGAAGCGCCAACCGTTCTGATTCCCCATGTAGTTTATCTCCTCCTGATTTCCCTCGATTGGGGGCAACTGTTCCTCTCCGCTTCCCACAAAGTTGATCCCCACTTGTTGAGACATGATCAACTTGTCAAGCTTCTCGTTCACCGCTTTTATCTCTCGCTTGAATTTCTCATCATTACCAGAGCTACGGATGTTGCGATCGTAATCCTCGCCATAGTTGTTATCACTCAATGCATAGTTCTCCACCAACAGCTGCCCATCCGCTTCCGTCTTCCCAAGAAAGTTTCCTTGGCTAGCTGAATCGAGAAGCATTCGAAACTTCGGTTTTAGGCCTCGGTAGAATGTGCTGAGCAAACTTTCTCCCGAGAACCCGTGGTGTGGACATCTCAGCGTATAACCCTCGAATCTCTCCCAAGCTTCGCTAAATGTTTCTTGGTCCTTTTGGGCGAAAGCTGAGATCTCATTCCTAAGCTTTGATGTCCGAACCACGGAGAAGAACTTTGTTAAGAAAGCCTTCTTGCAAGCGTCCCAAGTTTGGATGGTGTCTTTGACAAGGTTCTTTTGCCATAGGTGTGCTTTGTCCCCTAGTGAGAAAGTGAACAATCGCAGCTTGAACATGTCCTCGTTGACACCGTTGATCTTCACCGTATCGCATAGCATATCGAATTGGTGAAGGTGGTCAATCGGGTCCTCACTAGGCAAACCGTAGAACTTGTTGCCCGAGATCATGTTGATAAGACTAGACTTGATCTCGAAGTTGTTGTTGGCGATGGCCGGTGGTGTGATACCACTACGGTTGGTGACGTTAGAAGGCACGTCGTCGGTTCCAATCGTACGTGGGCCATTGTTGGTGTTGATTGCATCACCCATTTCAGAATATGAATCGGAATCCGATATTTCCGAATGGAACGAGTCTGACTGTTGATCGAGTCTTCTTTCTCTGGCGATTGCTCGTTCGCGAGCTTTGATATCCGCAAAGAAGAGTAGTTTGTCGCTTTGTCTGTGACTTCTTCTTTGCATACACCTGAGAGAACGAGAAACCACACAAAAGAGAAACGATTAGTAACAAGAAGTAAAACTTAATCCCACGTGATTTCAAAGTTTTAATAATTAGTCGAGTTCCTGAATCGGCAACGGCGCCAATTTGATAAACGAGATTTTACACTCGTTATTTCGAATGCCTTATCGTAGTATATAAGGTGTCAATCCGAATCAGGAGCAACTAATGTATTAAACCTTATGAGAAACTACACTCAGTTTAAGCGAGTTCAAAAGAGTTGTTTTTATTTTGTAACCGATGTGAATTTGCAAGAAAACAAAAGCAAAACATTTGACCAAGTTTTTGGGGTAACTTTAAGGCAAAACAACCAGGTTGGGGTACTTTGATCAACGGGTGATCAGATTTCTAAATGTCTTTTAACAATTTCTAAATGTAACTTTAAGGTTTTAACAATTGTAACTTTAAGGTTTTGAAAACGTAATTTAGATCAATCCACTCCCGTGACAATGATCCTTTTCCTAACAAGTAAACTAAAACAATGCCTTGGATAGTTTAAGTTTTAGAAAACATTAAGTTCAAATCAATTCAACCACTAAACTTATTAACACAGATTCCTCGGTTAAGCTAGGTTTAGTTTTAGGATAATTGTTCAGGAACTCCAAACTTTTCCCAAAGGTGAAGCTTCCTGGGTTCTATCAATTGAGTGGCCAATTCAATCAAAGCATTAAGAACATTACCCTAGATTAAAGTTTTATAAAGTTTAAGATCAAGACAATTAACAATCCTAGTGTTGATTCACCCTTTTTCCCCAACCTAATTGCCTAAAGGAAACTACTCACTAAACATAATGAAAATCAAAGCAATCATAGTTAAGAAAAGCATAAAATAAATCAAAAGATTAAGGGTAGAAGAAACTCGTTTATCGCTGAAGAAAACTCAAAGCATCCAAAATCCCAGAGAAAAGCAAGAACAAAACAATCTCCAATGTCAAAACAAGAACAAGCTAAATCCCAATCAAAAGCAAGAACAAAAGGTGATAGAACAAGAGTTGTCTAAAAGATAAGATGATATCCTAAGAAAAACACACTTCTAAACCTAAAAATAAGATGAAAAACGTCTTGGACCTTCAGAAAACGTCTTGGGCCTTCAGAAAACATCTTGGGCCTTTTTTCTTCTGTTTTTTCGCATCCAATATCGACCAGAATCTGGTCGATACACTTGGTCGATATCGACCAGATTTCTGGTCGATACGACAAATCGGTATTCCGCAGCAGATTGACCCGTCTTCAGTAAAACTGACATAACTTTCGATCTAACCGTTGATATCATCTCAAACCACCTTCAAATGAAAGCTAACATCTGTGGCTATCTTTTACCAAAATTTCATAAAGATCCAACGGTGGGAACGTCTTGGACGCGTGTATTTTTGAAGCTTTTCGTCTGTCTTCGATATCGACCAAACTCCATCGATACCATAGGTCGGTATGAGTTTCCTCCCAATATCGACCAGTTGTTGGTCGATACCATAGGTCGATATGACCTTATTTCCCTCTTGTTTGCCTTTTCTTCGCGTCTCGACCACAGCTAATCGGTACAAGTCCCCGATATGGACGTTTTTGACACTTTAAGTTCCTTTTCTCGCCTTTTTGTCGCTTTAGCACTCCTGAACCTGAAAACGCATGAACAAACACAAATGCAACCTATATGATACTAAATGCAACCTAAATGTGTTAGTTCTAATGCAAAAATCAAAGTAAAAACATGCTAAATATGCAATATATCAAGGACAAAACACGTGGAAAGGTCATGTGGTGATTGCAGGGTCAGTATTGAAGTCTCTTGAAGTAACATTCTCGACCCGTCGGACAGGGTGGGCCCACAGGCCTAGAGAGAGGCGTTGTGTGGTACACGGTAGGGGCGGGATGAGGATGTTACAATTTGATATCAGAGCGAGTTGCCACTTTAGTTCTGACCTAGAGGGTCGATTTGTCTGGGGCCAGTTGCGCAACGAGGACGTTGCGCCTTTGAGTGGGGGTGAATTGTGAGACCCCGATTTGTGAAATGTGATATGTGTGTGGAGAGGCTTAAGAGGATTGATTTGGCTACCTATGTCACCAAAGTGTACTTACTTTTCCGGTCACTTGTCATAAAGAACTCCACAGTTAAGCATGTTTGGGGTGGAGCAATTTAGGGATGGGTGACCTTCCGGGAACTGATTCCCGGAATCGTGCGAGTGAGGACAAAACACGTGGAAAGGTCTTGTGGTGATTGCAGGGTCGGTATTGAAGTCTCTAAAGTCTCTCGAAGTAACATTCTCGACCTGTCGGACAGGGTGGGCCCACGGGCCTAGAGAGAGGCGTTGTGTGGTAAACGGTAGGGGCGGGATGGGGATGTTACAGTCTTGTAACGACCCTGACCCGTGGGCCTTAGGGCCTAGAGCAGACAATATCACATTAAAGAAAGGGTTAAACTCTCAAAGGTAACGGATGCCCGGGTCGGGGTCGTTAAAAGTGGTATCAGAGCGAGAAGTCACTCTAGTTCTGACCTAGAGGGCCGATTGTCTGGGGCCTGGTGCGCAACGAGGACGTTACGCCTTTGAGTGGGGGTTAATTGTAACATTTGTCCCACATCGAATATTTAGAGAATGGAAATCTAATATATAAGGGAGAGTTTAACCCCAATTTAATGTGAGGCTTTTTGGGAAGGAAACCAACACCAAAATTGTGCGGGCCTTAGGGCCCAAAGCGGACAATATCACATTAAAGAAAGGGTTAAACTCTCAAAGGTAACGGATGCCCGGGTCGGGGTCGTTACAATATCACTAATCATCGTAGTTTAACCCGACCCCAGACTTAGATGTCCCAACGAACTCACCATACACATCCATAGCGTAAGCCTTCCGGATAGTGGTTACCATATTATCAGTAAAGACAATGTCTTCCTTGTGGATGCCGTGAGCTAGCATCTCTAGGAATTTGACAGCGACTGGACCTGAATCAGCATCGACGGGAACATCATACTTAAAATGATAGTAAGACCAAGTGAAGATACCGTGGGTATAATATGAGTGTTCAGTCGAAATGTATTTGCGGATCACCATCGGTAAAGCACATATAATGGGTGAAATTCCAGCAGCAACACTGAATCCTGTGTGTCCCTTAGTTGATGGGTCGATAACAAGCACGTCCCGGGACTTAAAATCAACAACAAGTCCTACCCATAATTTTGGTGTCCACTCCATCGGAACATATAAAACATCAACATTTTTGATGAACTCGAACTTCATGTGTTTGCCGGTTGATTTACCCGTAACATATCCTTTGACATTTATTCCCCAATCAAATGTAAGCTGATCAACTGCCGGATTTCGTCCTGCAATGAGGCAGATCGCTTCGGGGGGTTGAGGCCACACACTCATCATAGCGATTCGTAAGAAAGGTTGTAAACCAAGGATCAATCATTGCGCAACGTCTAAATTCATAGGATTTTCCACGTTGTCTCAGAAGCATGGATATGATTACTAGTGATGATGCAAGGAGCAAACCTAAAGCCCCAAAAGTGGAACACCAATCCCCTCCTAGGAAGTTCAGAAAGGCGCATTGGAACATGTCTCAAAACCGCGTCATTAGAAAGTTAATCAACGAGGTTAAATCTTTGAAGAAAGCTTTCAAGAAAGAAGCAAGGAGTGCTCGCTGCGACTCGGATAAAGGCAAACACAAAGAGGGAGGCGAGTTTGGTGTGAAAGGAGTAAAACTCAAGCCGCCCCTGGACCACAAAGTTGTCACCGAAGGAGATTCGACATCTCTTTCAAACCCCAATGTCATCTAAAAAGAAGGGGGTAAAGTCAAGCTAAGAGACTATAAACAAGCTCACTTGGGAGGAAGTCCCATGTCTATCCTTGTATATACAATTTTAGTTTGCATTTAGATGATAATTTACTTAAAGTTTGTGTCGTGTTTGATGGTTTCAGGTGAAAACGAAGTAGGAAAACGAATTCTGAAAGGGGTATCGGCCTGTTATATCGGTTGCATTGACCGATATCGGGCAAGAGTATCGGTCTGCTGAGACCGATACAGACGACTTCGACACGTCGTGTTAGTACTATCGAGGTAACACCTGAACCATGTGCATACGCATTAGTTTTTCATATTAGAGTCATTCATACATACATTTAGGAACCTTCTCCAATGCTTGTTTCACACGGAGACCGTGTGATTTAAGTTTGGGGGAGTAGTCATATTAGTTTTCGCATATTAGTATTCATAAAAAAAAAAAAAAAAAAAATCTGCATATAGGATTAGTTCATGGCATTTAGAGCATATGCATAGGGGATCTATGATGACGTTAACCTTGTAAAGCGACGCACTTTGTGTTTTGAACAGTATCTTAGGTGTAGTATCTTCCGTAAACGAATTAGAACTCGCTGAAAATCTTAAAATCGCAACTCTAGACATTGATGTTTAAAAAGCCAATTGTGTGGTTATGAAGCTTGGTAGTTCTAAGTCACCTTCGAAAAATTATCTGAACTTAAACTTGACTTTTAATTAGCATGATTGATAGTTTTCAAGAGAATTTCTATGGCTTTGTGATTTCTACGGATTGTGGCTTCCTAAACCGAAACACTTAAAGCGCAATCCGGTCATTCTCATTCTAAGGATGATTCCCCTCTCACCCCCCTTAACCTTAACCCAAACACTTGTGAGAATTCTTTTCATTTAGTGATTGTTTGGTTTCGCAAAAACTTGAAAGTATAGGGAGCGACAAGAAAGGACATCCATTGGGCTAGTTTTTCTTAGACTAGTGATTTAGAAGGGGATAATGGCTAGGTGAGACACGTCTTTGAGTTTTGAAAATTAAGAAAATAAACACGAGTGATTGTAAAACACCTAGGGTGATAAAAGAATGGCTAAGTAAAAAAAAAAAAAAAAAAAAAAAAAAAAAAAGAAAAGAAACTTAGCCAAAAGAAAATCCCCTAAGTTAGTTAAGAAAAGAAAAGAAACTCGATGTTTAAGCGTTTAAATCTTTAAAAGAAAGACGATGGGTTAGTGGATAGTCTTGAGTAGGGATGGATGTCCGGACTTGTATGCATCAGTTGCTTCTTGTCTTTCTTGGTTTTGTTTAACCCTTTCACTCCCCGAGAGAAACCGCGCTACAACTAACCACATGCCTGAGTGTTAGCCTCCTCGTTTGATTCGAAATCCCGTTCTTACCTAGACAAATAGAAAAACTCTTGGAAATTTTTAATCATGTTTCATGCTTGATTGTGTTTAATTGAATGTGAAAGGTGCTTAGACTAGACAAGTGGATCACACACTTTTGGTAATAATAGCGGATTTAGATGGAGTTAAGGTAGATAGAAATAAGTAGAACTAGTTCGGTTGCGAGAGGGTACTATGTTTAGGATACTTGTTCATTACACATCCACGTTGCTTTGGTTCTGAGGTCCCCGCCTCCACACCTTCCTAAACTTTGATGTTAGTTCTCTTGCTTGAGGACAAGCAAAGGATAAGTTTGGGGGAGTTGATAACTCGCATATTTTACACTTTCTACCTTAGTTTATGCATTAGAATTCATTCATTTAGGTTGCATTTAGTATCATATAGGTTGCATGTTGGTTTGTTTCGTGTATTTCAGGTTTTTGAGCACAAAGACGGCGAAAGTGATGAATTTAAGCCAAAAAGAAACTGATACATGTGCATCGGCATGTTGTATCGGTTTATGTTGGCCGATATTGAAAACAGAAGTTTCGCCGAAGCTTGTATCGGCCAACCATATCGGTTTGGAGTGGCCGATACAAGAGAAAAAGACCCGAAGACACGTATCGACCTGTCGTATCGGCTTAGCCTGGCCGATACGAAGAAAACAGAGCTGAAGGAAGACTACCGAAGCGCATATCGGCCAGACTGTATCGGTTTGCATTGACCGATACAAAGCGCGAAAATTAAAAGGAAATCCGGTTTTCATGTTTTAATTAGGAAAATAATTCCTAAACCAATGGGTTTTCCTTTATTTTATGGTTCAAGACTATATTAGGGTTTTGTTTTATGTTTTTGACAATTATTCTATCTTTTGTTTTTTAGTTTTTTTCATCGTTTGTTTCTTTTTGCTTTGGACTTGGAGATTTGCTTGGTGATTGCTTCTTTGGCCACCTTTGCGATCTTCATCAATAAGAGTTTTCTTGAACCCTTTATCTCTTTTATTTGTTTATGTTTATGCTTTCTTCAATATCCATTGTTTTAAGAATCAACATGCTTAGTGAGTAGTTTCCCATAGACAATTAGGTTGGGGGAAAAAGGGTGAATCAACCCTAGGGTTGATCGATGTCTAGAACTTAAAACCTGATAAATCTTTAATCTAGTGTAACAATCTTAATGCTTTAATTGACCTGATCAATCAATTGATAGAACTCAGAAACTTCACAACCGAGAGGTCTCGTGAGGATTCCCGAACAATTACCCTAGAACTAAACCTAGCTTAACCGAGAGATCCGTGTTAATAAGTTTAGTGGTTGAATTGATTTGAACTTTAATGTTTTCTAAAATTTAAACTATCCAAGATATTGTTTTAGTTTACTTGTTAGGAAAAGGATCTCTGTCACGAGAGTGGATTGATCTAAAATCGTTTTCAAAACCTTAAAATACTTTTATAAAAGACATCGAAAAACCTGAAAGTTGATGAACCCGTTAAAGTACCCTGACCTGGTTGTTTAGCTTTTTAATTTGAATCTTTAAAACTCTTTGATTTCGTTTTCGTTTCTCGTTACTTAATTACAAAACTCAAAACAAACCAATCTTTTAAATTGCTTAGACTAAGATTGATTCCTGGCAAACTCTAGTAATTTAATTGCTCCTGATTCGGATTGACCTCAAGTACTACAATTGAGACATTAGATTAAACGGGGTAAAATCTCGTTTATCAGGGCCTGGAGATTCCCGCGCTAGAGAATATGCGCGAGCCCGTGAGGGACTTGTACGCCCGCCATTCGATCGCTTTGGCCGAGGTATGTAAATTTTGCTTGCTGCAAGGTTGTCTCGTATCCATCTCGTAATTTTTACTAATTTCTTGTGTTTGTAATGTGGCAGTCGGCGACGTCTTTTAACCGCCTGCTGTGTGGTTATGAAAAAATGCTCACCGACCCTAGGTCCCTCCAGTCCGACCTGACGAGGACCAAGGAAAAGCTGGTCCTGACGGAGCGATCACTCGAAACTATGAGGATCGCATCTGAGAAGAACGCCGACCGGCTGAGGCAGGTCGAAGATTACCGGCGTCAGCGCGACGAGGCGAAGGCAGCGGCTGCAGCGCTGGAGACCAAGGTGGCCCTCATGCTAAAAAGGGCAGAGATCGCGGAGGAGAAGAGTTCTCGGTTCGAGAGGGAGCTGATCGCGGCGGAGGAGAGTTCACGGGCGGTGTCAATGAAGTACGAGACTCTCCTCAAACTTCGAGACCGTGATCTCCGAGTCTCTTTTCACGAAGCCAGGCGCGACGTCAAGGGCGCCGGGGTTATGATGGTCAACCAGGTGAAGGACCATCTCCTGCTTCTGAAGAAACGCTCTCGGGTAGAGCGCGAGGTCGCAGAGATCCGCGCCAACCCGGATTTCCTGGTTGGGATCCAGAGGGGTGATTACCCCGACCTTGAGGCGGAGGCGGCGAGTATGGCCGAGGACCTCCCGGTGGCCGAAGCGAAGTTGGCCGCCATGCCGCTCCCCTCGCTAGACCTTGATGAGCTAGCCAAGAGGTTCGGCGATTCCCCGCCTCCCGACGACGCGGTCGACTGCGAATCGGCTCTGGTCATCGTGGACACGCATGTGGCCGGCGATGTTGCGCCGTTGGAGGTAACGCCAATGGCGCGGCGCCTTTCGACCAGTTCGGATCGATGACCGCCAGTTTTTCCGTTGAAGACGCCCAAAATCTCAGGGGGGGCGTCCGTCCCAAAGGGTCCGAGCCGCTAGTCGCGGGTCCCATAGAGGAGGGTCGCGAGGTCGCGCTTGCTGAGGAGGAGTCGGTGCAGCCGGGGGCAGGAACAAGCAGCTCGACGGGAGAAGAAGATCAGACATGAATGTAGTCATGTCTTTAAACAGGGGCATGTCCCAAAAAACCCTTTTTTGTTTCGTTTTTTTTTTTTTTTTTTGAAGATATTTGTTGAGTACATTATCACTTTGGCTCCATGGAATCAATTTCCTGGCCTTACATATCCTTGTTTCTGCGTATTTAGTTATTTTTACAGAAGAGCGCTATTCATTGCGATCGGACCTTTAATTGGTTCACCTCGTCCAAGTTTTTTAGGTTGATCCGTTGGTGGCTCGATTTAAAATTTGTTATAGTCTTTAAGTTCCTTGTTTGAATTGTTCCGATCGTTAGGAACCCAGAGGGTCGGCTTGTATCGTCGAGCTCATTTCTGTCGAGCCATTTTGATATCCTAAGCCTTTAGTGTATCGACCGTTTCAAATCCTTTAGTAGAGTTGTGTCGATCGTTTGCGGACCTTGGAGGTCAATGCGCATCGTTAAGTTCCTTCTATCGAACTGTTTGAGTGGCTTAGATGTGGTTTGCTATTGTGATCGTTCTAAGCTCAGTGGTTGAACCGTTTGGATCGTTTGCGAACACTAGGGTTCGATGTGCATTGTCAAGTTCTTCATGTCGAACTGTTTTGATGGCTTAGGTATAGTTTGCCTTTTTTTATCGTTTTAAGCTCATTGGTTGAACTGTATTGATCGTTCGCGAATACTGGGGTTCGATGTGCATCGTTTAGTTCTTTCTGTCGAACTGTTCAGATGGCTTAGATATAGTTGAACATCTTTTGCGAACACTGTGGTTCGATGTGCATTGTCAAGTTCTTCCTGTCGAACTGTTTTGATGGCTTAGGTATAGTTTGCCTTTTTTGATCGTTTTAAGCTCATTGGTTGAATTGTATTGATCGTTCGCGAACACTGGGGTTCGATGTGCATCGTTAAGTTCTTTTTGTCGAACTGTTTAGATGGCTTAGATATAGTTTGCCTTTGAACATCTTTTTTAGAGGAAACGATTTTTTTTATTTATATAGCTGGACCCGACCAAATGATACGGGCTGCCTACGTACCCGAGTTGGGATCAAGCCTGAAACGTAGTTCGGATTACAATAAAGCGATTTTAACCTTAAAATTTCTTGAGGTTCATGATGTTCCAAGGTCTTTTGACGTTGTTCCCTTCGGAAGTTTTGAGGCGGTAGACTCCCGGGCGGATGATTTCGTGTATGATGTATGGTCCTTCCCACTTGACTCCGAGTTTGCCAGCGCGATACTCGGCGGTGTTCTCAAAGACCTTTCTTAGTACTAGGTCTCCGACTGATAGGGTTCGTTGCTTCGTCTTCGAGTTGTATTATCGGGATGCGGATTGCTGATAGTTCTGAATCCTGATCATTGCTTGATCTCTCTTCGAATCCAAGTTATCGAGGGATTCTCTTAGCATCTCGTCATTGTACGCTTCGATCAAAGGGTTCTGAGTTCGCCTGATCCCTGGGACTGCTGCTTCGGCAGGGACGATTGCCTCGACTCCGTAGACAAGGGAGAAAGGTGTTTCTCCCGTTGCCCTGCGCGGTGTGGTCCGGTAGGCCCAAAGCACCCCTTCGAGCTCATCGTGCCATCCTCCTTTGCGAGAATCGAGGCGCTTCTTAAGACTGTAGGGTATTGCCTTGTTTGCTGCTTCTGCTTGTCCGTTTCCCTGCGGGTAGCGAGGTGTAGAGTATTGTACTTTTATTTTCCACGTCTGGCAGAATTTTTCGAATTTTTTTGATATGAACTGGGAGCCGTTGTCCGTGACGATCTCGTATGGAAGTCCATGCCTGCAAATGATGTTTTTCCATAAGAATTTGCAGACCTTTGTGTCGATGATCGCGGAGTAGGCCTCGGCTTCGACCCATTTGGAGAAATAGTCGGTCAAAACGAGGAGGAATTTTCTTCCGTTGGTTGACTCGTGCAGCGGACCGATGATGTCCATGGACCATCTCATGAAAGGGTAGGGGGCGGAGACGGATGACAGTGGTTCAGACGGCTGGTGGATGAACAAAGCGTGGCGTTGGTACTTTCGCAATGTTGTGCGTATTTAATGCAATCGTCGGTCAAAGTGGGCCAATAATATCCTTGTCGGCGAACCTTGGTGGCGAGGAGACGACCACCGGAATGGTCCCCGCAGAGTCCTTCGTGGACTTCCCTCATGATGGTGTCGGCAACTTCTCCGTGGACACAAAGGAGATAAGGCCCCTGGAAGCTCCGCTTGTAGAGCCCCCCCTCGATCATGCAAAACCTGGCGCTGATGACCTTAAGTTTTCGAGCCTCCCATTTTTCAGTAGGGACTTCACCTTTCGTGATGTATTTTCGGATTGGCGTTCGCCAGTCATCGATGATTGTTTCTGCTACAGGGGCGGACTCCTCCTGCCCCTTCCCTTTCAGGATCGCAAGGATCGAGCCTGTAGAATCAATGCTAGGTCGGTCGATGCATTCTACGGAAATGTTTCTTCTTATGTCGGGGTCGGAAGTTGATTCCAAAGCCGCCAGGGCGTCTGCCGAAGTGTTCTCGCCCCTGGGGATTTTGACGAGCTCAAACTTGTCGAACTCCTTGCAAAGTTCCTTAATGACGGCGAGGTTGGCCTCCATTCTTTCGTCTTTGGCGGAATATTCTCCGGAGAACTGGCTTACAACGAGCTGGGAGTCGCAGAAGACTGAGATATTTCTGACCCCAATGTTGATGGAGAGGCGAAGACCGGCGATCAGTGCCTCGTATTCTGCTTCGTTGTTCGAGGCGGGAAAACGCAGCCGAAAAGATTGCTCGATGACTTCTTGATTGGGCGATCGCAGCTTGACGCCGATCCCCGATCCCTGCTTGGATGAGGCCCCATCGACGTGTAAGATTCAGGGGAGAGTATTTGTCGGCTCGGGATCTTGTACGGGGAGTTCTATTATGAAGTCGGCGAGCACCTGGGCTTTCGCGCTAACACGAGGTTTGTATTCTATGTCATACTCGCTAAGTTCGATTGCCCACTTAGAAATTCTTCCGGACTGGTTCGGGCTGTGTAGAATCGTTCTAAGGGGGTGCGATGTGAGCACTATGATCGAGTGGGACTGAAAATAGGGTCGCAATTTCCTTGCCGCCGTTACGACCGCGAGGGCGAGTTTTTCCATCATCGGGTACCTAGTCTCCGGATCGGTCAGAGTTTTGCTTGTGTAAAAGATCGGCTTCTGTTCACCCCGATCTTCTCGTATGAGAACTGAGCTGACGGCCGAAGGGGATACCGCGATGTAAAGGAAAAGGGTTTCTCCTTCCTCGGGGTTTAGCGAGGATTGGTGGTTTCGAGAAGTATGACTTTAGCTGATTGAAAGCCTCTTCACACTGCTCGTCCCAAACCCAGGTTTTGTTTCCTCTTAGA
The DNA here is from genome assembly GCA_963556525.1 of Cochlearia excelsa. Lineage (NCBI taxonomy): Eukaryota > Viridiplantae > Streptophyta > Magnoliopsida > Brassicales > Brassicaceae > Cochlearia > Cochlearia excelsa. The sequence goes on from OY748330.1 coordinate 21,033,235, forward strand.
AGGTTATAGAAAGGAAGACATCGATCTGTTGATCGCGAGATGAACTTGTTAAGAGCCGCGATCCGTCCTGTGAGCCTTTGAGTTTCCTTTATGTTTCGAGGTGACGGCATATTTAGGACAACATCGACCTGGCTAGGATTCGCTTATATCCCTCTCTTGGTGACTAAATAACCGAGGAATTGTCCGGAGGGTACGGCGAAAGTGCACTTTTCCGGGTTAAGCTTCCTGCCATATTCTTTGAGGAGATCGAAACACTGTCGGAGGTGTTCGATATGTTCGTCCTTCTTTGACGATTTGACGAGCATGTCATCTATATAGACTTCCATGACTTCGCCCAATTGTTTCTCGAACATTCTGTTGACAAATCTTTGGTACGTCGCTCCTGCGTTCTTGAGGCCGAACGACATTACTTTGTAACAGTAGGTTCCTCTGTCTGTTATGAAGGAAGTCTTCTCCTGATCGTCCGGATGCATCGAGATTTGGTTATAGCCTGAAAAGGCATCCATGAAGGACAAGAGCTCGTGATCGGCCGTTGCTTCCACAAGTCGGTCGATATGAGGGAGTGGGAAGCTGTCTTTAGGGCATGCTTTGTTGAGGTCGGTGAAATCGACGCATACTCTCCACTTCCCGTTTTTCTTCTTCACGACGACCGGATTTGCGAGCCATTCCGGATATTTTACTTCCCTAATTGATCCTAGATTCAGGAGTCTTTGCACTTCGTCGTTTACAGTCTTGGCTCTATCTGGCCCCAGCTTCCTTCTTTTCTGCCTGACAGGGTTTGTAAGTTGGATCGACGTTCAGCCTATGAGTTATTATCGTTGGGTCGATCCCGGTCATGTCCTCGGGCCCCCAGGCAAATGAGTGTATGTTGCTGGCAAGGAACCGAAACAGTTCGTCCTTCTGCGAGTCTGAGAGCTGCATTCCAATTTTGACAGTCCGAGAAGGATCGCTCTGGTCGATTGATACTTCGACAGTAACGCCGTCGCCCCCTCGGAGCTTCTTTTCGGCCCCGCTAGATCGAGCGACGTTGGCTAATTGCTATTTGACAGTGAGTTTGTGTCCGCTCATGTAGCAAGAGCGTGCGGTCTCCTGACTCCCTTGTATTTCTTCAACCCCTGAAGGGGTAGGGAATTTGAGGCACTGGTGGTAGGTCGAGGGTACCGCCTTCATCTGGTACAGCCAAGGAGTTCCGAGGATGGCGTTGTACGCAGCAGGGCGGTCGAAGACCGTGAACTCTACGAGCTTTGATACTCCCTTAGCGAGGACGGGGAGACGGATCATTCCGAGAGACATCGTGGTCTCACTGATGAAGGCGACGAGTGAAGCGGGGGCTCCTTCTACCTCCTCCATGCTGATTCCCATTCTTGAGAGGGTGCTGAGGAAGATGAGGTCCACGGAACTGCCCGTATCGATCAGGATTCTGGACACTTCGAAGTTGGCGACGTCGAGCGATATGACCAAGGCGTCATCGTGGGCCCTGGCGAGGCGAAGCGTCTCCTTTTCCTCGAAGGTGATGACCGGTCCGTCGAGTACCTCATGTTCGGGGCTTGGTTTCCCGACTTTCCTCTGGTGCTTTTTGATCGAGTTCACCGAAGAGCTAAAAAGCTTGGATCCTCCCATAATCATGTCGAACCTTTTCTTGGGGGTTTCCTCACCTTCGTCATTGGCCTCGACTCTTTTTGGCGGTGCACCACTGGTTTCGACGGCGGACAGCCTGCTTCTTTCGGCCTGGGCGATGGTTTCGAGGTCGAAATCGGCGAGGTCGCCAGCTGACCACTTTTCCATGAGGATGGTTTTCAAACGGTAGCAGTCCTTGGTGTCATGGCCCTTTACCCCGTAAAGCTCGCAGTAGGCATCTTTGTCTCTGATCCACTTGTTGCTTGGCAGCGAACCGCCTCGCTTTCCCCCGGAGTCTCTACCCACGACGAAAGTTTGTGAGCTCCCGGAGGCTCGGCGGTTGTCAGGTTTCTTGGACGGACTCTGGGGCTTGGTCTTAGGAGGCGGTCGGTACTTCTTGCTTATCGCGAGCTTGTCTTCTTCGAGCTCCATCCAGGATGTGGCCCGGTGAAGTGCATCGTGGATACTGGTGGGTTTGTTGATCACGATCTCCTCGCGGAAGCGGCACTCGTGCCAGAGGCCATGTTTGAGACAGGAGATTACCGTGGAGTCGGTGATTCCGGGCAGTCTGGACAGGATTTCCTTGAACTTGGTTATGTATTTTCTCAAAGGCTCGGCTTGCTCCTGAACGTGGTTCCACAGGTCGCCGTCGCAGAGTCCCTGGTCTATGAAAATAGAATACTGCTTAATGAAGGCGGTGGTGAAGTCGGTGAAGCTATCGATCGAGCCGGGTTCAGGGTGGGTGAACCATACTAAGGATGGTCCGGAAAGGTTCTCGGCGAACAACCTGCAAAGGCCGTCGTCTTGCTCATGCTCCTCGAACTGTACCCGCCCAGCAGTGATACGGAACGCGGTGAGATGTGTCTTGGGATCTCCGACTCCATCGTAGGACGGGAGTTTGATCTTTCTCGTATCGCGGACACGTAGCAATGCGATCCTCCGAGTAAACGGGGTTCGCCTAGTCTCCTTAATAACTCGGTTGATCTCTGGAGCGGAACTTATTGCTTCGTGGATCTTTGAGTTTATTCCTCGGATCTCGGTTCGGATCTCTTAGAAATCTTTCTCAGCGAGGTCCGCTCAGCGCAAGGCTTCGGTGCGGGTCGCAGAAGTCGGTGTTGGCTCCTCGGAGTTCTGTCCGTCGTTCGCCGTTGCCAGCCGAGTGGGGGTGCCATCGATGTTCTGCTCGTTAGGAGGCTGGAGACTGGTAAGCACACCCTCTATCTTGTCGAAGCGTTCGGTTAGGGTGGAGGTCGCCTTCTGTTGCTCGGTGATTACCTTCTGGAGGTCGGTGAGCAACTGGGCGAGGTCGGCAGGTGAGACGTTCTGAGAATCGGTGATATCCATGAAATTTTTTTTGATTTTCTCCTGTTACGAATTAAAAAGATGATTTATCAATGTCCCCTCCTTCTAGCGCCAAATTGTGGGTACGATGAATCGAATGGGGTAAAAACTGGGAATTGGGAGCTTGATATATCACAATAACGGAGAAAAGACAAAAGATGAATGTAGGATAAGAAAGGTTTATTCAATTGTTGATATGAGTTTCTGTGTGGGAAAAAGACATGTCATTTTCCCTTGTTTCCCTCTACTATTTATACTATAATTTACAATTAAATGGCTTTTAAGCCCCAGCTCATAAATACGCATTTAATCCATTTAAGACCACCGTTATGTCGTCATCGAACTCTTTAACCGCCGAAGTCTGCTCACCTCCCCTCATCTTCTTGTCGAACTGATAACAATCGAATATGGGCCCCCTTCGGCCCATCCGTTTTTAGGCCCTCCAGGGACACAGACTCAATTTCATGCTGGGCCTCGACCTACGTCATTAATGGGCCCAGATATTAATTTGAACACCAACAGTTATCATCTCATTAGCTATAATCTATTGAGATTATACAATTTGAGATCAATTGTTTAATAGTTTCATGATTTTTCTAAAAAAACATGATCACCATTTTATACAAAACTTTGTTTTATAACATTCACACAAGTTTTCTAGGTGTTAGTCCGATTATTTCCGAACACCCCACACTTTTAAATATTTAAAAGAAAATATATTTAAAAGTTCAAATCAAAATAGTTTTATGTGGTAACCTAAACTTCCCCCACATTTCTGAGAAAACCCAGATTTATGATTTGTTATGTTTTTCAAAGTTCAAAAATTTGTTTTGAAACTCTAACAAAATCTGCTAAATGTAGATCTCGCACGATTTTTGCACGAATCTGGTTTTGCACGATTTTTTTTTCAGAAAAAAACTGCACAACTTATTTCACATAAATTTTGCACGAACACTGATTTTGTCAAAATATAGTTTCTGCCAAAATGCACGATTTTTGAACGAACAATAATTTGACAAAATCCAGTTTGTGCTCATATTAGCACTAATTTTGCACGATCACAGATTTTATTCAAAATCCAGATTCAACACATATTTTGCATGAACACTGATTTTGTTAAAATTCAGTTTCAGCACGGATTATTTCACACAAATTTTGCACGAACACTGATTTTGTCAAAATATAGTTTCTGCCAAAATGACACGATTTTTGAACGAACACTAATTTGACAAAATCCAGTTTGTGCTCATATTAGCACTAATTTTACACGATCACAGATTTTATTCAAAATCCAGATTCGACACATATTTTGCATGAACACTGATTTTGTTAAAATTCAGTTTCAACACGGATTTTGCACGGACACTGATTTTATTAAAATATAGTTTCTGCCAAAATAACACGATTGCACGAACACTAATTTGAAAAAAATCCAGGTTGTGCTCACATTCGCACGAATCTTGCACGATCACTGATTCTGTTAAAAATCCAGTTTCGACACACATTTTGCACGAAAACTAATTTTGTTAAAATTCAGTTTCTGCAAGAATTTTGCACGAACACTAAATAAAAATTCAGTTTATGCACGATGTGGGCACGAACACAAAATAAAAATTTAGTTTCTGCAAGAATTTTGCACAAGCACTAAATAAAAATCATTTTCTGCACGAATTTTGCATGAACACTAAATAAAAATTCAGTTTCTACACGAACACTTATTCTCTTAGAATTTAATTTCGGCATTAATTCTGATTTTACACAAATTCGCTGCGAATTTTGTAAAGTAACAAATATCGATGGAAAACCACTACCAAACTTAATTTGGTACATTTTCTCATCATATTTTTCCCTTACAAGTGAAAGACCTTTTTCAAATAAATTTGAAATGTCGATTCACTTTTTAAGCAATACATATGTGGTTAACCACTTCCAAAATAAATTTGGAGCTTCGACTCACACATGTACAAAACGTCAACAATATCAACAACTAGTATTATGCTCCTTGCTTTGCAAGGGGAAAACCACTTATATTACTATCAAATATCTCGTATCTACTATCTATTTGATTCTTTTTTTGTATTTCCAAAATTTATAAATTAACTTGAACTAAAATTGTTTCTTAGTTTTTCTTCCAAATGTACAAACCGATAGAGTTTGACTTATGGACACAATTAAATCTTTAAATCTTTTTATGATATACTCAAAACTAACTAAACAATTATGTTTTTAAGAAAACATTTATATTAATTTGTGAAGAAATTCAAAATTTAGTTCATATTTGGTTTGGGTTATATGAAGGTTTCAAACTTAACTTTTAAAGTAAATAAACCTTTTAAAATAAATAATTTAAGGTAGGGAATAGAAGGTGAATTAAAACAAAAACATGAAACAAATAACAACAAAAATTAAGAGGAAAAAAACTTGTCAATTACATGTCATATATAATTGTTCTCCATAATACACCATTTCTTGTTAGTTCCAACTCAAAAATTTTATACCAATGAATTATTGTTAAAAATAAAGAAAAACAGAGTACAGAGAAACCAAAATAAGTGACAGATTTCGGAGAATCTAACCTCCCTCACCAAAAAGCCGTAAGTTCTCAAAATCATTGAATGAAATCATAGGAAACCAACATTAAATAGCACCATTATCATCGTAGAGAATTCAAACTATTCAAAACAATTTATAAAGAAAAAAAAAACAACTATGCAAAAGAATAATTAGTTAAGAGGGTTACCTTGTTACGAAGCATACAAAGAGACGTTACTTGGTCAAGAACATCAGGTTTTGGTTCATAGTTAATCCACATTTCACATGGTTTCGATGCTACAACCACATAGTGAGAGAAAAAGAAACTTTTAACCAATCATAGTCAAAAACATAAGTTAACCAATCATAGTCAAAAACATAAGTTAACCAATCAATAACAATTTATATGATATTACCTTGTGAAACATGATGCATATGACTCTTGGCTAACTTCCCTGCTATCTTGACTTGTGGTAGTGGAGACTCTGGAGCCTCCGGAGAAAAAGAAGAAAATGATATATTTTTCAATTGAGTAATGCAGAGATGATACGTTTTTCCAAAGAAGAATAATCTACAATGTTCTTGCTGCCTTCGAATCCCTCTCAAATATCTTAACTTTTTGATTGTCTCACTGTTAATCAACCACCATATTCTACCTTCTTTAAATCATCATAAGAAAAAATCAGCTAGAGAAACAATTTACATCATTGAAACAATCAAACCAAGTAAAAAATTGTACATAGAGAATTATATAGTCTCACTTACATAGGAGTTACAAAGTGGTATAAAAGAATTTATTCTCAACATAATTGTCACCATAATGTTACAAAATTGATTACAATTTAATTTTGTTGAATGACAATTTAAATGAGATATGTTTTGACAATTTAAAGGAGATCTTTTGTTGACAATTTTAAGTGCATGATCTTTTTAATATAATTATTTTCAAATAAATACATGTTTATGATGTTTTTTTAAATAATACATATTAAATGGAAAATATATGAATTATTAAATAAATATTGAGTTAAAGTAATTAAAAATTGTGTAGCACAAAAATGATGCGTATATATTTAACTATTATAATGAAAATAATATAAGTTAAAGAGAGGACACATGTCGAGTTTGTAGAACTTGTTAAGCAAAAATTATGTGTTTTTTAAATGATACATATCAAATTAGAAATATATGATTTTTTAAATAAATATTAGTTTAATAAATAAGTATACCAAAATGAGAAGAATATGACTTTTTATATAGCCTCACTCACATAGGGGTTACAAAGTGGTATAATGAGAATTTATTCTAACATTATTGTCACTATTATGTTTTCAATATAGTTAATTTCAAATAAATAATTTTTATAATATATGAATTTAAGTCCATGAGAGATTTTCAAAATTATATATATTAAACTTAAAATATATGAATTGTTAAAATAAATATTGGTTCAGAATTATAAAAAATTGTGTAACACAAAAATGATGTCTATATATGCAAGTATTACAATTAGTTAAATATAATGAAAAAATAATATTAGTTAAAGAGAGGACACATGTTAAGTTATAGAGTTTGTTAAACAAAACTTGTTTTTTTTTTAAATTGATACATATCAATTTAGAAATATAATTTGTTAAATAAATATTAGTTTAATAAATTGGGAGAATTATAAAACTACACCATTTGAATTACATTTCACAAAACTACACCATTTCAAAAATATTTCACAAAACTACACCTAAACACTCAAAATTAAATTCAAATAAACCCTACCCACACAATCCTACCCCCTTAATACTATACCCTAAACATTAATTAGCGAACCCAAAAGAAAAGATTTTAATTTTGGTAATTTTTAAAAGGGTAAATCAAGCTTTTGAAATTTTGAAAGGGTGTAAATATGTGAAAAAATTAAATTATGTGTAGTTTTGTGAAGGATGGGTTGAAAGGGTGTAGTTTTGTGAATTCCTCTAATAAATATGAATATCAAAATGAGAAGAATATTGTTGGTACATAGAATTGGACAGACCCAATTCGGCCCAGTCAGAGAATATTCGCGACCTAGTTACTAAGAATTGTGAAGAGCCCAAAAGCAAAGCTCATCTGAAGAAATGAGTTATCAGAATATTGCCGCAACCACCTCCCTATATTTCCGGACGGTTGAGGAGATCTCGGACGAGTTGGGGCAGAAATCTCGGAGCGACCCAACCCGACCTGAAGAGAGAGGCTGCTATAAAAGGAGAAAGACCTAATTTTGGAGACTCTCTTCTTCTCTTACGTTTTCTAGACCTAAAACTCTGTACTTTCTTGTTCTTAATCACATACAAACACCTTGTAATCGATTCTAAAGTATTGTTATCAATAAAATCATATATTTTCATTTTTTATATCATTCTACAAGATTTGTATTCGGATATTTGGTTACAAAGAAGATCGATTCTCTTATATCTTTGTGAAGAGGTTTTTAGCTTCTTCAAATATGACTTTCTTATATAGTCTTAGGAGTTACAATATGGTATAAGAGAATTTATTCTCAACATAATTGTCACCATTATGTTACAAAATTGATTACAATTTAATTTTGTTGAATGAAAATTTATGGGAGACATTTTATTGATAATTTTAAGTGCATGATGCTTTCTTTTTAAAATGATACATATTAATTTGAAAATATATGAATTATTAAATAAATATTTGGTTAGAGTTATAAAAAATTGTGTTGCAAAAAATGATCATATATATTTATCTATTATAATTAGTTAAATATAATGAAAATAATATTAGTTAAAGCGAGGACACATGTCAAATTTTTAGAAGTTGTTAAACAAAAGTTATGTGTTTTTAAAATGATACATATCAAATTATAAATATATGATTTATTGAATAAATATTGGTTTAGGATTATAAAAACATGTGTAACATAAAAAATGATGCATTCATATATAAATATGACTATTATTTAGTATAGTAAAATAGTTATTATTTGAAGAGAGGATACATGTCAAGTTTTTATATTTTGTCAAACAAAATTTATTTAATTATATAAGAAGTTAGTTAAACAAAGTTTTTAAGAGGAGGACAAATAACATAAAAGTAGATTAACATGTGTCACCACCACATTGAAAGTTACAAAAATATCTTGTCTTATTATATAAGATAATGTGATAATCATTGTTAATTATACTTAACCGAATATGTTCACAAAACCAAAATTCAATTAGTATATTAACAAAGATTAAACACATAAATAAAAAATAAATAATTTAGTCAAATATGAATAAATTATAAATTTAAATCACGAACAATTTAATTCAAAAAATATTTGCATTAATAATAAAGTATTATAGCAAATCAATACTAGCATATAACGTTTCTCAATTGTTTTTACTATCACAAAAAATATAGATTGCTAGGTTTTAAATTTTACCGAAAGTGTAAAGGTTTTCATGACATAAAAATGCAGACATGAGATTGTTTGTGTATATAGTTTGATATTAAGGGCAACAGCTTCCCAACAATTTGAGAGGCCTTTCGGTAGATTCTCACATGCAGCCAATTGTTTTTTTAAAATGTCATAAACATAAAAGAATTCAAGCTAATTGCTAATAAATAATCAGGTCAATATTTTGGAGATACAATTCTTTAACCAAAAAAACAATTTGTTAGACGTAAAGTAAGAAATATATATATATGCAAAGGATTTTTAAAAAGACATGTTGATTACTTTGTAATGATATAAGCAACAATTTTGAAGGGAGAAACTTTAAAAATTAAATTATTTTTTGTTGGAACTTGTTTTTGAAGAAATGGTTTAGACCATTTTCCGGTGTGTTTCCAGTGAAGACGTTCGTCGAAAAATCTGGTTTCTAGATACGATGTAATCGTAATTTTGAACATTATGAAATAATGTTTATGATCAAAAACAATGTTTGTGTGAATGAGAAATAATTGTATAAAGTGGGTTGCTTGTAAAGCATAAAATGTAACAATTATAAAAATGTCCCACATTATAAATCTTATCTATTAATTGGAAAGCATTATTGCAAATTGTCCTCAAAAAAATTCTAATTACAATACAATGCCACTACATTTTTTTTACTAACCTATGTTTATAATTTGGGCCAATTTTGAGAATTTACAAAGCACATACTCATGCCCAATCAAATACAAATTATACAAATCATAATAGCGAATACATATTTTAATTTAAGGAATTCACAAGACTACACCAATTCAACACTTCTTTCACAAAATTACATCTAATTCAATATTTTCTATAATTACACCCTTTAAAATTTTTAAAAGGTTGATTTATCTTTAAAAAAACTATCAAAATTTAAATCTTTTCATTTAGGTTCGCTAATTAGTGTTTACAATATAATATTAAAGGGTAGATTTTGCGTAGGTAGGATTTATTTAGATTTAATTTTGAGTGTTTAGGTGTAGTTTTTAAAAATAACTTTGAAATGGCGTATTTTGTAAAACGCAATTCAAATGGTGTAGTTTTGTAATTCTCGTTTTAGTTTTTGTAACGGGTCGTTAAAAGATCACAAAACAAATTTAAACGAATGATAATGGTTATGAGATTAAATCGAATTCAATTTATGCACAAATATTTATGTGTAATTTAGCAACGGGTCAAAAAATAGCATAAATTATTCATAATATATAACTAAATTATATTCCAAATATAAAATTATACATAAATATAATTTGGAACTTTATATTAAATATAATTCAGTAAATTATTTTTAAATTTATATCAAGACATCTTGGAAGGTATATCCCGGGGTAAAAAATTTAAATATTTCTAATACGCAGATGAATCCCGCGTTAAACCATACCTCGCACAATCTACATGTTTATTTAATGTATTTTATGAAATAAGAGACTATCTACATATAATCCAAGTCGGTGAAAAAGTTTAATATATATATTTTTACTAAATAATTATAAATATATAAAATTAAAAACTATATTAAATTTCGCACGTACGTGCAAGTCCTCCATCTAGTTTAGATTAAAATCCAAGTACACACGGAGAAATATTATAATGTTTATTTACATTATAATATGTATTAAAGAGATATACAAAACTATGAGCTTAGATTTTTGTTAATGGATTAAGACCTAAATTGTAATATTTGTGTCAAATATTTATCTAGATATTTTTGTGATTTGGTCAACACACAATTATTCCATTATATTTTAAATATTCATTGAGAATATACGTTTGATTTTTGTGTCAAAAATATGTAACGTATCACATCAATTCTCACATCTCCATAATTATCAATAATGAAATATTGTATAATAAAGACTAAAAGATTTGCCTTGGACGTGAAGACTTTATAGTTTCTATATAAACCAAAGCTTTGTTGTCATTCTAAACACACAAGAACATAGCATACAATCTTTCACTTCTTCTCTTTCTTCTTTCTTGAGAGTACACATAGCATCTAGGTTCATGAGCTTTTGTTCTCCGGTGATTGGGAGCCAGAAGAAACCGCAGTTGTATCCTTGGAATCTTACCGCTACAAAACCGTCGCACTACGGGGCGTTTTTTCTTCTCTTTCTTCTTTCTCGAATCTGCCATCCCTAACCTTGTTTCTATTTTTTGGTATAGTGGTAGTTTTGTTGTTCTTAAATCTCATCTTTGATATCAGTTGCCTTGGTTAGTAATTAAGGTCCTACATTTTTTGTGGCCATAGTGGCCTAAGTCTTCGTAAAAGAATTGTGGCCTCAAGCATGAATTGTTCAAGAGTCAGTGAAATAAGAGAAGTAACCGGTTAGATGACTCACTGAGCGATCGATGAGCAACATTTCGAGGACCATCAGGGTGTTCCCGCGACGAAAGCTTCTGACCTCCCATGTATGAAGGACCTTGACGGTGAGTGGTTGTCGGCAAAAGTCATTTTCAATGTTCGCAAACTACCTAGGGGTGCTTTTGGGAGCCATGTGTGAGAATATGTGAGGATTTGATGTTAGGGGTTAGGTTGAGTATTCCAGTGGGAGGTCATGGTGGGCTTATATAGAGTATATGTTTGGTGACGTCGATCGTTGTGATTAAGACAGAGGTTACAAACGAATGCATTTAGATCGGTGTCTATCGAGCACCGTCATTAAGACGGAGTTTCTAAACATATGCATTTAGATCGGTGAGTGTTGAAGCTTTTTGAGATGAAAGAATGAGGTGGTTATCGTTGGAAGATAATTATCAGGTTAGGGATTTTAATTGGTTTGAGTTCTACACTTAGATGGGCCTCTTTTGTTGGCCTTCGTTTGTGGCTTTCGTATGTTGTGGGCCTTGTGAGGAAGTGGTTTAAAGGAGAAAAACTTATGTGACATTTAGATAGAGAATAGAGAAAATGACGTGGTGGCTCCCAAAACCTTCAATTATTTGCTTTTATATAAAAGAAAATTGGCAAAAAAGTACATTTTGAAACATAAATTTGCTAATTGGGTGATTTTTATTTTAATTTGCTAATTGGGTGATTTTCGCGTGTTAAATTACACTTTTACCCTTAACTTCGAAATTGTCAAATCTCGTGAATGATTGTTTGTGAATGATATTATGTAAATGATTTTGAATGAATGATCGTTGTGAATGATGAATTGTCTCTGTGAATGATGAATGGTCTCTGTTAATGATAAATAATACATGTGAATGACGAATAGTATTCGTGAATAATCCATGTGAATGGTGAACCGTGAATGACCTCCTGTGAATGATCTATGTGAATGATTTTGTGAATAAGGGTAAATTTGTCATTTTAAATACGAAAATCAAACAAAATTACCTAAAATTTAATTACTACATCAAAATCACTCAATTGACAAATTATCTTTTAAAATGTACCCAAAACACTAAATAACTTTTTATATAAAGGAAGATACACAATAACAAAACTAGTCCAAATCATATATGTAGTAATGAATCTTGAATTTAGTTTTTAACTACCCATTTATTAAGGGGATAATTAGTGTGATGGGTGATTTTAATTTTTTTATTTGCAATAGGGTGATTTTATAAAAGTAATTTGAGAAATAGGTTATTATATTTAATTTTCGTAATTAAAATGAAAAATTTACCGTCATACACATAAATCGTTTATAGAGATCATTCACATAAAATCATTCATATGGATCATTGACGGAGGTTATTCACCATTCACTATTTACAAAGACCGTTCACCATTCACATGGATCATTCACAAGACCATTTGTCATTCACATGTATCACTCATTATTCATTGGGACCATTCACCATTCAAAAAGATCATTTATCTGAAACTATTCACATACAACCATTCACCTAATTGCAAATAAAAAATCATCCAATTCACAGGGACCGTTCACCATTCACATAGATCATTCACAAGACCATTTGTCATTCACATGTATCACTCATTATTCACAGGGACCATTCACCATTCAAAAAGATCATTTATCCGAAACTATTCACATACAACCATTCACCTAATTGCAAATAAAAAATCATCCAAATAGCAAATTTACATTTTAATTTAAGCCCTAAAATTTAGATTTTTATCTAAAAATTCAATTAACTAATTTACGTTTTAATTTACGTTTCCTTCAAATTTTACCTTTATTAGTTAAGTAGCGTGTCACTTTTTATTAGATTTTATCTAAAAATTTCAAATCAAAAATGTAAAAGGACCAACATGATAAAGATTGGACAATTCACTTACGAGCAATTAATCCGCTATATATCAATTGAGAAAGATTTAAAATAATAATATTATATGGGTTAATAGGCCAAATAGACAGCTTTTTGGAAGTAATGTCAAAATTGGACGGTTCACTATTTGTAATTGTTAAATAGAACTGTGGAATTCAGTGTGTGAGATAGAGATTTCGTGAGATATATATAGAGTGCAAAGAGAGATAAGAGATAGAAAAAAGACGAGATTTTAAATGACGAAAATGAGTTTTTTGTTTGTATATCTAAAATTATATAGATATATGGTGATAAATTTGCATTAAATGCACATCTTTTTCATTAAATTCTTTCCCTCCTCTTTCATTTTTTTTTCGTTTTTTTCTTCCACATTTTTCTCTCTCTCCTCTCACTTCTCACTTCTCTCCTTTCTCATCTTTTTTTTCTTTTCTAATAACATTCGTTGTACAAATTAGAAAACAACTTGACTACCCAGTTCAGTGGACGATACTATCTGTACAGACAAAATAACAATCATTCATATGTACAATTTAGTGGACAATGTACAGACGAAGATTTATATGAATGACCAATTGAAATCATCTGTATAGTGTATAAATAAAACGTCTGATTTCAATTCAGTGGACGGTACTCATCTGTACAGACAAAATAACAATAATTCGTATGTAAAATTTAGTGGATAATGTACAGACGAAGATTTGTATGGATGACCAATTCAAATCATTTGTATAGTTAGTGGACAATCAAATTCGACAATTAAATTGTCCACTAACTTATACAAACGAATGTTATTTGTATGTGCAATTATGTTATCCACTCGACTATACGGATGTTGTTCACTAGAGAAACATCTACTATACAAAAACATTCATTAATATCAACTAGAGAACATCCTTTGAGAGACTGTACATTGTACAACGGATGTTAACCGCTAAAGAAACATCCAGTAGTGGAATATTATCACTAGAGAAATATTCGCTAATGAAAAAAATGAAAGAGAGATAGTGAGAGATGAGAGAGAAGAAAATGAGAGAAAAAAGGAAATGAGAAAGAGAGAGAAAAGGAAAGGAGAGAGAAAGAGGGAAACAAAAAATTTGAGAAAGAAAAATAAAAAAATAAAGAAATAAGATGAATGAATAATATGCAAGAGAGAAGAGAGAAAAAAGGAAAGAAGAAAAGATAAATATAAAAACAATATCACAATTGTAATATATAAGAATTATATACATATCATTGTAAATTGCATTTGATGGTAAGGGGGTGTAAAGTGGAACCTATGGTCTAAATCCACAATTATGAATAGTGAATGGTCCAACCTTTAAATATTTGTGTTTATTAGTTAAGTGGACAGTTTTTGGAAAATTATTAACAATAAGACCTGCTACTATTTATAATTGTAAAAATAGTCCGTATGGTCCACATTTTTCCACTGTTCACGTTTCTTGAATTACAAATATGGGTATTTTGTTTGTATTATTTAAAAAATTGTCATTGTTTTAAATCAAACAATTTTTTTTCTTTTCATTCACACACTATTCATCTTCTTCCTTTCTTCTCTCCCCTCTTCTCTCTTTCTCTCTCTCTCTTCTCTCCCCTCTTCTCTCTTTCTCTCTCTCTCTTCTCTCTCCTTTCTTTTTTTCACTTACAATTCATTCATCTTCTTCCTTTATTCTCTCATTTTCTCTCTCTAATTTTCGTTTTTCTCCTTTTATCTCTTTCTCTCTCCTATCATTCTCTCTCCTTTCCTTCTCTCTCAATCTCTCTCCTCTCATTCTCTCTCCTCTCTCACCCTCTCACCCTCTCTCTTCTCTCATTCTCTCTCACTCTCTATCCCTCTCTTTGCTATCTCTCCTTGTATCTCACTCATTTTCTTTTTCTAGTGGATATTTCTCTACTAGATATTTTTCTAGTGGATAACATCAATTGTACAATATATATTTCACTAGTGAATGTTTCTCTAACGGATAACATCCACTGTACAATGTATACTTCACCAGTGGATGTTTCTCTAGTGAATATTTATCTAGTGAATGTTCTTTTAGTGGATGTTTCTCTAGTGAATAACATCCGTGTAATCTAGTGGACAACATAATTGTACATACAAATAACATCCGTTCGTACAAGTTAGTGAACAATTTGATTATACAATTAAGTGAACAAGTGGATTATACAATTGAGTGTACGATTGTACGTACAAATAATATTCATCTGTACAATCCAATGGATAATCTAAAATCCATTAACCATCTTCAAAAACAGAGAACGGAAAACCCTAGCCGCGTTTCTCTCCCAAGCACAAGTTTCGAGGAAAGTCGAAACTAGATCTCCGTCTCCGGCGACGACGGCTCTCGCCGGCGTCGCCTCCACCTTAAATCTTATCCCTTGTTATCTCTTCCGGCTCACGTTCTCTGACTTCTAGGCTCGATTTTGGATTTCTTCTTCGTCGGATAGAGCGTACTCTACAGTGTCTTTTCGAGCTGGTTGCTCCGAAGGTGGCCAAATCTGCTCGTTTGTGTTGATTTCTCTCCGATCTGAACTTTGTTTGTGCTCATGAGCTCCTATTCGTTATGTTTCTGGTCTTCACCTAGGTTCACTCCAAAGTCGCAGCCTGTGGTGATGTTCATATATTCTTTGTTCGGCTCTGTTTTGGTCTTTTAGGTGAGCTGTTGAGTTTAAGTTTGTGTTAAGCGTGTGGTTGTATCTTAATGGTGGGTATCTTTCAAGTTCCATGGGAAAAGTTTAGATTTGTCTATGTTAGTTAAGTTCTTTAAGTTTTTATGATTGTTTAGTTTGGTTTGTAAGTTAGATTAATCGTTTTCTCTCCCGTTTATGGAGCCTTTCCTTGGTGAGGTTATTTTTCGTATTTGGGTTCTTAGGCAAATTATAAACCTCTTGTAGAAGTCTAGTGTCGAGTCTTTGCGGAGTCTCTTTTGCTCTGTTTTTCCGCATCCCTACAGTCTCGTTGCCATATACCCTTTGGTAATTTCTTTTTTACCTCTTTTCTCTATCTCACAAAATTTCTATTAGCGAGTGTGGATCTTACGGACTAATTTTGCAATTATAAATAGTAACCGGACTAGTTTTTGAATTACTTTCAAAAATTGTCCAATTACCCAAATATTTTTAAATATTTCCCTAAAAATGGTCCATTTGAACAATATTCCTATATTATATTTATGTGTGAATTACAAGTATGCCATGATATATGTCATCACCATAGAGCTTTTCAAGGCATTTTTGGAAAAAGTTTAACTAACTAGAGTAATAATTTAATTTGTCATTTAAATCTAAATTTAGTTGCATATAAATTTATAAGTGATTTACACAATGGAGCACTTTTTAACACTTGCATATCAAAATAAGACACTTTTGTGATATGAGACACTTTTTACACTTTTTATTTTTTTAAATACAGTTTTACCCTTCGTGTACATAAAAGTTGTGTACATAAAGTTGTGGATACACAACGTTGTGTACAAAAAGTTGTGGATACGTTTTATGTTATGTGGACATACTTTTGTACAATTTTGTAAATGTAGTTTAATTTATTCTAAAATATATTATTTCGATAATTTTTTTGTTTATCATATATCTATTTACATAAGTAATTTATATTTAGTATTTTATACTCCCATATATTTTTTTAATATTCTTAATAAATGTGAATGAAACATGTTGATATTAATAAGTGAAAACATGAAAATTACATGTACATCAAAACATATAAATTTTTAAATTCATTATTAAAACCTATTTATTCATTTTTGAATATGAACCATCATATAATTTTAACTACAAAATTTATTTAAACTTGAACACAAGTTATCATATGAATTTTCTATGATATATAAACTCATTGGAATAAAATTTAAACTCGTATATTCTACTTTGAACATTTGTACAATTCTATGTGGACTTATATAAAAACATTAGATATTGACTAGTTGTCCACAAATGTTGATCTATTCATAAATAAAATATATAAAAGTGGATATCAAAATATTGATATTAAAATTTTATAAATCAATATACGAAAATAAATTATTTTATATTACCCTAGAAAATTAAAATTAGAATGCAAAATAGAAAAATGAGAAAGAAAATGATTGTGAAATTTATGTAGAATAAATGAATTGATGGGTAATTTAGTCTTTTATGACAATAAAGTGACTCTATGTCAAAAAGTGCTCTAAAATGTAATTCATGTTTTAAAAAGTGTGTCTTGATGTAATTTTCTCTAAATTTATGTACAAAGTACATATAATTGGTAAATAAGAAGGTCAACATAATTGGTTATTCATTTTTGGATGAAAATGCCAATCGATTGGCGATTAATGTGGTAGATAATATCTATATAACTGTGGGAAAATAGAGTGATTTTGAAAATAGTGTAATGTTCAAAAATTCAATAACGTAACGATCAATCTGTAGGAATGCTAAAATCGAATTGAAATTCGCTTTAAAAGTTGTAAAAGGTTTTGATGAAATCCGTAAATAAGAACGTTTTTGAAAACGATTTTGTAAAAATTTTCACAGAGTCGAGTTAAACTCTCTCCTTAATTCTAAAGATCGTCCGTAGTGTGACGGTATAATCGATCAAGAATCCCAGGATAAAACTGTGATATTCTGATTTGCAACACTCAAGATCAGAATCGGCGAACACTAAACCCTACGATACTCTCGAGACTTACTATGGAAGAAACGCGTTGGTGTTTGTTTTGTGAATTTTGTTTGTGTTTTTCTCTGTGTTTCAGAACGTGAGAAATTGAGAGAGGAGAGGTCTCTTGGCGAAGATCTCGGGATCTCGTTAGCATATTCGCAGGAATATTCGGTTTAGATTAGAATTCGCGGCGGTTCGGTTTAGATTGAAATCGAACCGAAATCGCCTTAATTAACCAAAAGTTAAATACGATGTTTCTCCAAAAAGAATAATCTTTGACGGGCCTGAAAGGCCCAATCCCAAGAGCCCAAGAGCCCAAGAGCCCAACCGAGCCGAGCCGGCGGCGGCGGCGGGCGCGCGAGGGCAGTCCATCGTTTCTCACATGCATCATCATGTACTCAAGCCTTTTGAACTTGATAATGTGTCTTTCACTATATATACTAGTGAATAATGTTCTCCACTTCCAATGTGCGACAAATGCACTTGGTTTCATTTCCATATGGACCAACTTTGTCTTATATTTGAAAAACCCAAAGTTCTTAAGCCCAAGCTTAAGATCCAATCCATTTTACCCCCACATTTCTTATTCACATTAACTCAATATTAACATATGATTATTCAAAGTTATGACATAAACTTTACAAATATATCATAGTTAAATTTGAGTTCCAACAATCCCCCACATGAATAGAAATTACCCCTAAACATATGATGACCCGATAAACTCAACTAAATCTACTGCCTAGACTAACCTGAAATACTAGACAGACGGACTATTCGAGAGTATAACGAAAACTAATTGTGTCTGAGACTGTTGTATTTTTCAACGTTGAACCACTCATTGTTAATATATGTCAGATTTACTTGGCTAGAAGGTGAACATGATGTCTTGAACCAACCGGATTTCTATGTAAACCTAGACAACAGCTATAACCCAGCTTTGTTTTCTCGTAGAGATTAAGTTCTCATTTTTGTTCATTTTGGCCTTGAACATGCCTGGTTATCGTGAGTGAACTTGGAGAGTATAGCCTTTCCTTCGTTCTCCTAGAAACGGCCGCATTTCACACTCACTAGGTGATCTGCCATTAGTTTGTTTTCAGAAGTATCCTGCAATACCCCACTATTGAAAAACTATGGAATCATTAAAAGCCATATGCTTATCCTCGTCTACGTACATGTCTTAACACTGTTTATCATCCTAGGAACTGGGTAAAGGCATAAGTCTCACAGTGTTCTTCTAGATTTAGTTTGAATTCGTTGTCCCTTTGAACCTATTTCTTAGGATCTCCAGTCATTTAGGTGGGGTTTCCATCAAACCTTATCTTTGTCATAGGCTTTTAGACCCATTCCTTTTGATGATTTTTCTACTTGATCTCTTGTCAGACTCTTAGTGAATGGATCAGCTAGGTTGTCTGCATATTTTATATAATCTATCGTGAGTACTCCAGTTGAGATCAAGTTTCTAATGGTCTTATGACGTCTTCTTATATGTCGAGACTTGCCATTATACATCTTATTCAGTGCCCGAGAGATAGCCGATTGACTATCACAAGGTACACGTAAGGCCGGCACCGGTTTTTCCCACATAGGGATATCTTCCAAAAAGTTTCGTAGCCACTCGCCTCTTGAGTCTGTTCTATCTAGAGCAACAAACTCAGATTCCATGGTAGATGTTGCTATTACAGTTTGTTTGGCAGATTTCCAAGACACTGCTCCACCACCTAAGGTAAAGACATATCCACTTGTGGATTTTGAGTTTTTAGACACAGCGATCCAGTTTGCATCGCTGTATCCTTCTAAAACTGCTGGTTCTTTACCATAGTGTAGACCATAATCTTTAGTATAACGAAGATAATTTAATACTCTCGTTATACCTTTCCAATGTTTATGTCCTGGATTGCTTGTATAGCGACTCAGTACGTTAACTGCGTGTGCTAAATCAGGTCTAGTACAATTTGTTAGGTACATTAGACTACCTATAACTCGTGCATACTCCACTTGTGACACTGACTCGCCTGTATTTTTGGTTAGGTGAAGTTGATGATCTATTGGAGTTCTTGCACTTCCACTTGAGTAGTTTTTAAATCTATCAAGTATCTTTTGTGCATAATGTGATTGAGACAAGGTAATTCCTCCAGAATGTCTGTGGATTTTAATTCCAAGAATGACATCTGCGAGTCCCATGTCTTTCATGTCGAACATACTACTTAGTAGATTCTTGGTTTGATTTGTCATGTCTTTATTGCTACCAATAATGAGCATGTCATCAACATACAAACATAACATAACATACCCATGCGGAGTACATTTGATGTATATGCATTTATCACATTCGTTTATGCTAAAGCCATTTGACATCATTACATTGTCAAATTTTTCATGCCATTGTTTCGGAGCTTGCTTAAGTCCATACAATGATTTTACAAGTCTACAAACTTTGTTTTCTTGTCCGGGGATAACAAACCCCTCAGGTTGTTTCATATAGATTTCTTCTTCTAAATCTCCATTTAGAAAAGCTGTTTTTACATCCATTTGATGTATCTCTAGGTCTCTTAATGTCGCGATACTTATCAATATTCTGATAGAAGTTATCCGCGTCACTGGAGAGTAAGTGTCAAAGAAATCCAATCCTTCTTTTTGTCGGAAACCTTGCACAACAAGCCTAGCCTTATATTTATCAATTGTGCAATCAGTTTTCATTTTCGTTTTGAAAATCCATTTACACCCTAGTGCTTTAGAACCTTCTGGAAGATCAACAATCTCATATGTATGATTTTGTAATATTGAGTCGATCTCACTGTTGACCGCTTCCTTCCAATGAGGTGCATCGGGTATGGACATGGCTTCTTTGAAAGTTCTCGGTTCATTCTCTAAGAGAAACACCATTAGAAAATCATCGCCAAAAGATCTTTCCTTGCGAGCTCTTTTGCTTCGTCTAGGTTCATCTTCCACGTCTTCGACTTCATATTCTGAAGTTCCTGAAGTGCTAGCCTGATTAGAGGGTGCACTATCATCTCTTTCTTCGAATATCCTTTTAGGACGTTGTTTATCCTTACATGGATAAATTTTTTCAAAGAAAGACGCGTTTCGTGATTCCATTATTGTATTTACATGGATATCAGGTATATCTGATTTGTGAACCAGAAACCTATAAGCACTGCTATTGTGTGCATATCCGATAAAAACACAATCCACGGTTTTAGGTCCTATTGTGATTTTTTTAGGAGGTGGCACTGCGACTTTTGCTAGGCACCCCCACACTTTTAGGTATTTATACGAAGGTGCAACACCTTTCCAAAGTTCATATGGCGATTTGCCTGTAACTTTGTGTGGTATTTTATTGAAGATATAGTTTGTTGTGAGCAAAGCTTCCCCCCACATTGACTGTGGTAACCCTGAATCTTGCAACATTGCATTCATCATTTCTTTTAGAGTTCGGTTCTTTCGTTCCGCAACTCCATTGGATTCAGGTGAGTAAGGTGCGGTTGTTTGATGTATGATGCCATTTTGTTGACAAAAGACATTAAATGGACCATCATATTCTCCGCCTCTATCACTTCTTACAACTTTGATAGTTTTATCAAGTTGATTTTCAACTTCGAGCTTATACTCTTTGAATTTTTCCAAAGCTTCATCTTTGCTACGTAACAAATATATATAGCAATATTTTGTGTGATCATCAATGAACGTTACAAAATACTTTTTTACCGCCTCTAGTTTGTATATATTTTAGATCACAAAGATCTGTATGTATTAAACTTAAAGGTTCGGTTGTTCTTATTACTTGAGGTGATGGGGTTTTGTGAGTTTCACTTGAAGGCATACTTCACATTTTTCTTTGTTTACTTTGCATTTTGGTATTAGGTTTGAATTCATTAATCTTTGTATTGATTTATAATTCACATGTCCTAAACGTTCATGCCATAAATTAAAAGACTCAACCAAATAAGCAACTTCATTCTTATTCATTGAAATCGAAGGTTCACCAATTACAACATTAGCGGACTTATCCGGACGAAGGACTGTCATTACACACAACTTGACAAGTCCTCCCTTTTCATATCCCTTTCCCAAAAACACCCCATTTCCCCTAAGAACTAAGTTATTAGCTTCAAAGTTTACTCCAAATCCGGCCTTGCTCAGCAACGTCCCCGATACCAGATTCTTCCTCATGTCTGGCACATGTTTCACATTGTTGAGTGTGAGCTCACGTCCCGAAGTCAGCTTCAGAACGATCTTACCACGACCAGCGATCTTCGAGAAAGCCGTATTTCCCATGAAGAGTTGTTCCTCAGTTTTGCTTTTATGATAAGTAGTAAACATCTTCTTATCAGTGCAAATGTGGGTGGTCGCACCAGTGTCGTACCACCATTCTTGTGGGTTGTCATCAACCATGTTCACTTCGTTGACAACGGCACACATGTCTTCCTCGGTGAGGTTTGCTTGAGCTTGCCCGTTATTCTTCGGTTTGATCTTGCACACGTCTGCCTTGTGGCCAAGCTTCCCGCAAGCGCGGCACTTTCCCTTGAACTTGGAAGTCTCGGGAGCTTTACCATGCTTCTTGAAGGTGTTCGAAGGAGAAGGTTTGAGGAATTTTTGTGGAGATGTCACCTTCCCCTTTCCCTTGTTCTTGTGCTCAGCCACATTGATGTTGTGTTTCTCCGGATTCTGAAAGTTCGTAAGATTCCTTTCATCTACCCGGAGCTTTGTGATGAGACTAGCGAGCGAGAGCGGCTTTGTCTTATGCTTGAGATAGGCTTGGAAGCTTGACCACGATGGGGGAAGTTTCTCGATGAAGCTATTCACAGTGAAAGTCTCATCGATGGTCATCCCTTCAGCGGCTACCTCGTGGCATATGATACTCAGCGCATCAACTTGTTCCATGATGGGTTTTGAATCCACCATTTTGAAGTCGAGAAATCTAGCCACGGCGTATTTCTGACCTCCAGCATCTTCCGACTTGTACTTCTTTTGCAAAGCAAGCCAAAGTTCCTTTGAAGTTTTTGCTTCCTGGCTGTAGACCTTGTAAAGGGTATCAGTGAGGCGGGCTAGAATCCATCCTCTACACACAAAGTCTGAATGTCTCCATGCATCAACTGACGCGGCAATGAGAGTATCTTTGTTTCCTAGTGGGACGATCGGTGGATCCTCACTCAAAAACTTCTCACATTTCAAGTTGCTCAAATAGAAGAGCATCTTGCTTTGCCACGTCTTGAAGTTTTTGCCATCAAATTTTTCTGGCATAACCCTTGTGACATTACAGCAGGGATCCGAGACAGTTCAATACCCATATCAAGGTTTGACGGTAGTGACTGGACCGGAAAGCGAACTCCGAACAAGTCCCTCTGCACCGATTCTGTTTCCCTAGCGGCATTAGACCCTCCTGATACATGCGTCTGCTCTGTCACGTTGGTTCCAGTTGGCTGCTCGGTTACGTTAACATCATCATCGCTGGTTGCCATCTGTTGATAGAAACAAAACTAGATTATTAGTCTGATATTATAAGATAATTTCAGATCTACGATTTAACTTTTATAAACCGTAAGAATTAGTTTCGCAAACTCGCTTAAAAGCGTTCGCGGAAACGAGTAATATATTGAAAAGATGAGAAACGATTCGCGGAGACGGTTTAAGACCAAATCGCAACCTTCGTTGAAATCGAACCGAAATCGCCTTAATTAACCAAAAGTTAAATACGAAGTTTCTCCAAAAATAATAATCTTTGACGGGCCTGAAAGACCCATTCCCAAAAGCCCAAGAGCCCAAGAGCCCAAGAGCCCCGAGCCAAGCCCCGAGCCGAGCCGGCGGCGGCGGCGGGCGCGCGAGGACAGTCCATCGTTTCTCACATGCATCATCATGTACTCAAGCCTTTTGAACTTGATAATGTGTCTTTCACTATATATACTAGTGAATAATGTTCTCCACTTCCAATGTGGGACAAATGCACTTGGTTTCATTTCCATATGGACCAACTTTGTCTCATACCCAAAGTTCTTAAGCCCAAGCTTAAGATCCAATCCATTTTACCCCCACATCTTCTTATATTATTAATACAGAAGACGGAGAGAGAAAATCATTCTAAAATTACACGTGTCATCACCTGAGCATTTCTGGTCCCACATTATTAAAAATTCGTAAAAGCCCAAAACAAAAGCCCAAATTTAACACAAATGACTTAAATTGACATAATAAATGGGGATAATATTAAATTTTTTTGAAAAACCCATAAAATATAATATTAAAAAATTCATAAAATACAATTTTATAATTTCTAATAGATCTCTTAATATTTATACATTATAATCTATTACATTGAGTTCAAAATAATGATAAAACATATTGTTCATTTAAAAATAACAATATTATTTTGTAAAATTGTATTTAACACAAAAATTCATGTCAAATGAAAAACTTGAACACACAATTTACCCGACTCATCGGTTGAACCACCAGTTCCCAAACTTTAAACAAAGAATTTTCGGATAAGTTTAGACATGAAAGAGTGATTAAAGTTTCCTAGAAAATATGTTTAAAATATTTAAAAAACTAATGAAAAACACAATTTTATAATTTTTCTAATGTTTGTATGTTATATTCTCGCACAAAAGAATGATAAAACATATTGTTCATTTACAAATAACAATATTATTTTGTAAAATTGTATTAAACATTAAAGTTCATGTCAAATGACAAAACTTGAACAGAAAATTGACTCGAGCCCCCGAAAATTCAGTGGTTTTATATATCCGAGGTTTTAATAGTCCGATTTTATGACAAATAGAGACTGGATTGACATATTTTTCATTGTTAAACGAGTCATATCAAAGTTTCAAAATACATATGATAAATAGTAAATTATACGTAAAGATAAATATTCAACATCGAAATGACAATGCTAATCTTTTTCGATGATAAATATTAAAATAGTAATAGTAATAAATTTTTGTAAATAAAATATTATAAAAACCAAAATACAATATATTTTCTATATATACTTCAAATTTAAACTCCGCGTTTAACGCGGATCACATGAGATACAAATTCTTTTTGTTTCATTTTATACTACACATTGTTTTTAGCTATAAACATTTTTTTTCTATTACGTAAATTATTATTCAAAGTTATGACATAAACTTTACAAATCCCGCGCTTGGCGCGGGTATATCATAGTTAACATATGATTATTCAAAGTTATGACATAAACTTTACAAATATATCATAGTTAAATTTGAGTTCCAACACAATCAAAACCGCTTCCCAAACTGTGCAAACGTCTTCCAAAACATACGACTTTCTAAATGTAGATGATGAACTTATTCTTTGCGTTGAATCTAAAAATAATAGAAATATGTATCTTACAATTATTTTAGCCGTCATGCTCATTTTATTTTGCTAACGTGTCGTCACGACAATGAAATTGAAAAATAAATTGTGACGTGGAGGTTTTGAGTGAGTTGGATTAAAATGCTATAATTGATTAGTGGTTCCTATGTTTATTTTTCGAAAAAAAAATTATTTACTTTATTCAACTAAATTAGGTAAGTACCCGCGCCTTGCGCGGGACATATATTCATGAATAATATTATGTTATATTATGTAAGACCATGAATTGATCATTTTAAGGTTGAACATTTACCCCAAGATCCGAAACCCGCAACCGAATCGACTTGAAAAGTCTGGTTTGGTCCGGTTTCGATTCTCATATTATCCTATCGGGTTTTAATATTTTCTAACTCGGGTTTCCGTTCTAATTCAAACCAACCTGAGGCCCGAATTGTATTCGAATACACTCGAAGATATACACATGTATATCGTTTTGATACGGTAATTTGGATTTTAGTAGGCTATTTCAATTTTTGTGTGTTATATAAATAAATTGAAATAAATCCCGAACCGAACCGGAATTATCCGAAATAAAACCCGAAATTCTTACCAAAAATATGTAAAACCTGAAAATTCGAACCAAAAAATCAAAACACCCAAACCGAATAATATTTGGTTTCAGGTAAGGTTTTGTTAAATATATGAAACACGACCTGAACCCGAATGAATTCGAACGGAACAGACCTATATTTGTAAATAACCGAACGGATCTTATATCTTTAACCCGAAAAAACCAAATTCGAATGAGTCCGACCTGAAAACCGAATGCCCATGCTCCAATGCACTAATCAAAGTTCCCGATACCCGTTGGCAATTTATTTGGCATGCATTTATGAAAGACCATTATCGAAAGCCGAAATAACTAATCAAACTTTGCAAGCCTATTTAAAAAAAAACCCCGGTAAATGAAGGATCCATTTACCGAAATTCGCAGACCCATTAGACGAAGATCCGCTTTAATGATTTTGTATGTGATAAAGTCTTATTTATATTAGAAGATTTCTTATTTGTTTCTTATTGCTTTCAATATGGTAAAAAATTAATTCTTAAACTTATATGTGGGTCTTAATTCGTTGAGCCTGAAATATAATTTATAGAATTCGCTGAACAAAAATTATTCAAAAATATAAGGACTAAAACGCAAAAAAAATAAAAAATATCCTAAAAGCTCTCACGTCGCGACACGTAAGCGTTTTGTCTTTTCTTTTAATATTATAGATATCATATAGGTAACGATGTCGGTTTGATTCCATAATACGAATAAAATATAATTAGTAACCTTAAAATATGAAAATTACTTAGGTATAATTAATAAGTGAATAAAAAATATCATGGAAACTATTGATCTATAAAATATAAAATACTATTGATCTATAAAATATAAAATACCTTAAACCATATTTCATATCGATTACCATCACGCCAAGAAAACAAGGATTTTCAAAGAGATCCGCGAGAATCCAATACTAGGAATCTCTCTCCATAGTACAACAACTATAACCTGAAACAACAAGCAATATTGTATCCAAAAATATTTTTTGAAGACTAAGAGTGATGATTTAAACAAAAAAAAAGACTAAGAGTGATGAGATTTTGAATCGAAAGTGATGCCACCAGTCTCCTCTGTTTAATGATGTCATTCAAGGCTACAATTCTTTATCGCATGCAAACAGAGAGGAAAAACGACTTTTTCGTATCTGAATAATAGTAATATATGGAGATCATACCTCAATTTTTATATTGTGTCAATTCGTACATGTATTCAACTTTAATTTCAAAAACATACATTAATTCATCAAAACCGTCTAAAATCCGTTTTTCTGTTTGTCGAGTAAAACTATTCGTTAATTATGTCTATTACGCCCGAATGATTCTTGCGTTAGAACACATATTAATTATTTTTAATAAAAACCACTAAGAATTGTTAATAATTCGGAAAATTAGGAAAATAAATTAAATAAAATTGACAATATATTAAAATTTCGATATATTATTAATCTTTAAATTAACTAAGTTTACAATCAATTCATAAGAATTAATTTTATTAATTCAAAATTAATTCCTTACATAAAAATTAATGCATTACATAGATGGTTGACTAATTCATAAAAAAATTAATTCCTTTCATAGTGGATATCAATTTAAAAGTTCTAAAATTATTTACCATACAATATTTAAAAATATTTTTTCTTCATTCTTTCTTTACAAATCATTTTTGATAATTAACTTTTAACTTCAAAGGATAATTTAATTATTAACCCTTTCAAAAAGTGTATATTTGAAAAACAGAAAATGGTATGTTTTGGTAAAGTAGTGTTTAAAATATAGGTAGTTTTCAAAATTTAATTTAATTTTAATCATTAATATTTTCGAAGGAATTGATTGTAAACTTAATAAATGTTAAGATTCATAATTTTTCAAAAAATATTATTTTACATATGCTCTTAATTATAATTAATTGATTTTCCTAATTTTCTGAATTTTTAACAATTTTTGTTGATTTTTATTAAAAATAATTAATATGTGTTTGATAGACAAGAGCCCTGTGAGCCCGAAATAAACATAATTAATGGAGATTTAACTCGACAGAGGAAAAAACAGAACGATTTTCATGAATTCATGTAGGTTCTTAGACATAAAATTGAATACATGTATGAATTGGCACACTATAAAAATTTAGATATGATCTCCATATATTGCTATAATTCGGGTATAAAAAAGCCATTTTTCCCAAACACTCACATAGAAGTAATCAGCCATTTTTTTTGCCAATTTGCAGAGCTCGACTATTCCCAGGTAGCTTGGCTTCTTCTTACACACCCACCATCTTCTCTTTGTCCCCACCGTCAGAAGAGTATCTCTACTAGTGTCTCCTAATTTGAGTATCTTAACTAATCTTTTTAATTATCTAATTATATTTGTGGCTAATTTGTGGCTTCGTGTAAAGATATTTCATGGTTTTTCTTCCCTCTCCCTTGGTAAAACACAAGGTAAAACGATTTTTCCTCTTCTCTTCGTTTTCTTCACTTAATTTGGCGATTTTGAAGAGTTCAAAATGTTAGATTTCTTTTGTTCTAGAGAGTGGATGGATCGCCATATTGATTCTATGAGAGATTGTGTTTCTGAAGAATTTGGAGAGGGTATTAATATGTTCACTGCTTTTGCTTCCAACCAACAATCATATCAAGAGCGTGGTACTATGTCATGTCCGTGTTCTCGGTGCCGAAATTTGAAACAACGTGATGCATATACAGTTTTAAAACACCTCTATAGAGTCGGTTTCAAGAAAAATTACTACGTTTGGACAAGCCACGGTGAAAATTGTTACGATGTTGGAGAGTCTTCGATGCCGAGTCCTATCTACCCGGAGAAGAAGCTTGGAATGTTCATGAAAATCCTAATTATGGTCATGTTAATATGGGAGAAGAACAAGGAGTTCCAACAGAAGACATTATCCATGATAATATTGAGGAAGAGCCAAACCACGATAATATGGTTGTGTTGAAGGAATTTCGCAGTTGTCTTTGGCATCTGAAGTAATGGGCATAAAGACGAAGCACAATTTGGCTGAGAGTTGTGTAGATGACATAACACAAGCATTTAAGCGGATTCTTCCACAACCTAATAAAGCTCCGGGGTCATACTATGAGACGAAGAAGCTAACTCGTTCGTTAGGAATGCCAGTTCATAAGATTGATGTTTGTGAGGACAACTGCATGATTTTCTGGAAGGGCGAAGATCGCAACCTTTTACAATGTCGTTTTTGTAACAAGAATCGATATCACACCAACAGAGGGAAGGGAAAGAACATAGCAAAGCAGAGAATGTTCTATCTCCCTATTGCGGATCGACTGAAACGATTATACCAAGTGGAGGGCACAGCTTCGCATATGCGATGGCACGCAGAGCACGAGACTCCTGAAGGACAAATGCATCACCCATCAGACGGAGAGGCGTGGAAGCATTTTAATAAGGTATATCCTGATTTTAGTTCAGAAAGTCGGAATATCTATTTAGGCTTAGCAACTGATGGATTTAATCCTATTGGAATGAATGGTGAGACATACTCGGTTTGTGGCCTGTTATAGTCACCCCTAACAATTTACCTCCTGGTATGTGCATGAAGAGGGATTTTTTCTTTTTGGCGGTTTTGGTGCCTGGACCAAAACATCCGAAGAAAAGTCTAGATATTTATCTTCAGCCATTGATTGAAGAGTTGCAACTCTTATGGAGGGAAGGTGTGGATGCTTATGATGTTTCTAGGAACCAGAATTTTACAATGCGAGTTGCATTGATGTGGACGATAAGTGATTTTCCAGCATATGGAATGGTTTCTGGGTGGACGACGCATGGTCGACTATCATATCCATATTGCCAAGAAGAAACATAATCGTTTTGGTTACCACATGGAAGAAAACATAGTTGGTACGATTGTCACCGCAAATTTTTACCTCATGATCATTCATATCGGCGTAATAACAAATCTTTCAGGAAAGGTAAGACATTTCGAGGTAACCCTCCACCATGGTTGACGGGTTATGAAGTTTTGACTGAAAAAATAAACACCATTGGTGGATTAAAGAAAACAGTCGATTGTGGAGGAAAAGGACATGATAACCCGAGTCGAACAATCGATGGATATGGTGAATACCATAATTGGCACAAGAAGAGTATATTTTGGGAGTTGTCTTATTGGGAAAATCTTCTTCTCAGACACAACCTAGACTTCATGCACATCGAGAAAAACTTTTTCGACAATCTCATCCACACTCTTCTGAATATGAAGGGGAAGACGAAGGACAATATAAAATCAAGGTTGGATCTTTCAGACATATGCACAAGACCTGATTTACAAATAGGTCCTGATGGAACAATTCCTATTCCAAGGTTCATATTGACGAACGTAGCAAAACGGAAGTTTCTCTCATGGTTGAGAAATGACATCAGATTTCCGGATGGATATGCATCTAATTTCACTAGATGTGTTGATGAGAGTTGTGGGAAACTATCAGGGCTGAAAAGTCATGATTCTCATGCAACGCCTACTTCCATTTGCGATGTTAGAGCTTTTGGATAGCAACGTGCACAAGGCAATTTCAGGTATGTGCACTTTTTTTCTTAACACATGTTTCATGCATGTAACACTAGGATGTTTCTAATTATAAGGTTTTTGAACAATTGCAGAGATTACCGTGTTTTTTCGAGATATCTCTGCCAAAATGTTGCGAGTTGAGGATGTGAGCGTAATGATGAATAACATTGCAATAAAATTGTGCAATTTGGAGAAGATATTTCCACCTTCGTTCTTTGATGTCATGGAACATTTACTCGTGCATCTCCCTTAAGAAGCTACCTTAGGTGGTCCAGTGCAGTACAGATGATGTATCCATTTGAGCGCTACATGTATCACCTGAAAAAGAAGGTCAAGAACAAGGCACGTATTGGAGATTCCATTGTCGCGCAATGTGTCCAAGAAGAGATTTCTTATGCAGCAAGCAACTATTACGGGAATACGGAAGATAGAATCAATGATGGTCCTGGGGAAATTCGATTTGCATATGATGATTACCCAGGTGTCCCGAGCATATTTCATCACATCGGACGTGTGAGCGGAAGAAGGGTACATGGGTGGCTAGAAGATCCAGATTACAACATCATCCAAACATTCATGTTGCTTAATTGTGAAGAATTTGCACCTTATGAAACGTAAGCGATTAAATGGTAAATTTTGTTTACTTCAAAGACTTAAATTCTGATAAGATGAGTATTGCATTTTCGTTACAGGATGTTTGAGGAAGCAATGAGAGTGAGTATGCCATGTATTTTAGATGATGTAATGGGCAAAGCTAAAGACGCACATTACGCGAAATGGTGTCGGGACTACGTGGGTATACTTTATATGCTAATGATGTCTGTCTATATATAAAGTTCTCAACAATAAATTAATTATGTACTTTTGCAAATAAATGAAGCGAGTAAGAATTATGAATTTCCATTATGGATGTTGGAATTTATACAAGGTCCGAGAAACAATTACACGTCATGACCTATGTATTTCACTCGTGGATACCATTTCCACAATCACAGACACGGTCAGGATAAAAGAACTCAAAACTATGGAGTTGTTGTAGGAGGTACAACATAAACTATTTATTACGGTCTTATAGAAGAGATTATGAAGATCGAGTATCGCGGTGGAGTTGGTCTTAAAGTGGTGATTTTCATATGCTCTTGGTTCGGCAATACAGACGGTATCGGATTGCGTAGACACCCATTTGGTTTATTTGATGTGGCCCAGCGTAGACGATACGAGAAATATGACCCTTTCGTTCTAGCTGGTCAATGTGACCAAGTGTGTTTCATTCCGTATCCACGCGTATCTGGCCCAGCGAGAGACGATTGGTGGGCATGTGCAAAAGTTATGTCGAGGGGTTATCGCGAGAATGACGAAATTTCTTTAACAACCCTTTAGGATGATACAGTCGACAACGTCGTTGTTCCTAGTTCAATGATTCGAGTAACAACACATGTCGTTGATGAAAATGCTTCTGATTATGATGATTTGGGAGATGTGGAGCCTATGGATTACGAAAATGTTGAAGACGATGGTTCTGGACAGTCTTCAGGGGATTCAGATTCGTCAACATATTCTGAAATTTAGTTAATAAGAGTGTTTAATCATGTACTATATTTTGAAACTTTTTGTAACATATTGTGAAACTTGTGTTGATTTATGGTTTTTTGGTTATGAAATTTTTACTATGAAACTTATTGTGTAATTATAATTTATGATTTTGTAATATATGTATATGGACACCTTATAGTCCACATACATTCAACAATATAACAGTAGTCACAGATTGTCACGGAATAATCCGCGGCTAACACACAAACACACGTCTAAAGTGGATCTAGACATAGTAAAGTCCAAATTCAGTTGTACCAAAGACGGCGGGTCACGATTGAATATGTGGCTACACACCAATTTCCGTGACTGTGTTAGCCACAGATTAGCCACGGCTATACCCGTTGCTATACAGAAGTTTTCAATTTTACACCAAATTGATGTATTATATATTTAATTTCTTTTATATATCTTCACATCTCCTCATATCTAATACAATGAAACCAAAAAAATAGAAATTTAACAATATTAAAGTAAAAAATAACATTATATGAAAATCTAATCACTTATAACAATGTTTTTCATAATATCACATACACTACTACTTAATGTTTAATTTATAATTGTATTTTTTTTTTAAAAAAATTAACAAAACCATTAAAATCATTGTTTTCAAGTAAAACATTCATTATAATCTTGTATCCAATAGCTTATGCCATGTAATATCTAAACCCTAGCCAAACCCTAAAGAACCAAAAGACATAGCCACAGACTATCCGTGGCTATTTCGTAGCTATATGGTTTATCAGCCACGTATTGGCCACATATTTTACGTGACTATTAAACCTCTAAAACAAATATAAACCCTAAACACTGATAACTAGGTAGCCACGAATTTATTCGTGGCTATTCGTAGCTATATCCAACTACAGCCACGACTTTGCCACGAAACTATCTGTGGCTACTGAATCTCTAAAATAAAATTTATCCCACAAAAATTTTGTAAGTACCAGCCACGAATACATTCGTGGCTATTCGTTGCTAAACTTATACGTAGCCACGGTTTAGCCACGACAAGATGTGTGGCTATTCATAATGTCTTTCAAAACGTCAATCGTTAATTTTTCTAAGTGTCAGCCACTATGTCGTAGCTTTAATATTATTAGCCACGATTAGCAACAGACTTTCCGTGACAATGGCATAATTATTTGGAATGGGCCTAAGCAATTGGGCCTTATTTTAAATATAGCCACGGACAGCAACAGTTATATCCGTGGGTATACGTGTTAAACCTAATTCATCGCGAAACTGGATCTCATTTCCTTAGCCGCAATTTTTTTCCCCCTTTTCTTCTTCTCCAGCGATTCTTCGCAAAATCCGGCAAATCGGTGAGTTTTATGGTGAGTTATTCCTCATTTCTTCTTCTCCGTTTATTGTTCTTCATTTTAACCGTTTAGTTTTTGAAATCGATCAGTCTTTTAGGATTTCGTCGTTGATTTTGATTCTTCTTGTTTATTTTGATTCTTCTTGTTTAGGGTTTCGTCGTTTAGGGTTTCGTTTTGTCGAAATCATCGTGTTTTAACTCTCTGTCTTGTTGATTTTGATTCTTCTTGTTTAGGGTTTCGTCGTTTAGGGTTTTGTTTTGTCGAAATCATCGTGTTTTACCTCTCTGTTTTGTTGATTTTGATGTCTTTGTCTTTGAGTTTCATGAATGGTCTATGTTTCATGATTTAGATGTCTTTCTCTTCTACTGTTTGTGATGTTGTTTCATGAATGGTCTTTGTTTGATGTTGATAATATCTATGAGTTTGAGGAATGATCTATGTTTGATGGATTTTGATTTTATGGTATGTAAATCTGTGATGCTTTGTCTACTTGACTTTTGATGCCTTATTTGCTATATTTTTGATAGTTATGGCTCCTAGAGAAAATGGGAGAGGAAGAGGAAGAGGACAACATGCTCCATCCTACAGGATGGAGATAAGAGCATGTTTATCAAGGGAGTTTAATTGTAGAGTGCTTGTGTATTTTTTTTATGCTTAAAAATAAAAAATTAATATAATTTTGTATTTGTGTGTATTTGTACAAAAGAGGAAATTAAAATAGGTAAGCACTCTACAAAAAAGGAGTTTAAAATGCTTCATTAAGCACTTTTTACTATAAGGTGCTTATTAATAATACATGTTTTAATTTAATTTAATACTCAAATACACAAAAATACACAAGCACTCTACATTAACACTTTTGATAAACATGGTCTAACTCCTCCAATGTCACCCATCCCCAGAATTCAGACCACACTAACCCCACCTTCTCATACTCCAACAGCCAATCCACCTGGTTCAAGAGGAAGAGCAAGTCAAGCTGGCTCTTCTTCTTCGAATGCAGCCACGCCTCTCAGCCTAGAAGCTCTCCTTAATGCACCTGCAAGAAGAAACCAACTTGTTCTCCATCCAAAAAAGCTTGATGGAGCTCTGTGGTAAGTAAATATGTTGTTGTATATTGTTTAGTACATTCTCTTATGTGATGTGAATTGTTCTGTAATGATGCAGGTTTGGGATAGATCATGAGGTGAACAAAATGGTAAGGACGACGTGGCAATCTAATTGCATGGGTGCTTGGTGGAACTGGTCAATGGTTCCAGATGCAAAAGCAGAGGATTGGTGGCAAGACTTTGTGGTAAGTTAATAATCCATATGCCTTTCAATTTCTCTTATTTCTTTGTTTACTTTTTCTAATGTTTGTTTTCATTTTTCAGCAAGCCTACTATTGGTCTCCTTCTCACCATGACCAGGTGTACTTCATGTGGAAGAAGGAGTGCATGTAATCCATCCGTGATAGAGTCAGCAAGAAGAAGAGAGGCAACAAGAAGCCAAGTTTCATATCCGATGATGCTTGGCTGCAGATGCAGGAGCAATGGGATACTGATGTTTGCCAGAAGAAGTCAAAGACAAACTCCGAGAACCGTATGTCTGATCCTCATGGTCTAGGTGAGCATAAGCATGGTAAACGTATTCTCTTTCATGAATGTCTGTTTTTTGTGCTTAGATTAATGTTATGTCCTTTGACTTTGATAAATAGTTTGTGATGTTGTTAATGCTTTGTGATGTTTTTTGTGCTTAGATTAATGTTATGTCCTCTGTTTTGTAGACGCAATAGGATGGTGGTGTAGAACCACCATTTACCGAGCTCGTACTCAAGACTCATACCCGTAAAGATGGCACGTTCGTCGACCGTCGGGCGGAGGCAATTGTGGCGGATGTGGAGACAACTGCTTCACAGGTCATATATGAGGAAGATGCCACCCCTTCATCGCAGCGGATTAACAAGGCATATTTGGAGGTAAGTTTGATTTCTATTTGTGACTTAACTTTCTTTCTATGTATTTGTTATTTGGAAGTTAACTTATTCTATTGGCAGCGAGTGAAACCAAACCGAGGGCGTATATACGGTTTGGGAAGCAAGCAGTTCGAGGTTTTAAAACCTTCTGAACCGGTAGCAGCTTCCCT
The DNA here is from genome assembly GCA_963556525.1 of Cochlearia excelsa. Classification (NCBI taxonomy): domain Eukaryota; kingdom Viridiplantae; phylum Streptophyta; class Magnoliopsida; order Brassicales; family Brassicaceae; genus Cochlearia; species Cochlearia excelsa. The sequence goes on from OY748330.1 coordinate 21,068,604, forward strand.
CTCTCGGACTGTGGACATGGACATGAGGGTGGGATCTCTCGAGTCAAACGTGCAGGCCATTCTAGCCTCGCAGAGCCTAATGCTTGCGTCGCAGAAGGCAATACTCGATCATGCAGTTGCTTCAAATACCACACCTAACATCAGTCCAGAGTTTGCACCGAGTGTAAACCGTGAAGATCAGCTCGGTGACAATGATCAAGACCAAGGGCGTGAAGATCAGCTTGGTGAGGAATAGAGCCATGAAGAGGAAGAGGAAGAAGGGCAAGGTGATGGTGATGACCAAACTTTTGGTTGATTTGTGTTTTAAAAAACTGAAAAAATTGTAATTTATGCTATTTTGAACAATGTTTGTACTATACTACTATTTATGCTATTTTCCCTAAACCTGCTTCAGGTTTAGTTTTAAAAAAATAGTTTCAGTTTCAATTTTTTATATATTTAATTTTTTTGGGGAAAATCATGTAAAGCCACGGATATTTCCGTGGCAACCGTGCAGAAAGCCACGAAAAACCGTGGCTAATCGTAGCAAAAATGCTATGGCTTGCAACAGAACATTTCGTGGCAAATAAGCAATGAATACATCCGTGGCTAATATCAGCCACGACCTTGTTACGAAAATAAATCGTGGATGCAGCCACGGTTGCCACGGAACATTCTGTAGCAAGAATAGCCACGAATTTGTTCGTGGCTAAAATGGCCACGGATTTCCACCAATACTTTCGTGGCTAAAATGACCACGAATTGCTACCAACACTTTCGTGGCTAAAATGGCCACGAATTGCCACCACTGCTTTCGTGGCTACAATAGTCACGACTTGCCACAAATAATTATGTGGCAAACTAGCCGCGAATATATACGTGGCCACTTCATGGCTATGACATCCGTGGCTTTCCGTGGCTAGGATAGCCACGGATATCCAACAACTACGACGCTATAGCCACGATTATTTTCGTGGCTAACCGTGGCTGTGTGGGGTTATAGCCACATATATTCCCCTATAGCCACAGAATTTTCCGTGGCTATACTGACTAATTCTTGTAGTGACCGATACAAATATATATCGACATACCGATACAAATAGTAATTAGATACAAGAAGGAGAAAGCAGAAGAATCTATATCGACATACCGATATCGGTTAGGTGACCGATACAAATAACATCAAAAATAAAGGAAACCACATCTTTTCCTTTAAAACACTATGGTTAGGGTTTTAATTTTTTATCTTATGCTTATTTTTGTTTCTGCAACTTTTGGAAAGCTTTTGAAAGGAGATTTTTGAGTTTTGAAATTGGATTTCTTGTAACAACATCTACAATAAGAGTTTCTTCTTTTCCTTAATCTATTTGAATATTTGAGTTTGTTTATGTTCTATTCATCTTTGATTGTTTTGATTTTTTCAACATGCTTACATAGTAGATATAAATAGACAATTGAGTTGGGGTAAAGAGTTGTTCAAATTTAGGATTATCATTGTCTAGAACTTAATCTTAAAACTTTTGTCTTTGGTAATGAACTTAAAGCTTTTAATCGAGTTGGTCATTCGATTACAGAACCTTGAAAACTTTACAACCGAAAGATTGTAAAGGATCCTAATCAAATTACCCAAGAACTAAGGATAGCTTAACCGAAAGACCTGTGTTAATAAGTTTAGTGGTTGAATTGAATTAAACTTAAAGTTTTCTAAGAATGGAACTTTCCAAGACGTTGTATTAGTTGAATTATTAGGAAACGGATCTTTACCACGAAAGTGGATTGATCTAAATTCGTTTTCAATACACAAAATTTATCTTTTTAAAAGTCATTGAAAAATCTGACGTTTGATCATCCGATTAAGTACCTTAACCCGATTATTTAGCTTTTTAATTAATTTAATCATCCTAATTCTTGTTTTCAATCTTGATAACCTTTACAAAAACACAATATCAATCTTTTCTTTAAAACATAGAATAAGATAATTTCTCTTAAGTTTTAGTGTTTTAATTACTCCCAATTCGGATTGATATCTTAAGTACTACATTAAGACATTCGAAAGACGAGATAAAAAATCGTTTATCAAAAACAAACTGTTATATGCATGTAATATGATTATATTCCTTATTATAATTGACCAATATCTATATCAACCATCTGTTTGAGATAAACTGCTATATGTATGTAATAGGCGGTTTAAGGTATATGGTTTATTGTATACGGTTTAATTATTTGGGTTTAAGATTTAGGGGATGTTTTTGGTTGTAAATATTTAAATGAATTCCACTATATTCAAAATCCATGAGATTTGTTAAATCAATTTATTTGAAAATGATTTACTAATGATTTCAATGGAGAATTATCTTTAATTTTTAAAATTTGTGGCAGTATATTTACAAAATCCACATGATATCATTTGATTTTCACAATGGAATTGAATTCAATAGCAAATGATTATCATTCTCAATTATTTGATTTGGAATATAAACCTTTGTCCCTAATTGCTTGATCGTCTTATGCATTTAAATAGCCATAGATCAATAGCTCCAATAGTTAAAAAAATCCCACCAAATATCGTCTTATGCTCTTGATTGTTTCTCTGTTTCTTCATAAAAGTTATATGGATTCGTTGAATCCTAACATATTTAGGTATGGAAATTACTAGGACGAGAGGAAAAGGGAGAGAATGTCAGAATGATATATTTTATTCAAATATAGTCATATATAGAAATTGACAATTCATTAATAAAAATCAAAATATTGTGAAATATAAAAAGAAATTGAATGTGAAGAAAGCAAAATCTGATGGTATAAGGTTGGATTTTGGTTGCTATCATTTACACATAAAATCAATATCAAAATCATTTCAAACTCTTTCACAAATTATTTTTAGAGTGAATCTATTAAATTTGAATAACAAAAGATTTTAGTTGTTCATTTTAAATCTTTAGTTGAATAACTATATATTTCAAAATCTATTGGTGTAGATATTGCAAATACATAAACCAATAACACTATATTTTAAACTCTTTTAAAGAAAGTATTTCAAATACAAGAACCAATAACACTAGATTATAAAATACCAATCATATATAATAAATAGGAAGGATTTTCGCCTACGTGTCGAATGAAGAGCGTTTTTAGGAAACTTAATTTTTTTAATTTTTTCCGATCGTTAATTTGAGTTAATATAAAAGATACTCAATTTAATATTTAAGTTTATCTAAACCTTTTTAAAAATATTCAAATGTATTTAGTTAAAAGTATAAATATGTCAATCGTTAACTTCTTATTCCACATCTTAGCAACACATATTTCGTGAAAACACTAATCATCATCTCTCCATGAGTAATTTTAAAACTATCTCCAAACTATAATCTTCCTTAACAAACATCATCTCTCCTTATGTTTATATTTTTTACTTTGATTTCAATGATTTACTTTTAAACTTCACTCGTGGCAAATATTTTCAATCTGTATGTTAATAGTAACGAGTATTTATATATTTTTTCTAAAAACTAACGAGTGAATAACCAAATGATTACAATGATTTACTTTTAAAAGAATAAGCGCTCCATATGATTTCAAGTGGAGAGAGTTTGTAGGAAATTAATGATTTTATTTATTTTTTATCAATATAATAATTTTTTAAAATTATGATTATCTCCTTTATTTTTTTAATAGTTTATATCATCAAATATTATTTATTAATTTAATATTTCGAAATTTCAATTATATATTCTAAAATTAAAGAATTTATATATTTTATTAATTTATTATTTTGTTATTCGTTTATGATTACCAGTTATTTTTTATAGTTCATATCATTATATATTATTGTTAATTTGATAATTAGAAATTTTAATTATATTTCCTAAAATTAAAGAACTTTTTGATTTTTTTAATTTAATATTTTTTAAGATTATCCCTTTTATTTTTAATGGTTTATATCTTCATATATTATTGTTAGTTTGATATTTCGAAGTTTTAATTATATTTCCTAAAATTAAGGAACTTTTTTGATTTTTTATTAATTTTATATTTTTGTTTATGATTATCCCTTTATTTTTGAGTTAATTAACATATTATATACATTTTAAAACATAATTTTTCAATAAACTATTTTTGATGTAATAATTAAATTTTGGGTAATTTAATTTGATTTTCATACTTAAAATAACAAATTTAACCTTATTCACACAAAATCATTCACGAAAAATCATTCACATAGATCATTCATTGAGATCATTCACAACTCACCATTGACATAAATAATTCATTCACATATATTATTTATCATTCACATTATACCAATTATCATATATAATAAATAGCAATGAGTTTTGCCTACGTGTCAAGTGAAGGGAGTTTGTAGAAAATTAATGATTTTATTTATTTTTTATCAATATAATAATTTTTAAAATTATGATAATCTCCTTTATTTTTTAATAGTTTATATCTTCAAATATTATTTATTAATTTAATATTTCAAAATTTCAATTATGTTTCCTAAATTTATTAATTTAATATTTCAATTATATATTCTAAAATTAAATAATTTATATTTTTTTATTAATTTATTATTTTGTTATTCGTTTATGATTATCCAATTATTTTTAATGGTTTATATCATCATATATTATTGTTAATTTGATATTTCGAAATTTTAATTATATTTAAAAAATTAGAGGAATTCACAAATCTACACCCTTTCAACCCCTTCTTCACAAAACTACTCCTAATTTAATATTTTCACATATTTACACCCTTTCAAAATTTTAAAAGCTTGATTTAACCTTTAAAAAATTACCAAAATTATATTTTTTTTCATTTGGGTTCGCTAATTAGTGTTTAGGGTATAGTATTATGGGGGTAGGATTATTTGGGTAGAATTTATTTGAATTTAATTTTGAGTGTTTAGGTGTAGTTTTGTGAAGTATTTTGGAAATGATGTAGTTTTGTGAAATGTAATTCAAATGGTGTAGTTTTGTGATTCTCCCTTAAAATTAAGGAGCTTTTTGATTTTTTTAAATTTAATATTTTTGTTTATGATTATCCCTTTTATTTTTAATGGTTTATATCATCATATATTATTGTTAATTTGATATTTCGAAGTTTTAATTATATTTCCTAAAATTAAGGAACTTTTTGATTTTTTATTAATTTAATATTTTTGTTTATGATTATCCCTTTATTTTTGAGTTAATTAACGTATTATATACATTTTAAAACATAATTTGTCAATAAACTGTTTTGATGTAATAATTAAATTCAACATAATTTAACGTATTATAATTTGTCATAATTTGTTAACAACTTACCTTTGACATAAATCATTCATTCACGTATATTATTTATCATTCACATTATACCAATTATCATTCAAAACGATTATTCACTCGAAATCATTCACATGTGAACATTTACAAACCATCCACGAGATTTGACAATTTTAAAGTTAATGGTAAAATTGTAATTTAAAAAGTCAATATCACATTATAGAAAATTAAAAAAATAACTCAATTAGTAAATTTATGTATTGAAATATACTTATTTTCTCAATTTTCTTTTTATGTTTCAAAGGTTTATATCATTATATATTATTTATTAATTTAATATTTCAAAATATCAATAATATTTTCCTAAAGTTATATATGATGTCAATATTTTGGGAATTTTAATTTATATAATAATTTAATATAATTTTATTATTTTAAATGGTACTACACGCAACCTCATCTGATTTTGTTTACATTCGTTCTGATTCAAGTTGATCCTTAGTTTTCTAATATTTATGTAAATATTATAAACTTAACTTCGTTTAAAATGTTAGATAAATATTGATTTATTGTTATAAATATTTTAATATAAAAATTTTTATACTACATCATACAATTTTATATACTTCGTAATCCAAAGCCTTTATAATTATTAACATCTTTATTAATGACTTTTTCTTTAATTATTATAAAACTATTGTTTGTTGAATACACTTTATTTTTATTAACCAAATTAATTTGTGAACATATACAACTTTCACTTCTTTTTAAATATCAAACTTATTATTTTGTAGAAGAGAATATGTAACAAACATATGCTTTGGTAGCATACAAACTTACATTCGTAACAATTTTTCAATTTAATGGATTAATTTTATATAAAATATCATGTCATTATTATAATTGTTTCTCAAAAGCGAAAAACTATAAAAATAAAACAAATTTTGTATTTTAAATCATATAAGTCTACCATAAAACACAAAAGCCACATTTTTGAATTTTGTTATTTTTTATGTTTTCATTTTTATGGATAATTTATAACATTTTTATTTTTGGTTTACCTCATCGTAATCTTAACGAATAGTTTGAATTATCATTAATATACCTTTTGAATTCATTTAAAAATGTCCATATTAATTATTTTTCATGTAATTTTCTTGAAATTTATTTATGTCCGCGCAAGGCGCGGGTCAAATCACCTAGTTAAAATTATCTATTGAATAAGAATAGATTGTATATTAAAATGCATTATTGAATAACACCCCCTTAGTGTTTAGGGACTTACGGTTTAGGGTTTATGGTATATCATTTGGGGTTTAGGGGTTAAAGTTTAGAGTTTAGGATTTAGGGGGAAAACAGTCGATTGCTACATGAACTAAGAGCGTCGTGCGGATTACTACACGAACTCGTCGGTCATGCCAATTTATACATAAATTATATCTAATTTTGAATTTTTTACACAAATAAACAAAATTTATCTAAATACTATATTGACCGTTACACCATTCATATTTTTGTATGTGTTGAAAAACAGTAAAATAAAGTGGTATAATGAGAAGGTATGATTAACCGCTTCCAGTCCCACCTTGGTTTGAATCTTGAGGTTTCATTTTTTAATATTTTTAAAAGATAATGATGGGTTCGAACTCTAATCCGTGAGGAGAGGGTTACATTTGCCACTTAAGAATACCACTATGCTAACTGGAGCTTTGGATTAATTGTTCTCTTTTAAATAGATATAATTATTCAAAATAATTATAAAGTATTCAATTTCAGTTAATTTTTTGATTTTTTCAAATTTTTATGAAAGAAATAAACAATCTATTTTTAACTTTTTTAAAATTTAAATTATATTCTGAAAATTAATAAATATTAATAGTAAATTTAATTTAATTTATAAAAATTTAAATTTATGTTAATTTTTGAATTCACAAAACTACACCCTTTCAACCCCTCCTTCACAAAACTACACCTAATTAAAAATTTTCACAAAACTACACCCTTTCAAAAATTTTAAAGCTTGATTTACCCTATTAAAAATTACCAAAATTAAAATATTTTCATTTGGGTTCGCTAATTAGTGTTTAGGGTATAGTATTAAGAGGGTAAGATTGTGTGAGTAGGGTTTATTTGGATTTAATTTTGAGTGTTTAGGTGTAGTTTTGTGAAGTATTTTTGAAATAGTGTAGTTTTGTGAAATGTAATTCAAATGGTGTAGTTTTGTGATTTTTATGTTTTTGAACGAAATATAAATTTTTATTTGTTATATTTGACAAAAATATTATGTTTTAATTATATGAAACAAAATTGAGTTATTTACATATATAGGTACTTTAAGTGACTATTCTATCACTTAAAGGTACTTTGTACTCTAGGTGTATTTTGAGAGGGTTTTTTGTGTTTTCTTGACTAAAATACCCTTTTTTTTTTAATCTCATGTTATATTATGTAGTTTGTTTTCTTTAGTTTCTAACCAAATAAATATGATGTATTTGAATGAGATAAAGTACAAGTACCTAGTATTCTCCAAAGGATAATAAAAGTATATTTTTGTGTCATGATGTCAAGTGGGGCCCTTGTGAAGTGAGGCCCTTGTATTTATAATCTTTAAATTAAAACCTTTGATTCTCTATTTGTGTTGAAGATCAAAAGATCCATATGTATAATTGACTGTGTGGATGCCAGCTTTTTTTCATGACATTGTAAAAAATTATGATTGATATTTTTGAAACCATTAGTATGAGTGGATGCAATAATGTTGCATTCATGTCCACATGAACATATTTATGTGGATGTCTAGTATTGGAGTTTTGGATTGTAAGTCATATTTTTACTCATAATATGTCATATTTTTAAACTTCCATAATTTAGTTTTTAATGTTTAGTTATATATGGTTTAAAGTTTAGTGTAAAGTATTTAGAGTTAGTGTCCATTTTTTAAATCTAATGGTTCAAAATTTAAACTTTGTTTCGTTTATTCTGTTGGTCCACAAAAAATATGAACATATACATGGTACAACATAAGTTTTGCTCTCTCCGTTTTTTAATATAGGATTTTTGTTGAAAATATTTGGTTTTAAAAGATGAATTTTCTCACTTTTCTATATACAATTGTTAATGATAAATTATAGAATTCAAAAAAATAACTAAACATTATTGATTTAGAGTTGTTGGAAATTATAAATCACTAAAAATAATATATTTTAATATGTATGTTTATTATATCTGAAAATCTAGAAAATCCTATAATAAAAAACAGAGGGATTCTTTGTGGTTCTTTGTTGCTATGCCGTTAATTTTTTTTTCGCAATCGCAATAGGCAATAGACAGTTTCATATGGACGAACATACGATGGTTATGAGCGGTGAGTGACGGTGTGGTTAAATGATATTTGGGAGTTCATTGTTGACAAATGACGTGGACACGTTTATGTGATATGTTGAAAAATGTCATTGTTGTTGTTTTGTGGCTTGTATTGCAAAAAAGTTTATACACGGTAAAGAATGTGTTTGTGTTAATCTTTTGTATGTATCATGTTGCAAACTTAATATAGACAGGTTATGATGGACATATAAACATGGACAAACACGTTATGGTGGTGAAAATAGATAACTTTTGTTGTCCATATAAAATGTTGTCCATATAGACTTGTATGTTAAGATTTATGAAAGTAAAAAACTTTGGTTTTTGATACTTTTTTGTTTGTGTGGATGAATAAATTTGGTTTTGAACTTTTATATGAACTTGTTCGTATTTGAATACAATCTATGGTCCACGTATTCTCGCCGCTTTCATGACTTGATTACTAACCAAATTGTTTATGAACCAATTGGGGTCATTTCACCTTATTTACAAAAAATTACTCTCAAAATTTATAAGCAAACATCAACAAAAGCATCATATTATCAACAAATCTTAGCATAATAAATATGAAGTAGCAACACAAAGAGAACATAATATTTTTCTCAAAATGCATATGCAAGCATCAACAAAAACATCATACTATCAATAAATATTTGGCCTTGAAAATGTCAATAAAAATCTTTGGATTTCACATACAAATTTACTTAACTTCCAAAAATATATAATCTACATAAATCATATACGAACTTTAAAATCATGTAAACCTTGATTTTACTTAGAGTCCATGTGTACTTATCTACAAGTACATCTATGAACTCGGTAAGTGAGAACCTAAGCGGTTGTTGATAAACGAGATTTTACCCCGTTAAATCTAATATCTTATCGTAGTACTTAAGATGTCAAACCAAATCAGGAGCAAACAATTTATTTGAATTTGTAAGAAACGGACTTAGTTTAAGCGTGATCAAAGATTGTTGGTTGTGTGATTTTGTAACCGAAAATTAAATAAAATGAAAACGAGAATTAAAATTTTTGAAAGATTTATAAAAAGCTAAACAATCAGGTTAAGGTTTTTTAAAGGGTGATTAAACTTTCGGATTTCAAATTGTCTTTTACAAAAATAACTTTAAGGTTTTGAAAACGATTTTAGATCAATCCACTCTCGTGGCAATGATCCTTTTCTCAACAATTAAACTAAAACAATGTCTTGGATAGTTTAATCGTCGAGAAACTTTAAGGACAAATCAATTCTAACCACCAAGCTTATTAACACAGATCTCTCGGTTAAGCTAGGCTTGGTTCTAGGGTAATTGTTCAGGAAGCTTTATAATCTCTCGATTCATAAAGTTTCCTGGGTTCGATAATCGAATGGCCAACTCGATTAAAGCTTTAAGGCTGTTACCAAAGACTAAAGTTTTATAATCAATTAAGTTTTAGACAATTATCTATCCTAGATTCAATCAAACCCTTTTACCCTAACCCAATTGTCTATTTGTGAGATTTTCACGTCAATATTAACGCATCCGATCCGCGAGTTCCGAGATATGAAACGCCCAGTTTCTGCACGTACCTTATCGCCGGATGGCGGATCATCGCACTTTTCGATCTCCCGGGTTGGTAGACTCCGTTGGCGATGAAGTTCCAAAGCTGCGCGCTCTCTCCTGGTTGGTTGCTGAGCTCGGGCTGACCGTCTCCCGGAATGTCGAGGATCCTTGCCCAGACTTCGAGCGGTCCCCCGTAGGTATTCCCGTCGTTTCCCTTGAAAGTGCATGTTATTCCTAGGCTGGTGGATTCGAGGGATAGGGTGGCTAGAAACTGACACGTTTCCTCCTTGTATGCGATTTTCTCTTTCCCTAAGACCCATTCTAGCCTCATGTTGCGCAAAATCTCTTTTACCTCGTCGGAGATACCCAATTTCTTGAGTGTATCCGGATCCGGGAATCGCGACGGAACGAATGTTATCTCCATTAGCGCATCATAGAGTTCTCGGGGCGACGGTTGCTTCTTCGGGTCTCGTTCGAGAGGCGTTCCGTTTGCCCTCGGTGGGAACGTGAAACCACGCGGAGCCGGCGCTAACTCTTCCTCGTCGTAGGAATCGTATACGAACTCGTAATCTTCTCCTTCTCTCACGACTGCGGGTTCATCACGCCTCTTCTTCGCGTTGCTTTTTCGCGATTTGCTCTTTCGCGGCTCCTCCCTCGGCTCCTCCCTCGGTTCCTCTCTTGGTTCCTCTCTTGGAACCTCATCGGTGGGTTCCCTTATCACCACCGAACCCGACCTAGTCCTTCTCCTCGGTGGTTCATCATCTACTGCCTTGCCTTTCCCTTTTTCAGCCCTTGATGCTCTCTTAGGACCCATGTGTTCTTATGGTGAATTTGGGCATTTTTGGAGAAGGCTGCGATTGGTTGAATGGTTGAGATGACCTGAAAGAGAAGGAGGAGACAAAGAGAATGAGCCAAAAATAAGTTGATTCCGTCAACAAACAAGAGAGAAATCAAGTTTTTAAATTTCGCAACAATGGTGGAACAAGAAAAGGGGCGATATCGGTTGTGTTGATTTAAGAGAAGAAACCCTAGGATTATATTTATACTCGACCGATATTCCCAAAAATTTAGCGCGTATCGGTTACCTGACCAATACAGTTTAACCGATACGATACTGTATCGGGTTTTCTGTATCGGCGTGTAGTCGAGGTTGGCCTATTTCGCGTTGTATCGGTCACACGGACCGATACAACATGCCGATACTAGTGCTTTTCTTCGTTTTCCTTGTATCGGTCCCCGGCGGACCGATACAACATCCCGATATGAATGTCTCCACTTCTCTTTGCCTTGTATCGGTCCCAGCAGACCGATGCAACATGCCGATACGAAACTCCGTGAGGTTTTTCCCTTTGTATCGGTCCCAGCAGACCGATACGTCTCGTCGATACCGGCCAAAGCTTGCCGATATGGCTGGCCGATAAGTAGCTCCTGGTTATTTTCACCTGGAAAACACTACTAAGTAACCAATGAAGATGATTAGAACTATGAATATGAGAATGCTAAATTAAAAACAAAGATTATGTACAAGGATAGACATGTGACTTCCTCCCAAGTGAGCTTGTTTATAGTCACGTAGCTTGACTTTACCCCTTTGTTTAAGCGACGTTGGGGTCCGAAAGAGACAATGAGTCTCCTCCGGTGGCAGCTTCGTTTGCGAAGTATGGTTTGAGTCTTTGATCGTTTACTGCAAACTCCCCTCCGTGCTTGTCCCAGAGAACCACAACTCCGAGTGGTTTCACCTCCTTGATTTTAAAAGGGCCGGACCAACGGGATTTCAGCTTTCCCGGGAATAGATTAAGCCGCGAGTTGAATAGCAGCACCAAGTCGTTCACCTTGAACTCCTTCTTGATGATCTTCTTGTCGTGGAAGGCTTTGGTCCGCTCTTTGTAGATCCTCGAGCTCTCATAGGCGTGTTGGCGTATTTCTTCTAATTCCTCGAGCTGAAACTCCCTCTTCTCTTTCGCCGTTTTCAGGTCGAAGTTGAGTAGCTTAATTGCCCAGCTGGCCTTGTACTCGATCTCTACCGAGAGGTGGCAGGCTTTACCATACAGCAAGTTGAAGGGAGTTGTCCCCAATGGCGTTTTAAACGCTGTCCTGTACGCCCAAAGAGCGTCGTCGAGTTTAACGGACCAATCTTTCCTCGTTACACCGACCGTCTTCTCGAGAATCGCCTTGATTTGTCGGTTAGATACCTCTACTTGGCCGCTGGTCTGTGGGTGGTAGGGTGTTGCGACCTTGTGCTTGACACCATGTTTCTTGAGAAGGCTCTCGAAGATCTTGTTGATGAAGTGGGAACCTCCGTCACTAATGACAACCCTGGGAACTCCGAATCGAGGGAAGATTATCGTCTTAAAAAGACTAACAACGGCTTTCGAGTCGCTCGTTGTGCATGCTACAGCTTCTACCCACTTGGAGACATAGTCTACCGCCACGAGAATGTACTTCTTGCCATACGATGATGGGAAAGGTCCCATGAAGTCTATACCCCACACATCAACAACCTCAACTTCCATGATAGGGTTTTGTGGCATCTCGTTCCGCCGGCCTATATTGCCCTTCCTTTGGCAAGGATCGCAACGTTGAACAAACTCGTGAGCATCCTTAAACATCGCGGGCCACCAAAAACCAGCTTGTAAAACCTTGGAGACCGTCTTAAAGCTTGCGAAATGTCCCCATAGGCTGAACCGTGGCAATGAGTGAGAATGTCGTTCACCTCTTCATCCGCTACACACCTCCGATATAATCCATCTTTGCACAAGGTGTAGAGGTAAGGTTCGTCCCAATAGAACCGTTACAAGTCGTGGAAGAATTTCTTCTTTTGATGACGCTCCAAGTGGTGCGGTTCCTCTCCCGTGACCAAGTAGTTCACGATATCTGCGTACCACGGCTCCTTCTCTATAGCAAAGAGTTCCTCCATCTCGTGCTCTTGCTCTCCCCGAACTTTCTGTAGCATGACTGTCATTAGCTGCTCCTCGGGGAATGAGTCGTCGATGGGCAGTAGGTCATCCACGCGCAGCCGCGACAAGTGATCCGCGACTCCATTCTCGATGCCCTTCTTATCTTTGATTTCCAAGTCAAACTCTTGGAGCAGCAAAATCCACCGTAGCAGCCGCGGTTTTGCATCTTTCTTTGCAAGCAAATGTCTCAATGCTGCGTGATCGGTGTAGACTATCACCTTTGAGCCAACCAAGTATGACCTAAACTTCTCGAAAGCAAACACGATGGCTAGGAGTTCTTTTTTCTGTGGTTGCATACTTTGATCGCGCATCGTCCATCGTCTTACTAGCGTAGTAAATGACGTGGAGCTTCTTCTCCTTTTTTTGTCCCAACACCGCACCAACGGCGTAGTCACTAGCATCGCATATGATCTCAAAGGGTAGATCCCAATCCGGTGGCTGCACAATAGGAGCGCTAATCAACTCTTGCTTGATCTTGTGGAAGGCGCTTAGACACTCCTCGTCGAACACAAAATTGACGTCCTTGCATAGCAATCTCGTTAGCGGTCTAGCTATCTTCGAGAAGTCCTTGATGAACCTCCTGTAGAAACCCGCGTGACCGAGAAAACTCCTTATGCTCTTCACTGAATTTGGAGCTCCGAGGTTGGCCATAACATCAATCTTTGCCTTATCAACCTCAATACCCTTTTCTGAAATCCGATGACCCAAAACGATACCATCTCTTACCATGAAGTGGCATTTCTCCCAATTTAGCACCAAGTGGCATTCCTCGCACCTTTTAAGCACCCTGCAAAGATTAGACAAACACGAGGCAAACGAAGAACCGTAGACAGAAAAATCATCCATAAAAACCTCAACAATGTTTTCGATTAAATCTGAAAATATGGACATCATGCATCGTTGGAACGTCGCGGGTGCATTACACAACCCAAACGGCATTCTACGATAAGCAAACGTACAATAGGGACATGTTAAGGTGGTTTTCTCTTGGTCCTGGGGGTGGATGGGTATTTGGAAAAATCCGGAATACCCATCGAGAAAACAATAGTATGGATGGTTGGCTAAGCGTTCAAGCATTTGGTCAATGAAGGGCGGGGGAAATGGTCTTTTCGAGTTGCAGCGTTTAGCTTTCGATAATCGATGCAAACTCTATGACCCGTGATTGTTCTAGTTGGGATTAATTCGTTTTTATCGTTTTTAACCACGGTAATTCCACCCTTTTTTGGTACTACATGAACGGGAGAGATCCAATTGCTATCGGATATTGGGAAAATTATCCCCGCATCCAATAACTTGATTATCTCTTTCTTAACAACTTCTTTGAGGTTTGGGTTCAGCCGACGTTGGTGTTCTATTGAGGACATAGATTCGTTCTCTAGATGTATCCGGTGCATGCACAAAGAGGGTGAAATCCCTTTGATATCATCTAGAGAATAACCTATTGCCTTCCTAAATTTTTTTAGCTGATGAGTTAAAGTTTTAACCTCGTTGTCGCTAAGCGCAGCGTTGATAATTATCGGGTAGGTGGAGTTAGGCCCCAAGAAAACGTACCTTAGCCCGTTGGGAAGGGGTTTTAACTCTACCTTTGGCGCTTTGAGTTCGCTCCAATCGTCGTCATCGCTAGACTTACCATTGCTAGCATCGCTGTCTGTTGTCATCGCCTTGGCATCATATATAACCGCCTCAGGCAGGATAAGAAACTCGGCTTCCACATCGATAGGGTGAGAGTCGATTCTTTTCTGGACTGCCATCACGTATTCTCTCATTGTTCGGCTTCCTTCTTCTAAGGTGGTCATGGCAAGCTGAAGCTCGTCTTCCGTCGCTAACTCCTCCAAGAATTCATCCGCGAGTTCATCCATCAAGTCGATGTAGAAAATCTGCCCATCAATGGTCGATTTCTTGATCGTATCGTTGATGTCGTACCTTTGGACTAGGTCTTCTCCGAGGTGCAGATCAATCTTACCCTTCTTCACATCTATAATCGCTCCGGCTGTGGCTAGGAATGGCCTACCGGGGATAAGAGGGTCCTTAGGTTCCTCGTCCATTGCTAAGACGATGAAATCTGTGGGGATGAAAGCGTTCCCTAGCTTGACCGGGATGTCTTCTAACACACCCGCGGGTATCCTTACCGACCTATCTGCGAGTACTAGGGAGATCCTAGTTGGCTTGAAGGATGAGAACCCAAGTCTCTGGGCAATGGACAACGGCATAAGACTGGCGCTAGCTCCTAAATCGCACAAGCATCCTTCGAAAACCAAGGGGCCGATGGCACATGGTATGGTGAAACTCCCGGATCACTCGGCTTTTTAGGGCGTTTCGTTGGATGATTGCGCTGCACTCGTGCGAGAGGACTACTGTATCGTCGAAGTTTTGAAACTTGTTCTTGATCGCATCCTTTAGAAACTTGCTATAGTGAGGGACGAGTTTAAAGGCATCGACGAGTGGCATGGCAATTTGAACTTCTTTCATTTGCTTTTCAAACTGCGCTTTGTACTTCTCTAGCAGCTGTTTCTTAGCTCGACCCGGGAAAGGTAGCTTAGGCACGTAAGGAGACGTAACGTAGGCCGGCTTTTTCGACTTGGCAACTTTCTCCTCTGTATCGGCCTTGTCCTTGGCTGATACAGGTGGTCGATATCGGTCTTCCGAAACCGATACACCTGGCCGATGCGAGTGCCCTGTCTCCCTTTCGCTCGTATCGTTCTGGTTCTTGGCCGATGCTGGTGGTCGATATCGGTCTTCCAAAACCGATACACCTGACCGATGCGAGTGTCCTGTTTCCTTATCGCTCGTATCGGCCTTGTCCTTGGCCGATACTGGTGGTCGATATCGGCCAATTGTGGCCGATACTCCTGGTCGATACAGGTGTCCTGTATCTTCCTCTTTACCGTCTTCTCCACTTTCTTCATCCAAGAGCGTGGTATCTGCCTCGTGGGACTGTTCCACCTCCCCCACCTGTTCCGCATTGTCCTCGATGCGATCACCAGAAGGTAATTGTCGGCCACTACGAAGATGTAGAGCGTTGACATACTCTTTCGGGTTAGCTTCTGGTTTCCCTGGGAGTTGGCCCATTGGTCGCTTGGAGGATGACGTGATCTGCCCCACTTGGTTATCCAGAGCTTTCAGGTGCGAGCTCATTGATTCAAACTTTGCGTTGAGATCGTGGTACGAGCTAAACTCCAAGTGATTTCGGGTTTGGTCGTCGAGGATTTGCTTTAACAGCTGAGCGGTTTGATCACCTTGGGGAGCTGGTGATGCAGCCGCTCCTTGAGTACCAGGGTGGTTGTTGTAGCCCGGAGGACGATTTGGTGGTGGTCTCGGTGCTTATCCGCCCTGGTTGTATTGAGGTTTACCTTGGTAACCTCCTTGTTGCGCCTGGGGATAGACCTGGTCCTGGGGGTTGACTACGTTATTGTTGCGGTAGGAGAGGTTTGGGTGCTGCGAGTAGTTGTTGAAACGCCGGCCGTTCGATTACCCATGTAGTTGATCTCCTCTTGATTCCCCTCGGTTGGGGGTATTTGTTCATCGCCGCTACTAACGTAGTTTATGCCCACTTGGTTGGACATGAGTAGCTTATCCGGCTTCTCATTCACCGCCTTTATCTCTCTCTTAAACTCGCTCATCGTTCCCCGAGTTGCGGATGGTGCGATCATAATCCTCTCCGTAGTTGCTATCGCTAAGGGCGTAGTTCTCCACCAAAAGCTGTCCATCGGCTTCCGTCTTCCCAAGGAAATTTCCTTGGCTAGCTGAATCGAGAAGCATCCTGAATTTCGGTTTTAGGCCGCGATAGAACATGCTGAGTAGGCTCTCGCCCGTGAAACCGTGGTGCGGGCATCTCACCGTGTAACCCTTGAATCGTTCCCAAGATTCGCTGAACGTTTCTTGGTCTTTTTGTGCAAAAGCGGAGATCTCGTTTCGCAGCTTTGATGTCCTCACCACCGAGAAGAACTTTGTGAGAAAAGCCGTCTTACATGCCTCCCAAGTCTGTATGGTGTCCTTCACAAGGTTTTTCTGCCATATGTGTGCTTTGTCCCCGAGTGAGAAGGGGAACAAACGCAGCTTAAACATGTCCTCATTGACACCATTGATCTTCACCGTGTCGCATAGCATGTCAAATTGGTGAAGATGGTCAATGGGGTCTTCACTAGGCAGCCCATAGAACTTGTTGCTGGACACCATGTTAATGAGACTAGACTTGATCTCAAAGTTGTTGTTGGCGATGGCTGGTGGTGTGATGCCACTACGGTTGGTGATGTTTGATGGCACATCCGCTGTACCAATGGTGCGTGCAACGTTAGGTGTGTTGTTTGCGTCACCCATCTCGAATTCTGAATCTGAACCCGAAGTGTCTGATATGGATGAGTCGGAGTGAAGGCTGGTTCTTCTTTCTCGTGCGATAGCTCTTTCGTGTGCTTTGATGTATGCGAAGAAGAGCAAGCTGTCACTTTGTCGGTGACTTCT
Source organism: Cochlearia excelsa (assembly GCA_963556525.1). NCBI lineage: Eukaryota > Viridiplantae > Streptophyta > Magnoliopsida > Brassicales > Brassicaceae > Cochlearia > Cochlearia excelsa. Next base: position 21,086,178 of record OY748330.1, read on the forward strand.
TCTTTGCATACACCTGACAAAACGAAAATCACAAGAAAAGAAATCAAGTTAGTGACGAAACTGAAACTTAATCCCAAGTAGTTTCAAAATTCCAATAATTGTTCGAATTCCTGAATCGGCAACGGCGCCAATTTGATAAACGAGATTTTACCCCGTTAAATCCAATATCTTATCGTAGTACTTAAGATGTCAAACCAAATCAGGAGCAAACAATTTATTTGAATTTGTAAGAAACGGACTTAGTTTAAGCGTGATCAAAGATTGTTGGTTGTGTGATTTTGTAACCGAAAATTAAATAAAACGAAAACGAGAATTAAAAGTTTTGAAAGATTTATAAAAGCTAAACAATCAGGTTAAGGTGTTTTAAAGGGTGATTTAACTTTCAGATTTCAAATTGTCTTTTACAAAAATAACTTTAAGGTTTTGAAAACGATTTTAGATCAATCCACTCTCGTGGCAATGATCCTTTTCTCAACAATTAAACTAAAACAATGTCTTGGATAGTTTAATCGTCGAGAAACTTTAAGGACAAATCAATTCTAACCACCAAGCTTATTAACACAGATCTCTCGGTTAAGCTAGGCTTGGTTCTAGGGTAATTGTTCAGGAAGCTTTATAATCTCTCGATTCATAAAGTTTCCTGGGTTCGATAATCGAATGGCCAACTCGATTAAAGCTTTAAGGCTGTTACCAAAGACTAAAGTTTTATAATCAATTAAGTTTTAGACAATTATCTATCCTAGATTCAATCAAACCCCTTTTACCCTAACTCAATTGTCTATTTGGAACTACTCACAAATCATATTGGAATTCATAGCAATTAAGTTTATAGATATCAATAGCATAAGCAAAAGCAAAGAGAAATAAAGGGTAAAGAAATCTCTTATTGATGATGATGATGAAGATTACAAGGTGGCCAAGAAGCAATCACCAAGAAATCTCCTCCAAGTCTCAAAAAAAAACAACAGCAGCGATCCAAAAACAAAACAAAAACTAACCTCCCCTCCGGTGGCTGTGTAAAGTTTTAACCCTAATAAAAACCAAACCAAAATTAAAATCAAGGAAACCAAAATTGGTTTAATTGGTTTTCCTTTTTACACAAAAAAAAAACAAATCTCTTATAAAATTTTGCAGCCCGTATCGGTCATAGCAAACCGATACAGGCTGGCCGATATGCTCTTCGGTAGTCTTCCTTCAGCTCAGTTTTCTTCGTATCGGCTAGGCTAAGCCGATACAACAAGTCGATATGTGTCTTCGGGTCTTTTTCTCTTGTATCGGCCACTCCAAACCGATATGGTTGGCCGATACAAGCTTCGGCGAACCTTCTGTCTTCTGTATCGGACAATAGAGACCGATATGGTTGGCCGATACAAGTGTATCCGCTTCTTTTTGGCTTAAATTCATCACTTTCGCCGTCTTTATGCTCCAAAACCTGAAATACACGAAACGAACCAAAATGCAACCTATATGACACTAAATGCAACCTAAATGAATGAATTCTAATGCATAAACTAAAGTAAAATGTGTAAAATATGCAAGTTATCAGTTGTCCACCGAAACATGACATGTTGAAGATAACTGCGGTAAGAGGTTAAGATCGGCCAAGTTATGGACATGCTCATCTGCGCGTACACATAAAAATTAAAGGTATAAGGTTATAGATCGAGAGTTTAAATTTATGATGTGTTATTACTAACTTTTTGGTCCATCCTGCATAACTTTCAGATTTAGATTTAGGGTTTCTTAGCAAGGTGGCAAATTTGACAGTCTTAGTAAAGAAAACTTACCAGCCACATGTTTTAATTAACAAAAGGATGTTCGATTTGTGAGATTTTCACGTCAATATTAACGCATCCGATCCGCGAGTTCCGAGATATGAAAGGTGCGGATGAATGTCTTCTTTTAGATTGTCGGTGGAGAAAAAAGAGATCGACAAGCGTGTTTTTGTATGGACCGAATATCTTTGTCCTTCAAAAATATTCGCCGAAGTTGTAGTGATCGGTTGCAAAAACAAGATAGGTGAAGAAGGATTGTGAAAAGAGGATAGAAGAACGGAAAAGCAATCTTGGGTAATTAAAAAGTCGCTGATATTTTTTATTTTAATTAAAAAATAGTAGTTTGCTAATGTCATAAATAAACACACAAAATAAACTATTATTAAAAAGGTAACTAAATTAAAACTGGTTTGGTTACTCTTGTTTAAGGGTCAAAAAAGTCTTTCATACTATCAAAAGTATGCACAAAGTTAGAAGTGCCTTTTGTGATAATAGGTAAGTTAAAAGTAGGATAAATTAAATATCTGGCCATGGAAGAATCGAATATTAGGTGGAAAGAATTTTTTTGTCTTTCTTTAGTTCTGACACAACAACCGACTTCCAATTTGACGAATATGCCCCTATGACATCGCTGAGGAAAGAGAACGCAGGGGACAAGCTTACTGTTTGTTGCATAGGAAGAAGATTCGGCGGATATAGTGGAAGAAACAAAGATATTGTCAGTATGTCAGCCACTTGCGGCATTAAATGCTCTGATATAAGTCGGAGGTTACTAAATCTGGCGCTAATAATGTTATCCGCTAATAATATTATTAATGATAACAATTTAGTTAGCGCTAACCAAGTTGGTGACGCTAATAGTTTTGTTACCGTAAAAAAATAAAAGTTGACTCATTAGAATTATGAGTGGATTTTTGCTAGATTATGCTAGATTAATGTTAGATTATGACTAGATTTTTGCATAAACAAAAAAATATGATTGAATTTTTGCTATAATATTCTTTTATACTGAATAACTTGTCATGGTAACATTAACATGACAACTTCACATATAAATAGTGAATAACTTGTCAAGAAAGAATAATGATTGTTACCGATAACATTTTAAATAGCGCTAACAAAGTTGGTGGCGCTAATAATTTTGTTACTGCTAATACGATATTTTTGTTTTTATAATGTAATTGTTAATACGATATTAAATTTTGGTTTACTCAAATAAATATTATATATTCTCTCTCAAACGGGTCGAGCAAATCAATGACCAACCGTAACTTTTCGCTTTTGTGATAAACATTGACCATATTAAAAATACACAAAATGTTAGCATGACATGTTATTCACCATACTTGTATGGTAAGATACAATATAAACGATAACACGATTTAACAATCAAGTTAAAGAATGTAATGAACACACAAACATGTAGCAAAATAGTTATCGGCTACTAGTTGCATATGGAGTTTTGTACAAATCAATTCATTATCAGACTAATGAATACAAAACATCCCTCAAATTACCCGCTAACCAAAAATGTAACTGATAAAGTTATGTGAAAATAACTAATACAAAACATGTGATAATAAATTTACGGTTTTTGACAAAAAATCTTATAAAAATAACATTGTAGATTCACATATTGAAGCTATCCACAAACCAGTTCCTTCGAACATCTGCAATTATCATCCAACTGAAATTTGTTAAAAGCTCAATAACGTCAAATTAAGATAACAAAATAGTTAATGGCTACAATTTAATACACACAATAATATTATTGATATCTATCAATAAGATTCAAAAAACTTATAATGTATATTATCCGCTAACATAAACTTTGGTTTGAAATCTTATGAATATTATCCGCTAACAGAATACACTATCTTACTAAAAATTGAAATCTCAAACTAACGGAGAAAACAACTAATAGACATATGCAATATGTTAAAACCTCATTATCGTAATATTAAGATAACAACAAATATAATGGTTACAATGTAAAATATTCGATAATATTATTAATAGACTAGGTGCGGACCCCGCGTTATACGCGGAACAAAGTTTCATTATCCTTAATAGTATAATTAGACTCATATATAATAATTTTTTTTGGGAGAATTACAAAACTACACAATTTGAATTACATTTCACAAAACTACACCATTTCAAAATTACTTCACAAAACTACACCTAAACACTCAAAATTAAATCCAAATAAACCTTACCCACACAACTCTACCCCCTTAATACTATACCTTAAACACTAATTAGCGAACCCAAATGAAAATATTTTAATTTTGGAAATTTTTTAAAGGGTAAATCAAACTTTTAATTTTGAAAAAGTGTAAATATGTGAAAAAATAGAGTTAGGTAAAGTTTTGTAAATGAAGGGGAGAAAGGTTGTAGTTTTCCTCAAAAAATTATTTGATATTTTCAATTAATCTTAGAAAATAAATAAATATTGTATAACGAATACAATTTATTTTAGATATAAATATATACTTATTTAACTATAATATAAATCTATGTTTATGACAAATTATCCAAACTTTATATATATATCACCATACTCACATATATATATATATATATATATATATTAATACCACAATGAAAAGATACAAAAATATTAAAGAATGTGATAGTCGTTGGAATTATCTGAAACTAATTAGAAGAACTTGAAACAACATAACATACCTTATTTCATAAAATATTTTTATCATCGTATAAAATAAAACATAATCTATTTTAAAAAGTATGATATTTTTTATATTAAGGTAATCAAGTTAGACACGCAAATATCGCGAAAAGATAGACACGGGATAAAAATATTTCGTAGATTTAGAGACACAAAACGAAATAAAATTGTTAAAATTAATTTCTTAAATAAAACCAATATTAATATCTTTGACTACAATATTTGATCGATAAGAAAACAAAAACCCAACAAAATTTCTATAGAAAAAAACTAATAATATATCCAAAATTATCTATAAAAAAAATAAAATTGAAGACAAAAAGTTATTCAAAAATATAAGAGTACAAACATAAAATAAATAAAATATAAGGACGTAAACGCAAAACAATATGTATGTGGATGATTGGTGGTATATGTATAATATATATTCCAATAATGGGCATAAAATATATTTAAAATTGTGTATTGTCAATTTTTACAATACGTAGATGCTAGATAAACCTAAAATATATTTTATATTGATTTTTTTAATAGTATAGATAGATTAGTAAAGTATATTAAAATTGGATTATAAAATTAGTTCAAAGTATAAGGACTAAAACGCAATAAAATAAAATATATCCTAAAAGCTCTCTCGTCGCGACACGTAGGCGTTTTGTCTTCTCTTTTAATAGTATAGATATCAACAAAACTTCAATACTTAAACTATGATTATGTATATTATCCGTTACATAAATAATTTTTTTGTAAACACTAACTTACTAAAATATTGAAATCTCAATCTAGCGAATAAAACAACTAATGTTAGCCCCATTATTTGAAATTAACTACATATATATGCATACCCACAAAATAAATAGATATAGCCGCGTTTGACAAAAAATAATAGATATAGTCGCAGAATCGCAGCTCAATCACCTGATCACACAAAAAAAACATCACAAGCCAATATTTAACACAAACACTTCTTATAAAGACAACAATCTTCAAAACACAAAGGGAGTGACGTTAAAAAAACATACAAGAGTTGTTAGTTGTTGTTTCATATAACCATTTTCAAAGACAAGCTGAGAAACTTATTGTTCTCTTCCATCAAAAGCTTATTCATAACATAAAGCTTCTTGTTCACACTCTGTATCCTATACACCTCTTTCCTCTGCTTATCTCTACACCTATATAATCAACAATAGTTCACAACAACAGTCATAAAAGCTACACACAAAAAAACGAAAATTGATAGATATAAACTCCAAATCTAACACCTTTAAACCAAAATTAAACAGATTTCAGACAAAACCCTTTTGAGAAAGACATGTGATTGTGTCGGAGAATTGAACCAAGGAACAAAAAACTACAACAAGAAAGGAGAAATTGATACACTTAGACACCAGATCTAGCACATTTTAAAGATTTCAGACAAAACCTTTTTTGGATAAAGACATGAGATAATGTCGAAAGATTTTTTTACCTTCGGTTTTGAAACAGACTTTGATCTGTTTAGGCTTAATGTTAGCCAAAAGGGGACACTCACGGATCAATTGTTGGCGACGGAGAGAGCTAGGCTTAGGATAATCTGCGTAGACACGCTCTAAAGCTCCAACTTGTTTAGAAGAAACTTTTTGGGTTTAGAAAGAAGAAACTGACGTTTTGTTGTTCTTATGGGATGAGAGAGAAAATATATTATTAAAAATAAAAAATAAAATCTCTAATCTCTTCTGCCGAAATCGATTGTGTCAGTTTGTGTCAGTATAGCTTTGATTTCAAAAAATCAAAAAACACGCGCTTATAGGGGCAAAAAAGTCTGATACATGGTGAATAGTACCTGCTAGAGAGTCACTTTTTCATCACCTAATTATCGAATCCTCCATGTTCATTTAGTGATAATCTCCTTAAAAGTATCTATATATGTAATAAACTCAACAAAATTATATAAAACTTTTAATATATTAAGAAGTACAATATATATATTTACAGTAGATAAATAACAAATATTGTATCTTGGCTTAGCGTTAAATGAGAGACGTGAAGTCATGTGTTACCTCTTGAACCCATGTTCGATTCCCGACAACGATATTTTATCGTTGGTTATTAAAAACTTACATAAAATCACATTTAGGGGATTCGAACTTGGGAACACACCTTATTAAGGGAATCTCCCACTGGATTATATTGATTATATTTGCAGTTTTCAATGAAAAAATATATATACTAGATAAAAAATGTTAATCTACATATACATACTCAACGGTTTGACTAACGAAGTAAACGATCAATATAGTAATTAGATACACTAGGAAAGAACCCGCGCGTTGCGCGGAATATTCGCTAATTATTATAGTTATTTTAAATAATTTTTTGAATTTACGGGTGTTTTGGTTTGTTTTATGAAGTTTTTTGTTTTTGTAATAAATATATGGTTTAACTTTAGATATTTTCCATCTATTTTTTATTTTACTAAACTAATAAAAATGATTTTGTTTACGAACAACTTCTGTTTGGATGTTTTAGTTTATTCTCAAACGTATGTTGTTTACTTTGGTTTTACGTGGAAATCTTAACCCGTCAATTAATTTGGATCATATTTTGTTTTGTATTCTCTATATATAACGTTATTGAATTATTTGTATATGTAATTGTTGATTTTATATGATGTTTTGTTTTCTCCTTAAATATTTTCATTTTATTTCATATATTTGATACTAACATTTAGTTTTAGAAAGTATGTATATATATGGAGTTTTTTTATTCCCAAATTATAGTTATTTAAACTTTTATAAATTTATATTTATTTATTTTTAAACTATACTCTCTCTCACCCATTTTGTTAAATGTTTTAGGTCTTTTGATTTGTTCTATTTTATTTGATTTTCACAAGTTTCTATGCGTATTTTTTATTTATTAACTATAGTATGACCACTAATATTATGTAGTCTTAATTTTTAATTGTTTTGAATAAATGTTAAACATCATTTATAACTTTAAAATTTTGTGCTTTTAGATAGAAAATTTTAGATAATGGGACATATGTAATATATTCCAAAAAGAATTAGTGTAAGAGAGAATTTTCTTATATATTTTCATTTTAGAAATTTGATATACATGTTTTTATTAGTGTTAAATATTATATTGAAAGGTTTTTATTTTAGTTTTATTAATATTGAATGACTTTTATAAATATTAAATGAGTTTTATTAAATGATTTTTAATTGAATTATTTTAATTATTTATGTTGATGATGTGGATGCCTTAGATTGAGAGAGTATTGTGCTATTATATAATAGATTTTGTTTATTGATATAGAAAATTCAAAATTATATGCGATTTAGGTATAAATTAGCATGACCGATACGTTCGTGTAGTAATTCGCACGACGCTGTTAGTTAATGCAGCAATCAACCGTTTTTCCAAGTTTAGGGTGATATAGGTAGAGTAGTTGTACATGTACAACTAAACAAATAGATACATATTTAATTAGCAGCTATAACTAACTTGAGTATTCTATTATTCATTACTCTTTGTACTAAATATAGTACGCTATTTTAACCATTATCTATACACAAAATAGTTGTCTACTACGTAATATTTTAATTTATGCTACCATTTCATGATACATCACATACCAAATAAATGTATACAAAATATATATATCAAAGACCAAATAAATAAATAAATATATATATATATATATATATATATTAATATTAGTTATATATTTTTCAAAAGTTGTTTATATTATAGGTTATATTCGAGTATAATAGAGTGCTATGCAAAAATTAGTCAACTATCTCATTAATAAATTTAATATATTATATTTTTTTCAATCTAGAATGTTATTTATTTGAAATGGAGGAAATATCACCTATACATGTTTTATCTTATTATTAGTCATTACTAATTTACTATGTTTAATCCAAAATTTGCTTAGTTTTCGTGAACAAATAAGTATAATAAAGTTGATAATTTCTTCACTTCTCAAGTTTTTAGATTTTCATTTTTTTGTAAACAATGTAATTTTTGGATTCTCTTTATTTGTGTATTGAAAATATACATCTTTTCTCAAAACCAAATAAAACATACATCTTTTGTTAAAAAACATATATATCTTTCTTAATAGAGTTTTTGGTCAAAAAATACCTTTCTTAATTATGTGATGATATTTTAGTAAGAGAATATAGGTTTCTTTGGTATACGTGATATCTTAAACAAGATTATTATAAATTTATAATCAATATATCATATTAGTCACATAATTGAAATAATATCTAAAATTACTAATATTTTACAACTTTCAAAAAATAAAAATAAATTTCAAATAATCTTCTATTTTTATTTTAGTTTAATAAAAATGATTAACATTACTTTCATATAATATTATTTTTAGATTTTATTTTATATATAATTTTTAAAAAATTATATGTGTCCTCTATACAAAAAATAAATGTGAAATTGGAATACTTTTAGTTACAAAATAAAATTCATAATCACTATATTCTAAAAATATAATATTTTTGTAACCTCCATAATACTAATTACATTTATGCTATTAAATAAGTTAAGTAAAACAAGAAAAATATAAATTTTGGTCAAATGATATTTATTTCTTATAAAATTGACCAACAATAACTTGATATCATCTCATCTCTACTATCTATTTGATTCTTTTTTGTGTTTTTCAAAATTCATAAATCAATTACATACAGAAGTTGAAAAAGTTGGTTCTTAGTTTATTCAAATAACTATAAATTGATAAAGTTTGAATTATGTACACAATTAAATCTTTTTATGATATACACAAAACTAACTAAAAATTATGCTTTTAAGAAATCATTTATACTAAAGAACTTCAAACTTTAATTAACATGTTTGGTTTGAGTTACAAGAACGTTTCAAACTAAATCTTTAAAATAAATCATTTAAGGTAGGGATAAAGGGTGAGTTTCAAAAACATGAAACAAATATAAACAAAAGTTAAGAGCATTGTCAATTACATGTCATATATACCGTAATACATCACTTTTTCTTCCTTCGAACTCAAATTTTTTATACTAATGGATTATTGTTAAAAATAAAGAAAAACACGGTACAAAGAAACCAAAAAAGATGAGATAAAAAAATAAAAAAGATAAAATCACCTTTAGTTTAATAACCAAAAATTATGAGGTATGTGCATCTTATTTAATTGGAATGTTATTATATTTAACATTGTAGGGAAAAATTAATATATTAAACAATTTATATATGTTTAATGATATAAATATTTAATAGTATGAGAAACAAATCATAATCTTTTCGACATTTGAACAACAAAATATTCACAATAAAAATTGATTAAAAAGTAACATCTCGAGAAATAATAGAATTCATTCAAAAGAGAAAATTATCAACCTCTAAACTCTATGTGTATTTGGCGTTACATCAATGTTTGTTCAAAATAATTTTTCCCTCATAAATCTTCTATCACGATTTGGATCCGAACATTCATTATCAATCAACAATGCAAGTACTCTAAGCAATTTTTGATTATATTGAATAGGTACTACCTAAAATATGAAAGAATTAAGATTTGGTATTTAAATATAAAGAAATTTATCAACTAAAAAAGATATTCCCTCCGTTTCATATTATATGATGTTTAAGGATTTTACACATAGATTAAGAAATCCTTTAAATTTTTTGTTTTTGTGTAAAACATTAATTAATTGTTTACCTAAACATGCTTTAACCAATATAAACACATCATTCATCATTTAAATTATTGAGAAACACAAAATACCAATTAATTCTACATTGAAAAATGAAAACATCAACTAATTTGAAACAAAATTTTTTTTCTAAAACATCGATTATTATGAAACGGAGGGAGTACGATGTCAACAAAAGTTTGTTAAAAAATAAAATTATTTATTATCTTAAATACAACAACTAAATTAAAACACCAAAAATAACAAAAATGAATTCATATTTATTGAGAAGGTAAAATAAAAAAAATGATTATTCGAAATTAAAAAAAAATGAAATTTAAATAAGTCGAAGATTCGATGAGAACAAAACTAGTTAAAATAAGCATAAAATGAAACTAAACAGAATATCTATCACTTAAGAGCCATTGAACCAAAAGTTGAGGGTTTAGTGGTTTAGTGTGAGAGGCAACTGTTGTCTTCGACTTCGACTTGTCTTACCTTGAGGAAGCGAGAAAAGAGAGAGGAAATGAACCGAGAAGAGGATGTTCTTAGTTCTTAGGAAACCTGAAAGGTAAGATTTATGTTTAACGTTCGATTTTCCCTTAGTGAGACCGCACTTTTATTTGTTTTAAGAGATTAAGAAGTCAATTGAGGTGAAACCGCAAATTTCCGAGCATTAGTGGATTTAGAGTACTGTGAGGGTGATTTCGTAGTGGTAGTATGGTCTTAAGGTTCTGAGCTAGTGTTTGTCTTATGTGGTTTGTGGGTTACTTTGGAAAGGATATGATTAAGTGATGATGCAAGTATTTAGAGTTTTTCAAAACCTCTTATTCTCACTTAGTGTATTTTTTTGTTCGAGGACAAACAAAAGACTAAGTCTGGGGGAGTTGATGTGAGGCGATTTTAGTGTTTTAACCTTAGTGTTTCGTCACGCAATCGAGTCTTTTATCGAGTCAAAATATGTTTTTAGAGTCTTTTATCTCTTTTAGAGTTTTTACAAGTCAAAAGTTGATTTGGAAAATAATGAAGTATTTTGGAGCATATATGGATATATGAAGATTGGAACAATGTAGACGCACAAAAGTTCGACATCCGTTGAAGGTACGTCAAAAAAAACTGGCGTTTCAAAAACTAAGAAAAAGGGTTCCGTCTTCGTAAATACACGTTTTTCTACTTCTTGTATTAGTATCATGCAAATTTATCACTTTTAGATTTAAGTATTTTATTTTACAAATTTTAATTATTTCATATTGTAAAAATTGCGTTACTATAGTATTTTCTGTTTAAGTTTTTAAAAGAGAGTTTAGAAGTTGATTATTTTCTCTTTTGAAGGAATTTTATTGTTTCTCGAGACGTTAATTTTCATTCAATTTTTATTGTGAATATTTCGTTGCTCAAATGTCGAAAAGCTTATGATTTGTTTCTCATACTAATAAAGATGTATACCACAAGTGTTAGCTTTCATTTGGAGGTGGTTTGACATGATTCTAACGGTTAGATCTAAAGTAATGCCAATTTTGGTGAAGACGGGTCAATCTGCTATAGGCATATCGGTTTGATATATCGGTGTCATGGCCGATACTGACTTAAAAACGTGAAAAAATTTACTTTAATTCAGAACCGATCTTGACCGAGGCCCGACCCATTAGGGAAAAGATATGACGTTTTTTATATAAAAAGGTCATTGACACCCTAGGGTTTTTAGCTTTTGCTTTGTTTTGTTCGTGTTTTTGGAGATTGGATCTTGGATGCTTTTGAGTTTTCTTCGTTATTAAACAGAGTTTCTTCTATCCTTATCTCTATTTGATATTATTTTTGCTTTCATCACTAATCATAGCTTTAGAACTAATTATGCTTAGCGAGTATATTCCCTTAGGCAATTGGATTGGGAAAAAATGTTGATCAAATCTAGGGTTAATGTTATTTAGAACCTAAAACTATAAAACTTCTGTCTTGAGTAATAAACCTAAAGCTATAATCGAGTTGGCCATTCGATTATAGTTCGTAGACAACTTTACAACCGAAAGATTGTAAAGAATCCTGATCAAATTACCCAAGAACTAAATCTAGCTTAACCGACAGATCTGTGTTAATAAGCTTAGTGGTTAAATTGAATTGAACTTAATGTATTCTGAAAAACAAACTTTCCAAGACAGTGAGTTAGTTGAATTGTTAGGAAAAGGATATGTGCCAAGACATTGGATTGATCTAAATTCGTTTTCAAAACACAAAATTTACCTTTTTAAAAGACATTGAATAATCCGACGTTTGATCATCCTAATAAGTACCTTAACCCGATTGTTTAGCTTTTTTAATTAATCATTTTTAAATCATCTTTAATCTTGTTTTCAATCTTGATAATCTTTACAAAAACACAAAACCAATCTTTTGTTTAAAACATAGACTAAGATAATTTCTCGCAAGTTTTAGTGTGTTAATTGCTCCTGATTCGTATTGATAAATACTATATTAAGACATTTGAAACAATGAGTGTCACATCTCGTTTATCAAATTGGCGGCGTTGCGGGGGAATCTCGTTTATCAAATTGGCACTGTTGCCGATTTGGGAAATTGATTAACAATTAGAACTTTGAATTTACTTGGGACTACATTTTCTTTGCAGGTTACTAATTTCATCTTGTTTCTTGTCTTTTTCTCAGGTGCATGCACTTACGATGTCAAGGACTAAAAAACCTCTTACCGATGTTTCAAGACATCAAAGCACACAAACGAGCTATCTCTCGACTGAAAAAACAACAACAAGAAGTGTCTCACGAGATCGATTCGAGAGATGGGTGAACAAACAACCGCACGTACAATCGGTACGAATGATATCCCTACCAGGCTTCACTAATTGAAATAGAATCCTACCACCACCTCTGGCCAACAAAAACTTTGAGATCAAGTCAAGCCTCATCACAATGGTCGTGACTCCGAAGTTTCATGGCTTGCCTAATGAAGATCCTTTATATCATATCGATCTTTTTGATATGTTGTGTGGCACTGGGAAGATGGAATGGTGTCACTGAGGACATGTTCAAGCTAAGGTTGTTCCCTTTCTCTTTAGGGGACAAATCCCACCAATGGCAAAAGAATCTACCAATAGATACAATCAAGACTTGGGAAGGTTGCAAAGAAGCTTTATTGACAAAGTTTTTCTCCGTAGTTCGTACCTCGAAGTTGCGGAACGAGATCTCCGGATAACAAAGTCTCTTTTAATATAGAGGAGGATATTAGCAAATGTAAAATTGTATTCTCATTAACTGAATTGGATTTACAAGTGTTATGGACTTTATATACAACAATAGCCCATAAGTAATACTTAGAATATATACAAAGTGATATACTAAGAATACTATATACACTAATAGTCCCCCTCAAGATGGGACATATATATTAAGAAGAACCATCTTGCTAACCAAAGAATTGAAGTGAGCATGATACAATGCTTTGGTAAAAGGATCAAAAAGTTGCAGGGAAGTCTTGACATGAAGTAATTGAAACAGAACTACAACAAGTCTTTCACGGATGCTATGAACATCGGTTTCTATATGCTTAGTCCGTTCATGACAAACATGATTCTTGGAAAGATTCATAGCAGAGGTGTTATCACAAAAAAATAGTGTAGACTTAGCAAGAGGAACATGTAACTCCTTGAGAAAGTTAGTGATCCAAACCAGCTCATCGCTAGCCACAAAAATGCTACGATATTCAGCCTCTGTTGTGCTCTTAGAGACAACATCTTGTTTCTTAGATTTCCAAGAGATCAAGGAAGTACCAATGAATAAGCATGAGCCAGAAGTAGATCTACGAGAGTCTTGGCAGCCAGCATAATCTGCATCAGCAAACATCTGAAGCTGGATCTCTGACTTGGCAGAATAGAAGAGACCTTGACCAATGGTGTCCTTGATGTACTGAAGAATCTTAAGGGCAGCTGAGAATGTGCTTTCCTTGGTGCCTTGGAAAACTGACTAAGCTTATTAACAACAAAAGTAATGTCAGGTCTAGTGATTTGGAGATACATAAGACGACCAATGAGACGTCTATAAGCCTCATCATCAACAAAATCACCTCCACTATCTGAAGAGAACTTGACATGGGGATCCATAGGTATGTGAGAAGGTTTGCAACCAAGTAGACCAGTTTCATCAAGTAATCTAGTGTATACTTACGTTGAAAAACATGAATACCTTCTGTAGACCTTGCAACTTCCAAGCCAAGAAAGTATTTGAGAGAGCCTAGATCCCGTAACTTGAAGAAGGACTGTAGTTGAGACTTTAACAAGTCAACTTCTGAATCATCATTGCTGGAAATAACAATGTCATCAACATATATCAACACACACAGAAACAAGGCAAAAGTGATCTTGAGAAAACAAGTATGATCAGAAGAAGACTGGGTGAAACCCAATGTGGTTAAGGTATGAGAAAATTTTATGAACCACTGTCTTGATGCTTGTTTGAGACCATAAAGTGATTTCTGCAATTTGCAAACTCCATTAGGAGGCAAATTGTCCCCCTTACGAGAAGCATATCCTGGAGGTAGCCTCATATATATCTCTTCATCAAGATCACCATTGAGAAAGGCATTAGAGATGTCTAATTGTGTAAGGGAGAAACCATGAATGGCAAATAGAGCAAGCACCAATTTGACGAAGTGAGCTTAACCACATGGGAGAAAGTCTTAGTATAATCAACACCTTCTTGTTGAGTATACCCTTTAACTACAAGTCTAGCTTTGTATCTCTCAATAGACCCATTTGAATTAAACTTGACCTTGAAAACCCTTTTGCAGCCAATAGGAGTTTTATATGGTGGAAGAGTAGAGATGGCCCAAGTTTCATTGTCCTCTAAAGCATCAACCTCTTCATCCATAGCTTCACACCAAACCAGAATTTCTTTTGTCTCAGCATAGGATTGGGGTTCTTTAGCTTTGTCAATAGAAACCAAAAAAGAAAGATAAAGAGGAGAAACTTTATCATAAGAAAAGAATTGAGAGATTTCATGTATGGTTAAAGATCCTACTGAATGACAGTAGTAATCTTGAAGATAAGAAGGCTTTTTAGTTCTCCTGTGTGATGCTTGATCAGAAGGATCAGGGGCATCTTTTAGAGAATCAACAGAAGGTTGAATCTCTATGGATGTGGATTGTTCCGAAGGAACATCACACTGAATAATAGGAGACACATGAGGTGTTGGAAACTGAGTAGGGAAATAGTGACCTGAATCATGTGAAATCTCAGAACAACAAAAGGAAAGAGCTCTTCATGAAATACAACATGCCGAGAAACATTGACAGATTTAGATTCAATATCAAGAAGCTTATAACCTTTAAAGCCACTAGGGTAGCCAAGAAAGGCACAAGCACGAGCTCTAGGGTCAAATTCATGTATGCTTTTGGGTGATGTGGATGTGTAACAGAGACAACCAAAAACCTTAAGATCAGAATAATATGGAATTTTTGATGTAAGAATTTCAAAAGGACTTTTGTGAGATAGAATAAGAAAAGGAAGCCTATTAATAAGATGAACAAAAGTGTTACATGAGATTGAAAGAAAAGAGATATAGCAACATTTAAAATGTGTTGATGCTTTCTCTCAACAACAGAATTTTGTTGAGGAGTTTCAGGACAAGAGTGATACGCCACAATGCCTTTAGAAAGATAAAGAGAAGTGAATTTGAGTTCGGGAGCATTGTCAGATCTAACCCCTTTAATTTTTCTTTGAAACTGAGTTTCTATCATAGTAATAAAGTTAGGAAAAACCTCTAAGACATCTGATTTAAGAAGATATACCCAAGTAGCCCTAGAACAATCATCAACAATGGTTAAAAAATATTTGAAACCATCATGAGTAGGAACAGAGAAAGGACCCCATGTATCAATATGAATCAGATCAAAAGGATTTTCACTAAGTTTATTACGAGAGACAAAAGGTAAATGTTTTTGTTTTGAAAGATGACATATTTTACAATGGTGATCTACATCAGTTTTGAGTTTTGGTAAAGAAAAAAGAGATTTCATAGGTTGGAGTTTTGACATGGAAGGATGACCTAAACGTTTATGCCAAAGTTTATGACTAACAACAGAAGCATCAATGACATAAGAAGTACATGGACTAGAAAGAGACTCTATATCCAAGAAGTAAAGATTTGCAACTTGTCTACCCATTCCAATCATTAATTCCCGAGTAGGATCATGTATGCCATAAGAAAGTTTATCAAACCATACTCTACAACCTAAGGAATTAGTCAAAGAGCTGACACTAAGAAGATTGAATTTGAATTGAGGAATGTAAAGAACATCATTGAGAATTAAGTTTCGACCCAAGACAATATTTCCTATCCCAACAATGCTCACAAGAATGCCATTTAGCAGATTAACAGTAGTGTTAAGAAGAGGCTTGAAAGAAGTGAAAGAAGATTTTTCATGAGAAATATGGTTAGTGGCTCATGAATCTATCACTCAAGCATTAATAGCATATTGATTGCTATTCAATGAACAGACATATGGCCTATCAATATATGTAAAAGAACAATGGATAGAGGGGTAAAAATTACCAGATATTGGGCCAGTGTTTAAAGATGTGGTTGAAGAAGGAAGTATGGAATTAGCTGAGACAAAATGAATATTTGGTATGGTAGAAGACATGGAGTTGGGAGGTTGAAGCTTGGTACTCGGAAAAGACATCAGTTGTTGAATCTGTGTAGGAGACAATTTATCAGAAGCATCATTCACCATTTCCTCTTCAGATACCACATTAGCCACAATGTCAGAAGTTCTATCTTGTCTTTGATTAGGCTTGAGACTAGTGGGGTATCCATGCTTCTTATAACACTTGTCTACTACATGTCCTGGCTTACCACAAAAGGTACAGTAGGGTATGTATTTCTTGATGTAGTGTGAACCTCCATTACCTTGATAACCAGTAGACTGAATAGGTTTACTATTCTGTTGGTGTTGAGAGGATTGTGATGTCTGAAAAGCTGAGGGTACCAAATCATTTGGTGTAAGCATCCTAGCAGATTTCTGACTATCTTCTTGATCCAACAGATTGTAAACTTCAAAAAGAGTAGACAAAGTCTTCTTCATCAAGATACGACTCCTAATACTCTCATAATTGTCATTGAGACCCATGAGAAAGTCTATAACACAGTTAGTCTCTCTTTCAGCAAGTAAATCTTCAAATGTGGCAGAAGTAACTCGAATGCTAGAAAGTTCTTCCCATAGAGTCTGAGTTTGAGTATGGTAAGAAGATATATCCAAGCTTCTTTGTTGCAATGAATGTATCTGATGCCTGAGTTTGTATAGCCGAGGTAGGTTTGACTTATGAAATCGTGTATGTAGATCTTTCCAAATATCTGATGCATGTTTAATGTAAAGAATACTTGTGTAGATCTTCTTACCAACACTATTCAACAACCAAGACTTCAACATACTATTACAACGACACCATATCTTGTAATACGATCGGATTCATCGAGTTTAGGCACAAATCCATCGAGAAAACCTAGTTTATTCTTAGCCTCTAAGCTAATAGTCATGGCAATGATCCATATACCATATTTATTTCCATCTAGAGGTTCCGAAACTAATACTAAACCACGATGATCAGAACTATGCAGATAATATGGAGAATGAACATTATCTGGTGAATCTGATACCTCGAAACGATCGCGAGACGATTTGGAGAGAGATCGTCGAGCTGAATCACGATTCTCATATCTAGGCTCACGATCGGCGAAATCGATGTGAACACGAGACAGAGAATGACCTGATGCCTCGCCGCGAGATCCAGGAGACAACGCCGTGATTGATATCGGCAATTCTGGAGTGTTGATACGATACTTTGACTTGCAGTTTCGCTTTCCCATTGAGAATCAAATACAACTCCAAATCAAGAGATGTGAAGATGTAGATGCACATGAGAGCAAGACGAAGCAAAGAAAAGAAGAATCGAGCTTAGATAGCTGAGAAACGATGGTGATTCCGACGAAATTCCGGCGAGAAAATGCGAGAAAAGGGACGAAAAAGAGACGAAGCGGAAGACGTTAACGAGAGAGAATATATTGCTCTGATACCATATTAGCAAATGTAAATTTGTATTCTCATTAACTGAATTAGATTTACAAGTGTTATGGGCTTTATATACAACAATAGCCCATAAGTAATACTTAGAATATATACAAAGTCATATACTAAGAATACTATATACACTAATAAAGGATGTATTACAATATTGTTATAATAATCATAAAAATATATAGAGATAATGAACTTATTCTTCTATATAATGTACGTACAAGAAATGATAATAGGATCATACGCTTTTGAGAGAGAGCTATTATTATAGTTGTAGTTGTGATGTCTGTGATTTTATATTATTGTGTTGTCAATTTTACAGTGATACATCAACATATATATAGGAGGAATTTACCGACAATTAAAACTATTTGATATAAATACGCGTGGGCTCCATATTCACTCTTCTACGCCAATTTATGACTTTTGTAACAAATTTCATATTAATTGGGAAATAATTTTTTTGAAAAACCCTATAAAGTGACAATTGTTTTCTAATTATGCCATTGGTATAAGAAAAAACAAACTATACAAAATGAACATAAAAAGGGTTTTTTGTCAAATAAAATAACAAAAAGAAATTTGTAAATAAAAATAGGGAAATTAAGGTGGATATACAATACTTTAGAGGAAATTAGGTAAATATTTGAGTAGTATTGTTCATACGTGTATTGACTATTATACCCTTAGACGAATAATGTAAAATAAATAGATATATATTCTTACTAATAGTCACATAACTAAATATTTATATCTATTCCAACTAAATAGTTTATAGATTTGTCAAATGTATAGTTTAAAGTTAATATATATATATATATATATTCTTATTAAATACATTTCTATTTTAAACTAACTATTTTTAATATATATTCTTCTCTATTTTGAATATTTTATATATATTCTCCTCTCTCTTATCTCTCTCTTTTCCTCTCTCTCCCTCTCTCTCTCTCCTTCTCTCTCTCCCTCTTGATCTCTTCTATATCTCTCTATCTCTCTTCCAAACTCTTTTTTTCCTTTTAAGTAAACATCTAAATAATCAAATAATAGTAATCTATTTGTAAACAATATATATATTCATCTTAACAATCACATATTATGATATTAGCCCAAACTTATCTAAAATAGATACATATTTTCACTTTATTTATTTTCATGTATTCATACACATTTGTATATTTTCCCAAATTTCCATTTTAAAAATAGCTATCTATTTACTTCTTCAAACTTGTTATATCTTCATAGTTAGTTATATTGTACATATTCAATTCAAATAGATAACTATTGTTGAATAACTAACTTCTTCAAACTTGTTATAACTTGTTTACCTATTTAATTCAAATAGATACCTATTGTTGAATAATTATCTCATAAAATATATATTGTCTCATAAATAATTATCTATTTTCCTAAAATCAGTTATCTATAATGAATAAGGTGTTATATCTTTATAGTTATGGTTTATGTTTTAAGTTTTAAGGTTTAAAAGATAATATTTATGTATAAATTACTTATTTAATGCAAATATGTAACTATTATTTATCGATATAGATTATTGTAAATGTAATTTACCTATTTAATTCAAATAGATAACTATTGCTGAAATAGATAGATCCGAGGGCAAAAATGGAAAAAAATATCATCTCTCTTATTTTTTGTTATTTCAGCAAATTAGTGTAATCTTTTGTCATTTTAGCAAATTTTCATCCACCATTTGTATATTTAGCAAATTTACCCATAAAAATATCGTAGATAATAAAAATAAAAATAAAACAATGAAATTAAAGTTTTCTCATTCTTCTTTTAGATATATTTTCCCAATTGTAACAAAAACTTTTATTTTAATCTATATAAATTTTATCATATACTAATATTTATTTAACTACTTATCATTTTTCATCCGGTTATTTTAAGATCCATTTTCATAATTTTCAGTGAAATTTATCAATTACTAGAAACTATTCATAAATCATACCAACAATTTTTTCGTTAATGATAAAAATATTGTATTATACATATTTTAATCTATTTTTTTGGATTACTATAAATTTAGGTTTTATAACCATATTTTTTAATTTTTTTAATCAGTTTTAAAATTCATATCCAAAATTAAACAATAAAAGTCTATATTTGATAATTTGATATTTTTGTAAGACATTCCGCATGTATTATTTCGCAACGGGTCAAAATACATATATATATATATATAATTTATGATATATAACAACTAAATTATATTTTTAATATTAAAACACATATATAATGATAAATAATTTATCATTACATAAATACAAAAATAATTAAAATTGTATTAAACTAATATGTTTTAAAATATTAATCCCGTGCGAGACGCATGGGTGAGAATCTGATTTATAATTAATTCGGTAAGACAAATTTTGAGAAACCATTCAAAATTCTTTACAATTACGTAGGGGTGTAAAAATGTGTCAAAATTAATGGGTTGACCGATCCAACCCAACCCATCAACTCAAATATATCAATTTATTTGAACCAAATGGGTTCATGGGTCATATGGGTTGAAGGGTCAAATGGGTTAGGTCAACATATGTCATATTCAAATGGATTCATGGGTCATTTGGTTGACCATCAAATTTAATTAATCAATTTAAATCTAATTACACAACAACAACAAAAACTAATCAAAAATCGTGAAATCGCGTTAACGTCAAAATCGTGAAATCGCATTAACGTCGAAATCGTGAAATCCTGTTATTGTCGAAATCGTGAAATTTTGTTATCGTCGAAATAGTGAAATCGCGTTAACGTCCTAATCAAGAAATCGCGTTAACGTCAAAATCGTGAAGTCGCGTTAACGGCGAAATCGCGTTAACATCGAAATCATAAAATCGCGTTAACGTCAAAATCGCGAAATTGCGTTAACGTCGAAATCGCGAAATCGTGATAACGTCAAAATCGCGAAATCGCGTTATCATCGAAATCGCGTAAATATTAAAATCGTGAAACCGCGTCAACGTCGAAATAGTGAAATCGTGATATCGCGTTAACGTCGAAATTGTGAAATCGAGATATCGCGTTAACGTCGAAATCTTGAAATCGCGTTAACAAAATCGTGAAATCGCGTTAACGTCGAAATCGTAAAATCCCATTAACAAAATCGTGAAATTGTGTTATCGTCGAAATCGTGAAATCGCGTTAACGGGAAATCGTTAAATCACGTTAACGTCAAAATCGTTAAATCAAGTTAACGTCGAAATCGTTAAATCAAGTTAACTTCGAAATCGTGAAATCGCGTTTTCGTCGAAATCGTGAAATGATGTTATCGTCGAAGTCGTTCAATCAAATTTTCATTCAAAGTATAAATTCACTTTTTACCGCGAAAAATATAAGAATTATATATTTTAATTTTGGGTGAATTTGCTAAATATACAAATGGTGGGTGAAAATTTGCTAAAATAACAAAAATTTAAATTAATTTGCTGAAATTACAAAAAGTAAGAGAGATAAATATTTTTTTCCATTTTTTCCTCTTGGATCTATCTATTTCAGCAATAGTTATCTATTTGAATTAGATAGGTAAATTACATGTACACTAATCTATATCGATGGATAATAGTTACTTATTTGCATTAAATAAATAATTTATTTACAAGTACAAAAAATATTACATTTTAAAGCTTAAAACATAAACCATAACTATAAAGATATAACACCATATTCATTATAGATAACTAATTTTAGGAAAATAGATAATTATTCATGATACAATAGATAATTATTCAGCAATAGTTATCAATTTTAATTAAATAGGTAAATTACATGTACACTAATCTATATCGATGAATAATAGTTATTTATTTGCTTTAAATAAATAATATATTTACAGGTAAAAAAGATTACTTTTTAAACTTTTAAACATAAACCATAACTATGAAGATATAACACCTTATTCATTATAGATAACTATTATTAGAAAAATAGATAATTATTCGTGAGACAATAAGCGACTATTCGTAGAACTGTATGTACAATATAACCAACTCTGAATATATAACAAGTTTGAAGAAGTAAATAGATACCTATTTTTAAAAATATGTATGAACAAAGGTTTAGAAATGAACAGTTTGAGATAATAGAGGGAGAGAGATCGAGAGGGAGATAGAGAAGAAAGAGAAGAGAGAGTAGGGGGAGAGGAAGGGAGATAGAGGGAAAGGGAGGGAGAGAAGGGAGAGAAGGGAGGGTAAAATGATATTTTTAGTCCTATGAAAAAATCCCAAAAAATTTACATAATTTCACCTCAACCTTTAATTTTATATAATTACATAGGTCAATATTGGGTAATCCATTTACCCACGTGATCCACTAAATTAGATGGGTCATGGGTTGACCCAACCCATTAGTTATATGAGTTGGGTCAACCCATGACCCATTAACATTAAACCTATTAGGGTCATGGGTTGAAATGGGTTGGATGACCCAATTTGACATCCATACAATTACGTGTCATACCATTACATAAATTATAGTATAAAGTATAAACTAATTTTAGATAAAAACAAATAAATACCAAAACATGTTCCTATTTAATAGCATTAAAAGTGAAAAATGGAAACTAAAAAAAGAAAAAAAGTAAAATTATTCCTATTTAATAGGATTAAATTTAAAAAACGATATTAAAGAAGATGAAAACAAAAATAAACATAAAACTATTTAATATGTAACATAATGAAAAATTGAGATATTAAGAATATTTCATTTTTGAAAGTCATAGAATATTAAAAATTTATTTAATTTTTTTAAGGAATATAAGTTATATAAAAATTTAATTGTATAAAAGTATATATTATTATTTTGTAAGTAAGCTAAATTTTATTTGTGGGTCTAATTTTAGATTAAATGTAGGTATAATTATAAACTTTGACAAATAATCTGAATAAATATCATGATCTCCACATATTTTAATTTACGTAACGGTACACTAAAGATCACAAAAAGAATTTCAAATAACAAATAATAATTGTAATAAGATTAAATCAAATGCACTTTATATCTAATTTATATGTGTAATTTTGTGTCGGGTTGAAAAATATCATACATAATTTGTAAGATATAACCAATATTCATAATATCAAAACATATTTCAAAATTTATTTTCTATATACATCAATACAAAATTCAATTAAATTGTATCAAATTAATATATATATACTATAAAAGTATAAGAACTTTCTCCCGGTGAATGACACGTGTCCACTCTTGAACTGGTGGATTCAAAAAAGAAAAATTAAGAATTCAAATTGTCATAGACAAGATTCAAACTCGGATTAGAGACTTAAGTAATAGAGAACTTAACCAAATGTGCTATTTCATTTTTCTTGTAATTATTCTTAAACATCTATTCTTATTATTTAAGGAGTGACAATTGCACCCTACTTAACTATTAACTATTAATAGTGTTACAGAAAGCGCTAGGTGCTAACCGGACGATTATCTAGAGCCTAGTGCCTAGAACGCTTAGTCGGAGCCTAGGCGAATTTGTACGTGATATAAATGTTTAGAAAATCATACAATATATTATATATACATAATAGAATATACAAAATATTATAGCTTATAGATAATAAAATCGTTAAAATATTTTTATTATTATTCTATAGTGTTGATATATTTATTTTTTAAATATAAAATATTAAATATCATAATTTATAAATAATAAAATTATATTATGTGATTTTTATAACTTCATAATATTCTAGGCGGATTAAAAGGTAGTCGGGACGGTCTATAATAGCCTAGCGCCTAAGTGCCGCCTAGACGGACGTCTAGAACGCTTTCTTGAACACTGACTATTAATAATACATTTTTATACTATATACAAAAAAATAAATATTTTAAATTAAATAATTATGAATAAATGTACCATTCAAGAAAATCATATGGAAATATGATAAGTTTGATAAACTAACAAAGTGTGGAGAATGTATATGTTTACTATTGGGGTATTTTTAACCTCACATGCATTTAAACTAGCTTGGGAAGCTAAGTCAATCCTCAATTAAAAATAAACTATCATAAAATAATAATAATAATAAAAATAATAATATTCTCATTCATGATATGAGTCAAGTTGTAATATTACAAGAAACAAAACAGTTATGTCTTTAAAGAAATTATAAAAATAAATAAAATAAGTAAATAAGGATGTAAAAAGTTATATAAAATGAATGAACTATTGATCAATGGCTACTCATATGGAAAATATGTAAAAATGAAATGATGTCATAATAGTATAAACAAAGAATAAGTAATGAAGATGAACTACTATTTTGAAAAATTCTTTGTTATCTGTAACCTCATATTACCTTCAAGTTTTGTCTCTTTATCATTTTAACCTAATAGCAAAAAAAAGTAAAACAAAATACTAAATCAACGTTTAAATATTAAGAACGTTATGTATAATATTTTCTTACCAGTAAATGAATAAATATGCGTAATATATGCTACAGGTTTAGTAAACCAAAAAAATTCAAATTAAATATGCGAATAAATAATTTTTTAAAAAAAAGAAAATAAGTTTATTTAGCACTTTACAAATACAAATCTATAATAAAACATTTAAAAGTTTAAAAATATAAAAATCTTAAACATGCGAGTAACGCGGGCATTCCTCTAGGGTGGGCGCGTAGAGTTTTTGAACAAAATGCTTAAATATAGTTATATCATTCAGTAACATAGTCTAAAGGAACATAAAACTCATCATGTGTACATGATATGTATTTTTCTACTTTTATTGTTTTTAGGAATTTAGTTTAATAATTTAGATTAACTTTAATTAGTTATACTATAGTTAGAGTTTAGTGAATAAAAAAGACATCACCTTATGGTTTACGTAAAAAGTTTATTATTTGGATACATAAATTTTTAATAGATAGATGTATAATGAAAACTATATTTTCCATATTAATGAAAAAATGAAATTCATTCGCAACGCATAGGATTGGACATCCACTTAACTAGCACAACTATATTTTTTATTTGGCAAACGAATCAACTCGTTTAGATAAGACATTCAAAATCGTTACATTATATATAACATATTTTAACGAACTTAACGAGTTTAATAAGAGTTTTTCAATTCATTTTAAATGTAGCGCGCATTTCAAATATTAAAAATAATTCAAAAGCTAAAATATCATATATTTTCTATAATAAAAAAGAAAGATTGCTAAATTCTTAAACTGATGTAGAAAACGAATTTTTACAAGGGCATAAATTATTGCTTTATTTAAGTTCAATTAGATTAACATCTTAAATTTCCCAAACCCAATAAAAATACTAATATTTTTATTTATCAATTGCGTTAGCAAACAAAACTATTCAAATATTAATTTAACAAAGCGAAAATATATAAAAAAATTAAATTTAAAATAATTTAAATTTATACTTAACACAAATACTCAATAAATTTATAACAAATACTCCTTTTGTTCCACATAAAATTATGCTTTAAAGATTTTCAGAAAAATTCACGAAGGTTGTAAAATGACTTTAATGACATAAATTTATATTATTTATATTATTTTTATTCTTTTTAATAAAATTAAGGGCTATAATATAGAAAATATGTTGAAAAAACTAAAACTAGGAACAAAAAAATATACTAAAACAACATTTAATAAGAAACATATGTAGTATAACTTAATATTTTAAAATTACAGTACAATTGAATTTTTTCCAGTATGCCTTATAATGTGTTATCTTACAATGTATTACGCGAACGTAAACTTTTCTCTAAAATTGCATAAGAAAACCAAATGATAACTACATTTACGTGCGGGTCCTTCCCTAGTGTTTATAAATATTACACATGTGCAAGACGCACGAATTCGAACCTAATCTTATATTATTAATACCGAAGACGGAGAAAGAAAATTATTATAAAATTACACGTGTCATCATCTGAGCATTTCTGGTCCCACATTATTAAAAATTCATAAAAGCCCAAAACAAAAAACCCAAAACAAAAAGCTTAAATTTAACACAAAATGACTTAAATTGACATAATAAATGGATAATATTAAAAAATGTTGAAAAACCCATAAAATATAATATTAAAAAATTCATAAGAAATACAATTTTATAATTTCTAATAGATCTCTTAATATTTATATATTATATTCTATTACATTGAGTTCAAAATAATGATAAAACATATTGTTCATTTACAAATAACAATATTATTTTGTAAAATTGTATTTAACACCAAAATTCATGTCACATGAAAAAAACTTGAACACACAATTTACTCGGCTCATCGGTTGAACCACCAGTTCCCAAACTTTGAACAAATAATTTTCGGATAAGTTTAAACATGAAAGAGTGATTAAACCTTCCTAGAAAATATGTTTAAAATATTTAAAAAACTAATGAAAAACACAATTTTATAATTTTTCTAATGTTTGTATGTTATATTCTTGCACAAAAGAATAATAAAATATATTGTTCATTTATAAATAACAATATTATTTTGTAAAATTGTATTAAACATCAAAGTTTATGTCAAATGACAAAACTTGAGCAGAAAATTGACTCGAGCCATCGAAAATTCGGTGGTTTTATATATCCGAGGTTTTAATAGTCCGATTTTATGAAAAATAGAGACCGGATTGACATATTTTTCATTGTTAAACGAGTCATATAAAAGTTTCAAAACACTATGTAGTTATTGATTTTTAATGATAAATAGTAAATTATACGTAAAGGTAAATATTCAATATCGAATGATGACAATGATAATCTCTTTCGATGATAAATATTAAAATAGTAATAGTAATAAAATTTTGTAAATAAAACATTATAAAAACCAAAATACAATATATTTTTTATATATACTTCAAATTTAAACTCCGCGTTTAACGCGGATCACATGAGATACAAATTCTTTTTTTTATTTCATTTTATACTACACATTGTTTTTACCAATAAACATTTTTTCTATTACGTAAATTTTTATCCCGCGCTTGGCGCGGGTAAATTCCTAGTATATATTAATAGAGGAAACACTTTGAAAATTTGAGTGAAAAATTAAAAAACGCCCAAAATATGAAATCTCAAAAGTCCATAACATTGAATCTCTAATTACCGAAAATTTTAATATCAAGTTTAAAGAATAATGTTAATTGAAAGTTTAAAGTTCATTATAATTTTTTCGACAAGTAATATATATAGGGAATATATGAATATCCGCCAAATTGTTAAGAAAAACTTATACATAACAAATAAAATTAATTATATTTAAATTATATAAATATAATGAATATTAATGATGATAAAATATCAAACTTTTTTTCAAAAAAAAGTTTATGATACCATTAGAAAACTTTTTAATGATATTTGAGAATTGTCCTAATAAATAAGAATATCCAATTGAAAACAATCAAATTTTTTAAAAAAAAATTTACATGCTAGAAAATGAATTTTTTGTATATACTTACAAAATTTAAACTATGCGCTCAACGCGGATCAAAAAATCTAGTATTATATATATATATAGGAGAATTATAAAACTACACCATTTGAATTACATTTCACAAAACTGCACCATTTCAAAAAAAACTTCACAAAACTACACATAAACACTCAAAATTAAATTCAAATAAACCCTACCTACACAATCATATCCCCTTAATACTATACCCTAAACAATAATTAGCGAATCCAAATGAAAATTTTTTAATATTGGTAATTTTTAAAAGGGTAAATCAAGCTTTTAAAATTTTGAAAGGGTGTAAATTTGTGAAAATATTGAATTAGGTGTAGTTTTGTGAAAGGATGGTTGAAATGGTGTAGTTTTGTGAATTTCTCTATATATATTATCTAAAAAATCTCACTTCAACGGAAATTTTGACGACAGATTCGTTCGGTTTCAGAAAATATGATTTTGTTTCGATTCGGTTCCTCATAGTAAATTTCTCACATGTTTGATTTTTTTTATCGGTTTCGATTTAAATTTTTATGCATCTGGATATTTTCCCAACCCTAAATATAATAAATAACAAACTTCATATTTTATTATAGTTTAAAAGATATCATATTACATTTTATATTAAACTTTTGCTATATGACATATGTAGTAAAAGGAAGGGATGTCCATGAAGCTATCCATCTCATCATTTGTGAATGTTTGTTTGATCATCACGTCAGCACTTTTAAACTACATAACACCAGGCACATTTTATGTCCTCGGTTAAATGCAAAAGAAGAGATCCACTAATTGCTCAGAAATTCGATGCCCCTTTCTCTCCTTCTCGCGCGATTGAAAACTGGTCGTCCTCTTAAATTCTCGCCGGTTACTCATTCACCCTTCAGATTCATATGCTACTTAAAATACTTTCGAAACTCTTGACCTTTTGGATTCATCTTCCCACATAACGCATACATTCTTCTTATTTAAGCACGAACAAATCTATGCTTCTTCTATCTCTCAATCATTTCTTTCACCCATGCTTGCCGCAAGCCGTTTCCAGACTCCACAAATCTGGAATTGTTCACCTTTTTCTTGGTTTTACCAGAGGTATTGCTTTATGATCTTCACACTTATTATGTTCCTTCCATGTTTTCCTTGATCCTATGTAGAGAGTTTTAATGTAAATCAAACCTCTATCAGTCCCCCAAAAGCTTAATACCTAACTTTACTCCATGCAGATCACCGATGCTCAAATTTAAATACATCATCTGATAGGTAAAGTTAACATTATATGTGGTTTATAACCCAACATTGTTTTAAAATATCTCTCATCTCTACGACAATATATGATAAATGTTCACAGGAAAGTGAGCATCACAGGGTCGTAGAGAGAAATCCAACAAGCTTAGACAGAGCCGCGTCAGCCTCAGAAAGAACCACCTAGTACAAACCGTTAAAATTATTCAAAATCGGTTCTCATCTTTGGTAAGTTTTCTTTGACTGCCGAGGTTTAAGCTTTGAGAAGTGGGTCATTAATCAACTCTTTGAGTGAAGCAGAATTATAGCTGTCAATTGGACACAAAGCCCATGGTCTGAAATGGACTGTCCATGGTCAAGCCCACTAATAAATTGTCCAATTGGACAAAAAGTCATATTTGTCCACAATAATATGGATGGACCGTATGGACGTAGGGCTTGTCCATGGCCATAATAATTAAAGTTTTGTAAATAAAATTAAAATCTATTTTCTATTTTTTAACCTAATTGTCTTCTTCTTCACCTTCTCTAATTTCATCGCTTTCCTCTTCATCTTTTTCATGGCTTTCTTCTTTACCTTCTCTAGTTTTTTCTTCTGTTGGATCTAAGCTCGTGACACAAGCATCCACTCCTCTCTCTCTCTCATCAGCAACTTCTTCTTAGAGATTCGTAAAGGTAAAATTAAACATCTTTTTTCTTCATTATTCTATCTTCCTCTCTTAGTTTCAATCTCATATTTGGATGGAATATCTTTGTTGTTAGCTTGTGATGTGATTTTTGTTTGATATATGCATGTGGGTTTTTATAATTTGATATTTCGATGAAATGGAAAAGTGGTAATTTTGAACACTTTCATTTTCTAAGGAAACGAAGGGTAGTCTTTATTTTAAGTAATATTAAGGACACCTTATACTCTGTGTTTTGTTTTTAATGTGTTAGCATGAGAATAATATTGACAGAATGTGCTAAATCTTTGTCATATCTTGGATTTGATTTGGGGTTATATTCTAAATGTAATACAAGCTAACTATATTTTTATATTTTCAAAAAAATGGAGTATGCCACTCAAAATTTGATTGAGGAAGACAACTTTATTCAAGGTGAAGATCATGAGCATGCTAGTGAGAATGAGATAGTTCTTCCTGAAACCGCCTCTTCGAGAGATAGCTCGAAAGAAAAGAAAAAGGTACATCTAGCTCAAGTAGACGTCGTTCTAAATGTTGGAAACATTTTAGAATAGGAAAAACATATCCTGCTGGTAAAAGTGATGTAACATGCAAACATTTTGCTAGGAAGTATTGCTTGAATCTTCGTCGTAGTGGAACTAATAAAATGCGCAGACATTTAGAATCTTGTTCTAAGACTCCTGGTAGTACACCTAGAAGTAATGTTAGAAAGGTTGATATGAAGGTTTTTAGAGAAATGATTGTGGTAGCTATAATTCAACATAATCTACTGTATTCTTTTGTTGAGTATGAAAAAGTTAGGGAAGCTTTCGCTTATCTTAATCCTTCTGTTGAGTTTTGGACTAGAAACACAGCAGTATCGGATGTGTCTAAGGTTTATGAGAAGGAAAAAAAGAAGCTTAAGGAAGGTTATATGTGTCTCACATGCCATTATGTGGATGTTGATTGGGTTTTAAAGACAAAAATATTGTCATTATGTGCTTTCCCGCCTCCGCATAGTGGTGTAGCTATAGCAATGAAGCTTAGTGAGTTGTTAAAAGAGTGGGGCTTAGAGAAGAAGATTTTTTCGATAACAGTGGACAATGCTTCGTCTAATGATAATATGCAAGGGATTTTAAAGAGAAAGTTGCTAAGAGATTTGGTATGCAATGGTGAGTTCTTCCATGTAAGGTGTTCAGCTCACATTTTAAATTTAATTGTACAAGATGGTTTGAGTGTGCTTAGTGGAGCCTTAGATAAAAGTAGGGAAAGTGTCAAGTAAGTGAAGGGGTCTCAGTCAAGAGAAAACGTGTTCCAAAACTGTATGGAAACAGTAGGAATTCAAGCAAAAGCGGGTCTGATTTTGGATGTGAGTACTTGTTGGAACTCCACACATTTGATGCTCTCTAGAGCAATAATTTTTAAGGTTGTGTTACGGAACTTAGCAGAGAGGTTGATAAGTGTTATAAGAGTTTCCCTTCGATTTAGAATGGAAGAGAGGGAGAGTTGATATGTCAGTTCTTGAAACCTTTTGCAGAGATTACGGAATTGATATCTGGATCATCTTATCCCACTTCTAATTTGTACTTTCTACAAGTGTGGTCAATAAGGTGTTGGTTGAGAGATCATGAGTATTCACATGATATAGCTATTTTCAATATGGTGGCTGTTATGAAAGAGAAATTCAACAAATATTGGGAAGATTTTAGTGACATTCTAGCTATTGTTGTTGTGTTAGATCC
Source organism: Cochlearia excelsa (assembly GCA_963556525.1). Taxonomy (NCBI): domain Eukaryota; kingdom Viridiplantae; phylum Streptophyta; class Magnoliopsida; order Brassicales; family Brassicaceae; genus Cochlearia; species Cochlearia excelsa. Next base: position 21,117,514 of record OY748330.1, read on the forward strand.
AAGTCTAAAGTTAACATTTTTAGAGTATTGTTACAATATTTTGGATCCATTGACTTGCATGGAAAAAGTGGCTCACGTGAAAAAAAAAATGGTTCAACTCTTTTGGAGCATACAAGATAAGCACATCTACTGTTACATCTACTATTTCTCAAGTTTCACTACGTAGTGTTCCTTCAGGGTATGATGTAAGTTTTCTAGTCAAATTTCAGGTTTCCACAAATGTTTATTGGTATGTTTTATAACTTTTTAATTAGCTTTTGTCTTTGTTTTGTCTCAGGGATTTCATTCTTTCTTTCTCAGAAGACTGGTGGTAATGGAAAATCTCCTCTATATAGTTATCTAGACGAGCCAATGTTGGATTTTCCTACTTTTAAAACCTTAAATGTGATTGAGTATTGGAAGGAGAATGCAAGTAGGTTTAAAGAATTGGCTTCAATGGCATCCGATGTATTGAGCATCCCTATAACAACTGTGGCTTCAGAATCATCATTCATCATAGGTAGTAGAGTTCTCAACAAATACAGAAGTTGTTTATTACCATCTAATGTGCAAGGTTTGATATGTGCAAGGAATTGGTTTCGGGGGTTTCAAGAAAGTGACGATGACTTTGATTTTGTTGAGGATGAAGGGCAAACAGCACAAACTGATAGGTTGGTTGTGTAAGTCGTGTTTGTTTTTTGTGTCTCGGGATTTGGTGTCTCGTATTCTCTCTCTTTATTACCTTTAAGGCTTCAACATTGTGGATTAAGTGTGTTTTTGAATCAAGTTTTTTTTTAATTTAAGTGTGTTTTTGAATTTAAGTGAGTTTTTGAATTTAAGTGTGTTTTTGAATTTAGTGTGCTTTTACATTAAACAATAATTATTTGTGACATAGTTTTCTGGTACTTGTCATACAAGTTAAGTTTTTTTATCCCTATCTTAATGGGTGTCCATGGGCATTTCTATATGGACATGTGCTTTATTGGACTGGACAATAGTTAGTCCACATTATATTGGACTGGATTGGACAATGTCCACAATACATTGGACTGGACTGAAAAATGTCTATGGACAAGTGGACAAGCCAATTGACAGCTCTAGGCAGAATAGAGGCTAACATTTGGATACAAAAGGGCCATGTGGATAAACCCTCTCATATGAGACACATTGTCAAGATACCTGGAACCGAAAAACCGGAACCGAAGAACCGGAACCGAAAAAAAACGGTTCCGGTTCCACCCTAAATACCCGACGGTTCCACCCTAAGAACCATGGGTATCGGGTAGGAACCGGAACCGAACCGAGAACCGATGGGTAGAAACCGAAGAACCAAAATTTTTTTTTTATACTCCGGTTATTTTTTATATTTTCAGTATTTTTCATATTTTCGAGTATTTTTTATTATTTTTTTATGTTTTGGGGTATTATGTTTTTGGGTATTTTTCTATATCTGGTCTGAAATACTCGGAACCGAACTAGAACCGAAAAATTCGGGTATTTTCCGGTTCTTCAAACAAAGAATCGAACCGACCCAGAACCGATAGGAACCGAACTGAAACCGAACCGAAAAATTGAAAAGGAGTAATTGGGTATTAGAATTCAGGAACCGAAAGAACCGGAACCGAAAAGATTCGACCGGAACCGAACCGAACCGAATACCCCGAATGTCCAACCCTAGTACACACTAAGCATTTTACTCTCCATCCATGTGAGTATGAGTTTATTATAGCTAGCTAGGTAAGTGGATGTACTAATGTAATAGCAACAAGATTGTGACGTTTATGATAGAACTAGCTAGTCTTTATTGATTTTAATGATTAATAAATCTCACATTTCATTGAATATCAATGATCCATAATCGTGAGTTATACACCTTCACCGTGACGTGAATTAAGATCCACCGCTCCATTTCCATGTAACCGCGAGAGTTGAAAGTCTGAACCACCGGTGTAGAGACGATTAGATGACTATCCAAACCATTGGAAGAGTCTCAGTATTGGCGGATTAGCTAAGCTACTAGGATCAGATCTACTCAACAAGTTTATTTTTTTCTTTCTAATTTCTCAATAAACTCTCTATTCATTCTTTTGAGATTTATATCAATCGTTATTAGTTGTTTTTCTAGCTATTTGATTAGAGAGGAAAAAGTGATCAGGCTTTTCGTGACCATTAACGAGCTATCGCATATGTTTTTAATTTTCTCATCATGTATTGCGGGTTAAACAAAGCACTGTAATAAAAGGTATGATCACATCACACCATGTTATCATCATCTTTTAATCTCAAATGACTTTGGTTGGAATGTGACGTTGGATGTTTCTAAAGCTTACTTCTGCTTTTTAGGATTTGGTATAATGAGAGGGGAAAAATTACTTATGATAAAAAATAATTGTAACGATCCCGACCCGGATCCGGGTGTCCGTTACCTTCGAGAGTCTAACCCTTTTCTTTAATGTGATACTAGGAATTTACCCGCGCCAAGCGGGGGATAAAAGTTTACGTAAAAAAATGTTTATTAGTAAAAACAATGTGTAGTATAAAATGAAATAAAAAGAATTTGTATCTCATGTGATCCGCGTTTTAAATTTATTGTATTTAGAAAATATATTGTATTTTGGTTTTTATAACGTTTTATTTACAAAAATTTATTACTATTACTATTTTAATATTTATCATCGAAAAAAGATTATCATTGCCATTTCGATGTTGAATATTTACCTTTACGTATAATTTACTATTTATCATTAAAAACAATAACTACATAGTGTTTTGAAATTTTGATAAGACTCGTTTAACAATAAAAAGTATGTCAATTCGGTCTCTATTTGTCATAAAATCGGACTATTAAAACCTCAAATATATAAAACTACTGAATTTTCAAGGGCTCAAGCCAATTTTGTGCTCAAGTTTTGTCATTTGACATGAACTTTGATGTTTAATACAATTTTACAAAATAATATTGTTATTTATAAATGAACAATATGTTTTATCATTCTTTTGTGCGATAATATAACATACAAACATTAGAAAAATTATAAAATTGGTTTTTCATTGGTTTTTTAAATATTTTAAACATATTTTTCTAAGAAGGTTTAATCACTCTTTCATGTCTAAACTTATCCGAAAATTCTTTGTTCAAAGTTTGGGAACTGGTGGTTCAACCGATGAGTCGGATAAATTGTGTGTTCAAGTTTTTTCATTTGACATGAATTTTGGTGTTAAATACAATTTTACAAAATAATATTGTTATTTGTAAATGAACAATATGTTTTTTCATTATTTAATAGAATATAATATATAAATATTAAGAGATCTATTAGAAATTATAAAATTGTATTTCTTATGATTTTTTTAATATTATATTTTATGGGTTTTTCAACATTTTTTAATATTATTCATTTAATATGTGTCAATTTAAGTCATTTTGTTTTAAATTTGGGCTTTTGTTTTGGGCTTTTATGAATTTTTAATAATGTGGGACCGAAATGCTTTCAGTGATGACACGTGTAATTTTAAAATGATTTTCTCTCTCCGTCTTCTGTATTAATAATATAAGATTAGAGTCTAACCCTTTTTTTAATGTGTTATTAGAGTCTAACCCTTTTATTTAATGTGATATTGTTCGTTTTAGGCCCTAAAGCCTGCACGATTTTGCTCTTGATTTCCTTCCCAAAAGGTCTGACATGAAATTGGGGTTAGACTCTCCCTTATATATTAGATTTTCATTTTCTAACTATCCGATGTGGGACGAATGTTACAATTCACTCTCACTCAAAGGCGCAACGAGGACGTTGCGCACCAGGCTCCAGAGAATCGACCCTCTAGGTCAGAACTAGAGTGACAACTCGCTCTGATACCACTTGTAACGAGTCGGGCGTCGGTTACCTTTGAGAGTCTAACACTTTCTTTAATGTGATATAGTTCGCTTTGGACCTTAAGGCCCGCACGATTTTGCACTTGGTTACCTTCACAAAATGTTTCACATTAAATTGGGGTTAGACTCTAAATATCTGACGTGGGACGAATGTTACAATAATGTTTCTCTAATGTTGTGATAATATTTAAATGGTGCTTTGTCTCAGTTTGCATGTGAGCTTAACTATGAATTTTCTAGACCTATCGGATTGCATAAGCTTTGCAGGATTTGAAAGTAGTTCAGTTTTCATAAAATATAGTCTTGAAAATAGAAGAAAGGTGCTTCCAATTACAAAGGCAAGACTAAGTATTGGATGTTATTTCTTTTGTATTGTATTATATGATGTTTAACTAAGAAAACGAAAGTCCCCATTAAAAAGTTTGATTAATTGTATATATATATAGAACCTAAATTCATATCAAACACTACAAGAAAACTGCTCTTTTACAACGAACATTTTGTTAAATGTTTTAGGTCTTTTGATTTGTTCTATTTTATTTGATTTTCACAAGTTTCTATGCGTATTTTTTATTTATTAACTATAGTATGACCACTAATATTATGTAGTCTTAATTTTTAATTGTTTTGAATAAATGTTAAACATCATTTATAACTTTAAAATTTTGTGCTTTTAGATAGAAAATTTTAGATAATGGGACATATGTAATATATTCCAAAAAGAATTAGTGTAAGAGAGAATTTTCTTATATATTTTCATTTTAGAAATTTGATATACATGTTTTTATTAGTGTTAAATATTATATTGAAAGGTTTTTATTTTAGTTTTATTAATATTGAATGACTTTTATAAATATTAAATGAGTTTTATTAAATGATTTTTAATTGAATTATTTTAATTATTTATGTTGATGATGTGGATGCCTTAGATTGAGAGAGTATTGTGCTATTATATAATAGATTTTGTTTATTGATATAGAAAATTCAAAATTATATGCGATTTAGGTATAAATTAGCATGACCGATACGTTCGTGTAGTAATTCGCACGACGCTGTTAGTTAATGCAGCAATCAACCGTTTTTCCAAGTTTAGGGTGATATAGGTAGAGTAGTTGTACATGTACAACTAAACAAATAGATACATATTTAATTAGCAGCTATAACTAACTTGAGTATTCTATTATTCATTACTCTTTGTACTAAATATAGTACGCTATTTTAACCATTATCTATACACAAAATAGTTGTCTACTACGTAATATTTTAATTTATGCTACCATTTCATGATACATCACATACCAAATAAATGTATACAAAATATATATATCAAAGACCAAATAAATAAATAAATATATATATATATATATATTAATATTAGTTATATATTTTTCAAAAGTTGTTTATATTATAGGTTATATTCGAGTATAATAGAGTGCTATGCAAAAATTAGTCAACTATCTCATTAATAAATTTAATATATTATATTTTTTCAATCTAGAATGTTATTTATTTGAAATGGAGGAAATATCACCTATACATGTTTTATCTTATTATTAGTCATTACTAATTTACTATGTTTAATCCAAAATTTGCTTAGTTTTCGTGAACAAATAAGTATAATAAAGTTGATAAATTTCTTCACTTCTCAAGTTTTTAGATTTTCATTTTTTTGTAAACAATGTAATTTTTGGATTCTCTTTATTTGTGTATTGAAAATATACATCTTTTCTCAAAACCAAATAAAACATACATCTTTTGTTAAAAAACATATATATCTTTCTTAATAGAGTTTTTGGTCAAAAAATACCTTTCTTAATTATGTGATGATATTTTAGTAAGAGAATATAGGTTTCTTTGGTATACGTGATATCTTAAACAAGATTATTATAAATTTATAATCAATATATCATATTAGTCACATAATTGAAATAATATCTAAAATTACTAATATTTTACAACTTTCAAAAAATAAAAATAAATTTCAAATAATCTTCTATTTTTATTTTAGTTTAATAAAAATGATTAACATTACTTTCATATAATATTATTTTTAGATTTTATTTTATATATAATTTTTAAAAAATTATATGTGTCCTCTATACAAAAAATAAATGTGAAATTGGAATACTTTTAGTTACAAAATAAAATTCATAATCACTATATTCTAAAAATATAATATTTTTGTAACCTCCATAATACTAATTACATTTATGCTATTAAATAAGTTAAGTAAAACAAGAAAAATATAAATTTTGGTCAAACGATATTTATTTCTTATAAAATTGACCAACAATAACTTGATATCATCTCATCTCTACTATCTATTTGATTCTTTTTTGTGTTTTTCAAAATTCATAAATCAATTACATACAGAAGTTGAAAAAGTTGGTTCTTAGTTTATTCAAATAACTATAAATTGATAAAGTTTGAATTATGTACACAATTAAATCTTTTTATGATATACACAAAACTAACTAAAAATTATGCTTTTAAGAAATCATTTATACTAAAGAACTTCAAACTTTAATTAACATGTTTGGTTTGAGTTACAAGAACGTTTCAAACTAAATCTTTAAAATAAATCATTTAAGGTAGGGATAAAGGGTGAGTTTCAAAAACATGAAACAAATATAAACAAAAGTTAAGAGCATTGTCAATTACATGTCATATATACCGTAATACATCACTTTTTCTTCCTTCGAACTCAAATTTTTTATACTAATGGATTATTGTTAAAAATAAAGAAAAACACGGTACAAAGAAACCAAAAAAGATGAGATAAAAAAATAAAAAAGATAAAATCACCTTTAGTTTAATAACCAAAAATTATGAGGTATGTGCATCTTATTTAATTGGAATGTTATTATATTTAACATTGTAGGGAAAAATTAATATATTAAACAATTTATATATGTTTAATGATATAAATATTTAATAGTATGAGAAACAAATCATAATCTTTTCGACATTTGAACAACAAAATATTCACAATAAAAATTGATTAAAAAGTAACATCTCGAGAAACAATAGAATTCATTCAAAAGAGAAAATTATCAACCTCTAAACTCTATGTGTATTTGGCGTTACATCAATGTTTGTTCAAAATAATTTTTCCCTCATAAATCTTCTATCACGATTTGGATCCGAACATTCATTATCAATCAACAATGCAAGTACTCTAAGCAATTTTTGATTATATTGAATAGGTACTACCTAAAATATGAAAGAATTAAGATTTGGTATTTAAATATAAAGAAATTTATCAACTAAAAAAGATATTCCCTCCGTTTCATATTATATGATGTTTAAGGATTTTACACATAGATTAAGAAATCCTTTAAATTTTTTGTTTTTGTGTAAAACATTAATTAATTGTTTACCTAAACATGCTTTAACCAATATAAACACATCATTCATCATTTAAATTATTGAGAAACACAAAATACCAATTAATTCTACATTGAAAAATGAAAACATCAACTAATTTGAAACAAAATTTTTTTTCTAAAACATCGATTATTATGAAACGGAGGGAGTACGATGTCAACAAAAGTTTGTTAAAAAATAAAATTATTTATTATCTTAAATACAACAACTAAATTAAAACACCAAAAATAACAAAAATGAATTCATATTTATTGAGAAGGTAAAATAAAAAAAATGATTATTCGAAATTAAAAAAAAATGAAATTTAAATAAGTCGAAGATTCGATGAGAACAAAACTAGTTAAAATAAGCATAAAATGAAACTAAACAGAATATCTATCACTTAAGAGCCATTGAACCAAAAGTTGAGGGTTTAGTGGTTTAGTGTGAGAGGCAACTGTTGTCTTCGACTTCGACTTGTCTTACCTTGAGGAAGCGAGAAAAGAGAGAGGAAATGAACCAGAAGAGGATGTTCTTAGTTCTTAGGAAACCTGAAAGGTAAGATTTATGTTTAACGTTCGATTTTCCCTTAGTGAGACCGCACTTTTATTTGTTTTAAGAGATTAAGAAGTCAATTGAGGTGAAACCGCAAATTTCCGAGCATTAGTGGATTTAGAGTACTGTGAGGGTGATTTCGTAGTGGTAGTATGGTCTTAAGGTTCTGAGCTAGTGTTTGTCTTATGTGGTTTGTGGGTTACTTTGGAAAGGATATGATTAAGTGATGATGCAAGTATTTAGAGTTTTTCAAAACCTCTTATTCTCACTTAGTGTATTTTTTTGTTCGAGGACAAACAAAAGACTAAGTCCGGGAGTTGATGTGAGGCGATTTTAGTGTTTTAACCTTAGTGTTTCGTCACGCAATCGAGTCTTTTATCGAGTCAAAATATGTTTTTAGAGTCTTTTATCTCTTTTAGAGTTTTTACAAGTCAAAAGTTGATTTGGAAAATAATGAAGTATTTTGGAGCATATATGGATATATGAAGATTGGAACAATGTAGACGCACAAAAGTTCGACATCCGTTGAAGGTACGTCAAAAAAAACTGGCGTTTCAAAAACTAAGAAAAAGGGTTCCGTCTTCGTAAATACACGTTTTTCTACTTCTTGTATTAGTATCATGCAAATTTATCACTTTTAGATTTAAGTATTTTATTTTACAAATTTTAATTATTTCATATTGTAAAAATTGCGTTACTATAGTATTTTCTGTTTAAGTTTTTAAAAGAGAGTTTAGAAGTTGATTATTTTCTCTTTTGAAGGAATTTTATTGTTTCTCGAGACGTTAATTTTCATTCAATTTTTATTGTGAATATTTCGTTGCTCAAATGTCGAAAAGCTTATGATTTGTTTCTCATACTATTAAAGATGTATACCACAAGTGTTAGCTTTCATTTGGAGGTGGTTTGACATGATTCTAACGGTTAGATCTAAAGTAATGCCAATTTTGGTGAAGACGGGTCAATCTGCTATAGGCATATCGGTTTGATATATCGGTGTCATGGCCGATACTGACTTAAAAACGTGAAAAAATTTACTTTAATTCAGAACCGATCTTGACCGAGGCCCGACCCATTAGGGAAAAGATATGACGTTTTTTATATAAAAAGGTCATTGACACCCTAGGGTTTTTAGCTTTTGCTTTGTTTTGTTCGTGTTTTTGGAGATTGGATCTTGGATGCTTTTGAGTTTTCTTCGTTATTAAACAGAGTTTCTTCTATCCTTATCTCTATTTGATATTATTTTTGCTTTCATCACTAATCATAGCTTTAGAACTAATTATGCTTAGCGAGTATATTCCCTTAGGCAATTGGATTGGGAAAAAATGTTGATCAAATCTAGGGTTAATGTTATTTAGAACCTAAAACTATAAAACTTCTGTCTTGAGTAATAAACCTAAAGCTATAATCGAGTTGGCCATTCGATTATAGTTCGTAGACAACTTTACAACCGAAAGATTGTAAAGAATCCTGATCAAATTACCCAAGAACTAAGTCTAGCTTAACCGACAGATCTGTGTTAATAAGCTTAGTGGTTAAATTGAATTGAACTTAATGTATTCTGAAAAACAAACTTTCCAAGACAGTGAGTTAGTTGAATTGTTAGGAAAAGGATATGTGCCAAGACATTGGATTGATCTAAATTCGTTTTCAAAACACAAAATTTACCTTTTTAAAAGACATTGAATAATCCGACGTTTGATCATCCTAATAAGTACCTTAACCCGATTGTTTAGCTTTTTTAATTAATCATTTTTAAATCATCTTTAATCTTGTTTTCAATCTTGATAATCTTTACAAAAACACAAAACCAATCTTTTGTTTAAAACATAGACTAAGATAATTTCTCGCAAGTTTTAGTGTGTTAATTGCTCCTGATTCGTATTGATAAATACTATATTAAGACATTTGAAACAATGAGTGTCACATCTCGTTTATCAAATTGGCGGCGTTGCGGGGGAATCTCGTTTATCAAATTGGCACTGTTGCCGATTTGGGAAATCGATTAACAATTAGAACTTTGAATTTACTTGGGACTACATTTTCTTTGCAGGTTACTAATTTCATCTTGTTTCTTGTCTTTTTCTCAGGTGCATGCACTTACGATGTCAAGGACTAAAAAACCTCTTACCGATGTTTCAAGACATCAAAGCACACAAACGAGCTATCTCTCGACTGAAAAAACAACAACAAGAAGTGTCTCACGAGATCGATTCAGAGATGGGTGAACAAACAACCGCACGTACAATCGGTACGAATGATATCCCTACCAGCTTCACTAATTGAAATAGAATCCTACCACCACCTCTGGCCAACAAAAACTTTGAGATCAAGTCAAGCCTCATCACAATGGTCGTGACTCCGAAGTTTCATGGCTTGCCTAATGAAGATCCTTTATATCATATCGATCTTTTTGATATGTTGTGTGGCACTGGGAAGATGGAATGGTGTCACTGAGGACATGTTCAAGCTAAGGTTGTTCCCTTTCTCTTTAGGGGACAAATCCCACCAATGGCAAAAGAATCTACCAATAGATACAATCAAGACTTGGGAAGGTTGCAAAGAAGCTTTATTGACAAAGTTTTTCTCCGTAGTTCGTACCTCGAAGTTGCGGAACGAGATCTCCGGATAACAAAGTCTCTTTTAATATAGAGGAGGATATTAGCAAATGTAAAATTGTATTCTCATTAACTGAATTGGATTTACAAGTGTTATGGACTTTATATACAACAATAGCCCATAAGTAATACTTAGAATATATACAAAGTGATATACTAAGAATACTATATACACTAATAGTCCCCCTCAAGATGGGACATATATATTAAGAAGAACCATCTTGCTAACCAAAGAATTGAAGTGAGCATGATACAATGCTTTGGTAAAAGGATCAAAAAGTTGCAGGGAAGTCTTGACATGAAGTAATTGAAACAGAACTACAACAAGTCTTTCACGGATGCTATGAACATCGGTTTCTATATGCTTAGTCCGTTCATGACAAACATGATTCTTGGAAAGATTCATAGCAGAGGTGTTATCACAAAAAAATAGTGTAGACTTAGCAAGAGGAACATGTAACTCCTTGAGAAAGTTAGTGATCCAAACCAGCTCATCGCTAGCCACAAAAATGCTACGATATTCAGCCTCTGTTGTGCTCTTAGAGACAACATCTTGTTTCTTAGATTTCCAAGAGATCAAGGAAGTACCAATGAATAAGCATGAGCCAGAAGTAGATCTACGAGAGTCTTGGCAGCCAGCATAATCTGCATCAGCAAACATCTGAAGCTGGATCTCTGACTTGGCAGAATAGAAGAGACCTTGACCAATGGTGTCCTTGATGTACTTGAAGAATCTTAAGGGCAGGGCAGCCTGAGAATGTGCTTTCCTTGGTGCCTTGGAAAACCGACTAAGCTTATTAACAACAAAAGTAATGTCGGTCTAGTGATTTGGAGATACATAAGACGACCAATGAGACGTCTATAAGCCTCATCATCAACAAAATCACCTCCACTATCTGAAGAGAACTTGACATGGGGATCCATAGGTATGTGAGAAGGTTTGCAACCAAGTAGACCAGTTTCATCAAGTAATCTAGTGCATACTTACGTTGAAAAACATGAATACCTTCTGTAGACCTTGCAACTTCCAAGCCAAGAAAGTATTTGAGAGGGCCTAGATCCCGTAACTTGAAGAAGGACTGTAGTTGAGACTTTAACAAGTCAACTTCTGAATCATCATTGCTGGAAATAACAATGTCATCAACATATATCAACACACACAGAAACAAGGCAAAAGTGATCTTGAGAAAACAAGTATGATCAGAAGAAGACTGGGTGAAACCCAATGTGGTTAAGGTATGAGAAAATTTTATGAACCACTGTCTTGATGCTTGTTTGAGACCATAAAGTGATTTCTGCAATTTGCAAACTCCATTAGGAGGCAAATTGTCCCCCTTACGAGAAGCATATCCTGGAGGTAGCCTCATATATATCTCTTCATCAAGATCACCATTGAGAAAGGCATTAGAGATGTCTAATTGTGTAAGGGAGAAACCATGAATGGCAAATAGAGCAAGCACCAATTTGACAGAAGTGAGCTTAACCACATGGGAGAAAGTCTTAGTATAATCAACACCTTCTTGTTGAGTATACCCTTTAACTACAAGTCTAGCTTTGTATCTCTCAATAGACCCATTTGAATTAAACTTGACCTTGAAAACCCTTTTGCAGCCAATAGGAGTTTTATATGGTGGAAGAGTAGAGATGGCCCAAGTTTCATTGTCCTCTAAAGCATCAACCTCTTCATCCATAGCTTCACACCAAACCAGAATTTCTTTTGTCTCGGCATAGGATTGGGGTTCTTTAGCTTTGTCAATAGAAACCAAAAAAGAAAGATAAAGAGGAGAAACTTTATCATAAGAAAAGAATTGAGAGATTTCATGTATGGTTAAAGATCCTACTGAATGACAGTAGTAATCTTGAAGATAAGAAGGCTTTTTAGTTCTCCTGTGTGATGCTTGATCGAAGGATCGGGGGCATCTTTTAGAGAATAAGGTTGAATCTCTATGGATGTGGATTGTTCCGAAGGAACATCACACTGAATAATAGGAGACACATGAGGTGTTGGAAACCGAGTAGGGAAATAGTGACCCGAATCATGTGAAATCTCGAACAACAAAAGGAAAGAGCTCTTCATGAAATACAACATGCCGAGAAACATTGACAGATTTAGATTCAATATCAAGAAGCTTATAACCTTTAAAGCCACTAGGGTAGCCAAGAAAGGCACAAGCACGAGCTCTAGGGTCAAATTCATGTATGCTTTTGGGTGATGTGGATGTGTAACGAGAGACAACCAAAAACCTTAAGATCAGAATAATATGGAATTTTTGATGTAAGAATTTCAAAAGGACTTTTGTGAGATAGAATAAGAAAAGGAAGCCTATTAATAAGATGAACAGAAGTGTTACATGAGATTGAAAGAAAAGAGATATAGCAACATTTAAAATGTGTTGATGCTTTCTCTCAACAACAGAATTTTGTTGAGGAGTTTCAGGACAAGAGTGATACGCCACAATGCCTTTAGAAAGATAAAGAGAAGTGAATTTGAGTTCAGGAGCATTGTCAGATCTAACCCCTTTAATTTTTCTTTGAAACTGAGTTTCTATCATAGTAATAAAGTTAGGAAAAACCTCTAAGACATCTGATTTAAGAAGATATACCCAAGTAGCCCTAGAACAATCATCAACAATGGTTAAAAAATATTTGAAACCATCATGAGTAGGAACAGAGAAAGGACCCCATGTATCAATATGAATCAGATCAAAAGGATTTTCACTAAGTTTATTACGAGAGACAAAAGGTAAATGTTTTTGTTTTGAAAGATGACATATTTTACAATGGTGATCTACATCAGTTTTGAGTTTTGGTAAAGAAAAAAGAGATTTCATAGGTTGGAGTTTTGACATGGAAGGATGACCTAAACGTTTATGCCAAAGTTTATGACTAACAACAGAAGCATCAATGACATAAGAAGTACATGGACTAGAAAGAGACTCTATATCCAAGAAGTAAAGATTTGCAACTTGTCTACCCATTCCAATCATTAATTCCCGAGTAGGATCATGTATGCCATAAGAAAGTTTATCAAACCATACTCTACAACCTAAGGAATTAGTCAAAGAGCCGACACTAAGAAGATTGAATTTGAATTGAGGAATGTAAAGAACATCATTGAGAATTAAGTTTCGACCCAAGACAATATTTCCTATCCCAACAATGCTCACAAGAATGCCATTTAGCAGAGTTAACAGTAGTGTTAAGAAGAGGCTTGAAAGAAGTGAAAGAAGATTTTTCATGAGAAATATGGTTAGTGGCTCATGAATCTATCACTCAAGCATTAATAGCATATTGATTGCTATTCAATGAACAGACATATGGCTTATCAATATATGTAAAAGAACAATGGATAGAGGGGTAAAAATTACCAGATATTGGGCCAGTGTTTAAAGATGTGGTTGAAGAAGGAAGTATGGAATTAGCTGAGACAAAATGAATATTTGGTATGGTAGAAGACATGGAGTTGGGAGGTTGAAGCTTGGTACTCGGAAAAGACATCAGTTGTTGAATCTGTGTAGGAGACAATTTATCAGAAGCATCATTCACCATTTCCTCTTCAGATACCACATTAGCCACAATGTCAGAAGTTCTATCTTGTCTTTGATTAGGCTTGAGACTAGTGGGGTATCCATGCTTCTTATAACACTTGTCTACTACATGTCCTGGCTTACCACAAAAGGTACAGTAGGGTATGTATTTCTTGATGTAGTGTGAACCTCCATTACCTTGATAACCGATGACCGAATAGGTTTACTATTCGTTGGTGTTGAGAGGATTGTGATGTACGAAAAGCCGAGGGTACCAAATCATTTGGTGTAAGCATCCTAGCAGATTTCTGACTATCTTCTTGATCCAACAGATTGTAAACTTCAAAAAGAGTAGACAAAGTCTTCTTCATCAAGATACGACTCCTAATACTCTCATAATTGTCATTGAGACCCATGAGAAAGTCTATAACACAGTTAGTCTCTCTTTCAGCAAGTAAATCTTCAAATGTGGGAAGTAACTCGAATGCTAGAAAGTTCTTCCCATAGAGTCTGAGTTTGAGTATGGTAAGAAGATAGATCCAAGCTTCTTTGTTGCAATGAATGTATCTGATGCCTGAGTTTGTATAGCCGAGGTAGGTTTGACTTATGAAATCGTGTATGTAGATCTTTCCAAATATCTGATGCATGTTTAATGTAAAGAATACTTGTGTAGATCTTCTTACCAACACTATTCAACAACCAAGACTTCAACATACTATTACAACGACACCATATCTTGTAATACTGATCAGATTCATCAGGTTTAGGCACAAATCCATCGAGAAAACCTAGTTTATTCTTAGCCTCTAAGCTAATAGTCATGGCAATGATCCATATACCATATTTATTTCCATCTAGAGGTTCCGAAACTAATACTAAACCACGATGATCAGAACTATGCAGATAATATGGAGAATGAACATTATCTGGTGAATCTGATACCTCGAAACGATCGCGAGACGATTTGGAGAGGGATCGTCGAGCTGAATCACGATTCTCATATCTAGGCTCACGATCGGCGAAATCGATGTGAACACGAGACAGAGAATGACCTGATGCCTCGCCGCGAGATCCAGGAGACAACGCCGTGATTGATATCGGCAATTCTGGAGTGTTGATACGATACTTTGACTTGCAGTTTCGCTTTCCCATTGAGAATCAAATACAACTCCAAATCAAGAGATGTGAAGATGTAGATGCACATGAGAGCAAGACGAAGCAAAGAAAAGAAGAATCGAGCTTAGATAGCTGAGAAACGATGGTGATTCCGACGAAATTCCGGCGAGAAAATGCGAGAAAAGGGACGAAAAAGAGACGAAGCGGAAGACGTTAACGAGAGAGAATATATTGCTCTGATACCATATTAGCAAATGTAAATTTGTATTCTCATTAACTGAATTAGATTTACAAGTGTTATGGGCTTTATATACAACAATAGCCCATAAGTAATACTTAGAATATATACAAAGTCATATACTAAGAATACTATATACACTAATAAAGGATGTATTACAATATTGTTATAATAATCATAAAAATATATAGAGATAATGAACTTATTCTTCTATATAATGTACGTACAAGAAATGATAATAGGATCATACGCTTTTGAGAGAGAGCTATTATTATAGTTGTAGTTGTGATGTCTGTGATTTTATATTATTGTGTTGTCAATTTTACAGTGATACATCAACATATATATAGGAGGAATTTACCGACAATTAAAACTATTTGATATAAATACGCGTGGGCTCCATATTCACTCTTCTACGCCAATTTATGACTTTTGTAACAAATTTCATATTAATTGGGAAATAATTTTTTTGAAAAACCCTATAAAGTGACAATTGTTTTCTAATTATGCCATTGGTATAAGAAAAAACAAACTATACAAAATGAACATAAAAAGGGTTTTTTGTCAAATAAAATAACAAAAAGAAATTTGTAAATAAAAATAGGGAAATTAAGGTGGATATACAATACTTTAGAGGAAATTAGGTAAATATTTGAGTAGTATTGTTCATACGTGTATTGACTATTATACCCTTAGACGAATAATGTAAAATAAATAGATATATATTCTTACTAATAGTCACATAACTAAATATTTATATCTATTCCAACTAAATAGTTTATAGATTTGTCAAATGTATAGTTTAAAGTTAATATATATATATATATATATTCTTATTAAATACATTTCTATTTTAAACTAACTATTTTTAATATATATTCTTCTCTATTTTGAATATTTTATATATATTCTCCTCTCTCTTATCTCTCTCTTTTCCTCTCTCTCCCTCTCTCTCCTCTCCTTCTCTCTCTCCCTCTTGATCTCTTCTATATCTCTCTATCTCTCTTCCAAACTCTTTTTTTCCTTTTAAGTAAACATCTAAATAATCAAATAATAGTAATCTATTTGTAAACAATATATATATTCATCTTAACAATCACATATTATGATATTAGCCCAAACTTATCTAAAATAGATACATATTTTCACTTTATTTATTTTCATGTATTCATACACATTTGTATATTTTCCCAAATTTCCATTTTAAAAATAGCTATCTATTTACTTCTTCAAACTTGTTATATCTTCATAGTTAGTTATATTGTACATATTCAATTCAAATAGATAACTATTGTTGAATAACTAACTTCTTCAAACTTGTTATAACTTGTTTACCTATTTAATTCAAATAGATACCTATTGTTGAATAATTATCTCATAAAATATATATTGTCTCATAAATAATTATCTATTTTCCTAAAATCAGTTATCTATAATGAATAAGGTGTTATATCTTTATAGTTATGGTTTATGTTTTAAGTTTTAAGGTTTAAAAGATAATATTTATGTATAAATTACTTATTTAATGCAAATATGTAACTATTATTTATCGATATAGATTATTGTAAATGTAATTTACCTATTTAATTCAAATAGATAACTATTGCTGAAATAGATAGATCCGAGGGCAAAAATGGAAAAAAATATCATCTCTCTTATTTTTTGTTATTTCAGCAAATTAGTGTAATCTTTTGTCATTTTAGCAAATTTTCATCCACCATTTGTATATTTAGCAAATTTACCCATAAAAATATCGTAGATAATAAAAATAAAAATAAAACAATGAAATTAAAGTTTTCTCATTCTTCTTTTAGATATATTTTCCCAATTGTAACAAAAACTTTTATTTTAATCTATATAAATTTTATCATATACTAATATTTATTTAACTACTTATCATTTTTCATCCGGTTATTTTAAGATCCATTTTCATAATTTTCAGTGAAATTTATCAATTACTAGAAACTATTCATAAATCATACCAACAATTTTTTCGTTAATGATAAAAATATTGTATTATACATATTTTAATCTATTTTTTTGGATTACTATAAATTTAGGTTTTATAACCATATTTTTTAATTTTTTTAATCAGTTTTAAAATTCATATCCAAAATTAAACAATAAAAGTCTATATTTGATAATTTGATATTTTTGTAAGACATTCCGCATGTATTATTTCGCAACGGGTCAAAATACATATATATATATATAATTTATGATATATAACTAAATTATATTTTTAATATTAAAACACATATATAATGATAAATAATTTATCATTACATAAATACAAAAATAATTAAAATTGTATTAAACTAATATGTTTTAAAATATTAATCCCGTGCGAGACGCATGGGTGAGAATCTGATTTATAATTAATTCGGTAAGACAAATTTTGAGAAACCATTCAAAATTCTTTACAATTACGTAGGGGTGTAAAAATGTGTCAAAATTAATGGGTTGACCCGATCCAACCCAACCCATCAACTCAAATATATCAATTTATTTGAACCAAATGGGTTCATGGGTCATATGGGTTGAAGGGTCAAATGGGTTAGGTCAACATATGTCATATTCAAATGGATTCATGGGTCATTTGGTTGACCATCAAATTTAATTAATCAATTTAAATCTAATTACACAACAACAACAAAAACTAATCAAAAATCGTGAAATCGCGTTAACGTCAAAATCGTGAAATCGCATTAACGTCGAAATCGTGAAATCCTGTTATTGTCGAAATCGTGAAATTTTGTTATCGTCGAAATAGTGAAATCGCGTTAACGTCCTAATCAAGAAATCGCGTTAACGTCAAAATCGTGAAGTCGCGTTAACGGCGAAATCGCGTTAACATCGAAATCATAAAATCGCGTTAACGTCAAAATCGCGAAATTGCGTTAACGTCGAAATCGCGAAATCGTGATAACGTCAAAATCGCGAAATCGCGTTATCATCGAAATCGCGTAAATATTAAAATCGTGTTTTCGTCGAAATCGTGAAACCGCGTCAACGTCGAAATAGTGAAATCGTGATATCGCGTTAACGTCGAAATTGTGAAATCGAGATATCGCGTTAACGTCGAAATCTTGAAATCGCGTTAACAAAATCGTGAAATCGCGTTAACGTCGAAATCGTAAAATCCCATTAACAAAATCGTGAAATTGTGTTATCGTCGAAATCGTGAAATCGCGTTAACGGGGAAATCGTTAAATCACGTTAACGTCAAAATCGTTAAATCAAGTTAACGTCGAAATCGTTAAATCAAGTTAACTTCGAAATCGTGAAATCGCGTTTTCGTCGAAATCGTGAAATGATGTTATCGTCGAAGTCGTTCAATCAAATTTTCATTCAAAGTATAAATTCACTTTTTACCGCGAAAAATATAAGAATTATATATTTTAATTTTGGGTGAATTTGCTAAATATACAAATGGTGGGTGAAAATTTGCTAAAATAACAAAAATTTAAATTAATTTGCTGAAATTACAAAAAGTAAGAGAGATAAATATTTTTTTCCATTTTTTCCTCTTGGATCTATCTATTTCAAGCAATAGTTATCTATTTGAAAGATAGGTAAATTACATGTACACTAATATTACGATGGATAATATTTTAAAGCTTAAAATTTGCATTAAATAAATAATTTATACAAACTAATTTTAAAGCTTAAATACATAAACCATAACTATAAAGATATAACACCATATTCATTATAGATAACTAATTTTAGGAAAATAGATAATTATTCATGATACAATAGATAATTATTCAGCAATAGTTATCAATTTTAATTAAATAGGTAAATTACATGTACACTAATCTATATCGATGAATAATAGTTATTTATTTGCTTTAAATAAATAATATATTTACAGGTAAAAAAGATTACTTTTTAAACTTTTAAACATAAACCATAACTATGAAGATATAACACCTTATTCATTATAGATAACTATTATTAGAAAAATAGATAATTATTCGTGAGACAATAAGCGACTATTCGTAGAACTGTATGTACAATATAACCAACTATGAATATATAACAAGTTTGAAGAAGTAAATAGATACCTATTTTTAAAAATATGTATGAACAAAGGTTTAGAAATGAACAGTTTGAGATAATAGAGGGAGAGAGATCGAGAGGGAGATAGAGAAGAAAGAGAAGAGAGAGTAGGGGGAGAGGAAGGGAGATAGAGGGAAAGGGAGGGAGAGAAGGGAGAGAAGGGAGGGTAAAATGATATTTTTAGTCCTATGAAAAAATCCCAAAAAATTTACATAATTTCACCTCAACCTTTAATTTTATATAATTACATAGGTCAATATTGGGTAATCCATTTACCCACGTGATCCACTAAATTAGATGGGTCATGGGTTGACCCAACCCATTAGTTATATGAGTTGGGTCAACCCATGACCCATTAACATTAAACCTATTAGGGTCATGGGTTGAAATGGGTTGGATGACCCAATTTGACATCCATACAATTACGTGTCATACCATTACATAAATTATAGTATAAAGTATAAACTAATTTTAGATAAAAACAAATAAATACCAAAACATGTTCCTATTTAATAGCATTAAAAGTGAAAAATGGAAACTAAAAAAAGAAAAAAAAGTAAAATTATTCCTATTTAATAGGATTAAATTTAAAAAACGATATTAAAGAAGATGAAAACAAAAATAAACATAAAACTATTTAATATGTAACATAATGAAAAATTGAGATATTAAGAATATTTCATTTTTGGAAAGTCATAGAATATTAAAAATTTATTTAATTTTTTTAAGGAATATAAGTTATATAAAAATTTAATTGTATAAAAGTATATATTATTATTTTGTAAGTAAGCTAAATTTTATTTGTGGGTCTAATTTTAGATTAAATGTAGGTATAATTATAAACTTTGACAAATAATCTGAATAAATATCATGATCTCCACATATTTTAATTTACGTAACGGTACACTAAAGATCACAAAAAGAATTTCAAATAACAAATAATAATTGTAATAAGATTAAATCAAATGCACTTTATATCTAATTTATATGTGTAATTTTGTGTCGGGTTGAAAAATATCATACATAATTTGTAAGATATAACCAATATTCATAATATCAAAACATATTTCAAAATTTATTTTCTATATACATCAATACAAAATTCAATTAAATTGTATCAAATTAATATATATATACTATAAAAGTATAAGAACTTTCTCCCGGTGAATGACACGTGTCCACTCTTGAACTGGTGGATTCAAAAAAGAAAAAATTAAGAATTCAAATTGTCATAGACAAGATTCAAACTCGGATTAGAGACTTAAGTAATAGAGAACTTAACCAAATGTGCTATTTCATTTTTCTTGTAATTATTCTTAAACATCTATTCTTATTATTTAAGGAGTGACAATTGCACCCTACTTAACTATTAACTATTAATAGTGTTACAGAAAGCGCTAGGTGCTAACCGGACGATTATCTAGAGCCTAGTGCCTAGAACGCTTAGTCGGAGCCTAGGCGAATTTGTACGTGATATAAATGTTTAGAAAATCATACAATATATTATATATACATAATAGAATATACAAAATATTATAGCTTATAGATAATAAAATCGTTAAAATATTTTTATTATTATTCTATAGTGTTGATATATTTATTTTTTAAATATAAAATATTAAATATCATAATTTATAAATAATAAAATTATATTATGTGATTTTTATAACTTCATAATATTCTAGGCGGATTAAAAGGTAGTCGGGACGGTCTATAATAGCCTAGCGCCTAAGTGCCGCCTAGACGGACGTCTAGAACGCTTTCTTGAACACTGACTATTAATAATACATTTTTATACTATATACAAAAAAATAAATATTTTAAATTAAATAATTATGAATAAATGTACCATTCAAGAAAATCATATGGAAATATGATAAGTTTGATAAACTAACAAAGTGTGGAGAATGTATATGTTTACTATTGGGGTATTTTTAACCTCACATGCATTTAAACTAGCTTGGGAAGCTAAGTCAATCCTCAATTAAAAATAAACTATCATAAAATAATAATAATAATAAAAATAATAATATTCTCATTCATGATATGAGTCAAGTTGTAATATTACAAGAAACAAAACAGTTATGTCTTTAAAGAAATTATAAAAATAAATAAAATAAGTAAATAAGGATGTAAAAAGTTATATAAAATGAATGAACTATTGATCAATGGCTACTCATATGGAAAATATGTAAAAATGAAATGATGTCATAATAGTATAAACAAAGAATAAGTAATGAAGATGAACTACTATTTTGAAAAATTCTTTGTTATCTGTAACCTCATATTACCTTCAAGTTTTGTCTCTTTATCATTTTAACCTAATAGCAAAAAAAAGTAAAACAAAATACTAAATCAACGTTTAAATATTAAGAACGTTATGTATAATATTTTCTTACCAGTAAATGAATAAATATGCGTAATATATGCTACAGGTTTAGTAAACCAAAAAAATTCAAATTAAATATGCGAATAAATAATTTTTTAAAAAAAAGAAAATAAGTTTATTTAGCACTTTACAAATACAAATCTATAATAAAACATTTAAAAGTTTAAAAATATAAAAATCTTAAACATGCGAGTAACGCGGGCATTCCTCTAGGGTGGGCGCGTAGAGTTTTTGAACAAAATGCTTAAATATAGTTATATCATTCAAGTAACATAGTCTAAAGGAACATAAAACTCATCATGTGTACATGATATGTATTTTTCTACTTTTATTGTTTTTAGGAATTTAGTTTAATAATTTAGATTAACTTTAATTAGTTATACTATAGTTAGAGTTTAGTGAATAAAAAAGACATCACCTTATGGTTTACGTAAAAAGTTTATTATTTGGATACATAAATTTTTAATAGATAGATGTATAATGAAAACTATATTTTCCATATTAATGAAAAAATGAAATTCATTCGCAACGCATAGGATTGGACATCCACTTAACTAGCACAACTATATTTTTTATTTGGCAAACGAATCAACTCAGTTAGATAAGACATTCAAAATCGTTACATTATATATAACATATTTTAACAGCTTAACGAGTTTAATAAGAGTTTTTCAATTCATTTTAAATGTAGCGCGCATTTCAAATATTAAAAATAATTCAAAAGCTAAAATATCATATATTTTCTATAATAAAAAAGAAAGATTGCTAAATTCTTAAACTGATGTAGAAAACGAATTTTTACAAGGGCATAAATTATTGCTTTATTTAAGTTCAATTAGATTAACATCTTAAATTTCCCAAACCCAATAAAAATACTAATATTTTTATTTATCAATTGCGTTAGCAAACAAAACTATTCAAATATTAATTTAACAAAGCGAAAATATATAAAAAAATTAAATTTAAAATAATTTAAATTTATACTTAACACAAATACTCAATAAATTTATAACAAATACACCTTTTGTTCCACATAAAATTATGCTTTAAAGATTTTCAGAAAAATTCACGAAGGTTGTAAAATGACTTTAATGACATAAATTTATATTATTTATATTATTTTTATTCTTTTTAATAAAATTAAGGGCTATAATATAGAAAATATGTTGAAAAAACTAAAACTAGGAACAAAAAAATATACTAAAACAACATTTAATAAGAAACATATGTAGTATAACTTAATATTTTAAAATTACAAGTACAATTGAATTTTTCCAAGTATGCCTTATAATGTGTTATCTTACAATGTATTACGCGAACGTAAACTTTTCTCTAAAATTGCATAAGAAAACCAAATGATAACTACATTTACGTGCGGGTCCTTCCCTAGTGTTTATAAATATTACACATGTGCAAGACGCACGAATTCGAACCTAATCTTATATTATTAATACCGAAGACGGAGAGAGAAAATCATTCTAAAATTACACGTGTCATCACCTGAGCATTTCTGGTCCCACATTATTAAAAATTCATAAAAGCCCAAAACAAAAAACCCAAAACAAAAAGCTTAAATTTAACACAAAATGACTTAAATTGACATAATAAATGGATAATATTAAAAAATGTTGAAAAACCCATAAAATATAATATTAAAAAATTCATAAGAAATACAATTTTATAATTTCTAATAGATCTCTTAATATTTATATATTATATTCTATTACATTGAGTTCAAAATAATGATAAAACATATTGTTCATTTACAAATAACAATATTATTTTGTAAAATTGTATTTAACACCAAAATTCATGTCACATGAAAAAAACTTGAACACACAATTTACTCGGCTCATCGGTTGAACCACCAGTTCCCAAACTTTGAACAAATAATTTTCGGATAAGTTTAAACATGAAAGAGTGATTAAACCTTCCTAGAAAATATGTTTAAAATATTTAAAAAACTAATGAAAAACACAATTTTATAATTTTCCTAATGTTTGTATGTTATATTCTTGCACAAAAGAATAATAAAATATATTGTTCATTTATAAATAACAATATTATTTTGTAAAATTGTATTAAACATCAAAGTTTATGTCAAATGACAAAACTTGAGCAGAAAATTGACTCGAGCCATCGAAAATTCGGTGGTTTTATATATCCGAGGTTTTAATAGTCCGATTTTATGAAAAATAGAGACCGGATTGACATATTTTTCATTGTTAAACGAGTCATATAAAAGTTTCAAAACACTATGTAGTTATTGATTTTTAATGATAAATAGTAAATTATACGTAAAGGTAAATATTCAATATCGAAATGACAATGATAATCTCTTTCGATGATAAATATTAAAATAGTAATAGTAATAAAATTTTGTAAATAAAACATTATAAAAACCAAAATACAATATATTTTTTATATATACTTCAAATTTAAACTCCGCGTTTAACGCGGATCACATGAGATACAAATTCTTTTTATTTCATTTTATACTACACATTGTTTTTACCAATAAACATTTTTTCTATTACGTAAATTTTTATCCCGCGCTTGGCGCGGGTAAATTCATAGTATATATTAATAGAGGAAACACTTTGAAAATTTGAGTGAAAAATTAAAAAACGCCCAAAATATGAAATCTCAAAAGTCCATAACATTGAATCTCTAATTACCGAAAATTTTAATATCAAGTTTAAAGAATAATGTTAATTGAAAGTTTAAAGTTCATTATAATTTTTTCGACAAGTAATATATATAGGGAATATATGAATATCCGCCAAATTGTTAAGAAAAACTTATACATAACAAATAAAATTAATTATATTTAAATTATATAAATATAATGAATATTAATGATGATAAAATATCAAACTTTTTTTCAAAAAAAAGTTTATGATACCATTAGAAAACTTTTTAATGATATTTGAGAATTGTCCTAATAAATAAGAATATCCAATTGAAAACAATCAAATTTTTTTAAAAAAAATTTACATGCTAGAAAATGAATTTTTTGTATATACTTACAAAATTTAAACTATGAGCTCAACGCGGATCAAAAAATCTAGTATTATATATATATATATATATATATATATATATATATATAGGAGAATTATAAAACTACACCATTTGAATTACATTTCACAAAACTGCACCATTTCAAAAAAAACTTCACAAAACTACACATAAACACTCAAAATTAAATTCAAATAAACCCTACCTACACAATCATATCCCCTTAATACTATACCCTAAACAATAATTAGCGAATCCAAATGAAATTTTTTTAATATTGGTAATTTTTAAAAGGGTAAATCAAGCTTTTAAAATTTTGAAAGGGTGTAAATTTGTGAAAATATTGAATTAGGTGTAGTTTTGTGAAAGGATGGTTGAAATGGTGTAGTTTTGTGAATTTCTCTATATATATTATCTAAAAAATCTCACTTCAACGGAAATTTTGACGACAGATTCGTTCGGTTTCAGAAAATATGATTTTGTTTCGATTCGGTTCCTCATAGTAAATTTCTCACATGTTTGATTTTTTTTATCGGTTTCGATTTAAATTTTTATGCATCTGGATATTTTCCCAACCCTAAATATAATAAATAACAAACTTCATATTTTATTATAGTTTAAAAGATATCATATTACATTTTATATTAAACTTTTGCTATATGACATATGTAGTAAAAGGAAGGGATGTCCATGAAGCTATCCATCTCATCATTTGTGAATGTTTGTTTGATCATCACGTCAGCACTTTTAAACTACATAACACCAGGCACATTTTATGTCCTCGGTTAAATGCAAAAGAAGAGATCCACTAATTGCTCAGAAATTCGATGCCCCTTTCTCTCCTTCTCGCGCGATTGAAAACTGGTCGTCCTCTTAAATTCTCGCCGGTTACTCATTCACCCTTCAGATTCATATGCTACTTAAAATACTTTCGAAACTCTTGACCTTTTGGATTCATCTTCCCACATAACGCATACATTCTTCTTATTTAAGCACGAACAAATCTATGCTTCTTCTATCTCTCAATCATTTCTTTCACCCATGCTTGCCGCAAGCCGTTTCCAGACTCCACAAATCTGGAATTGTTCACCTTTTTCTTGGTTTTACCAGAGGTATTGCTTTATGATCTTCACACTTATTATGTTCCTTCCATGTTTTCCTTGATCCTATGTAGAGAGTTTTAATGTAAATCAAACCTCTATCAGTCCCCCAAAAGCTTAATACCTAACTTTACTCCATGCAGATCACCGATGCTCAAATTTAAATACATCATCTGATAGGTAAAGTTAACATTATATGTGGTTTATAACCCAACATTGTTTTAAAATATCTCTCATCTCTACGACAATATATGATAAATGTTCACAGGAAAGTGAGCATCACAGGGTCGTAGAGAGAAATCCAGCAAGCTTAGACAGAGCCGCGTCAGCCTCAGAAAGAACCACCTAGTACAAACCGTTAAAATTATTCAAAATCGGTTCTCATCTTTGGTAAGTTTTCTTTGACTGCCGAGGTTTAAGCTTTGAGAAGTGGGTCATTAATCAACTCTTTGAGTGAAGCAGAATTATAGCTGTCAATTGGACACAAAGCCCATGGTCTGAAATGGACTGTCCATGGTCAAGCCCACTAATAAATTGTCCAATTGGACAAAAAGTCATATTTGTCCACAATAATATGGACCGGACCGTATGGACATGGGCTTGTCCATGGCCATAATAATTAAAGTTTTGTAAATAAAATTAAAATCTATTTTCTATTTTTTAACCTAATTGTCTTCTTCTTCACCTTCTCTAATTTCATCGCTTTCTTCTTCATCTTTTTCATGGCTTTCTTCTTTACCTTCTCTAGTTTTTTCTTCTGTTGGATCTAAGCTCGTGACACAAGCATCCACTCCTCTCTCTCTCTCTCATCAGCAACTTCTTCTTAGAGATTCGTAAAGGTAAAATTAAACATCTTTTTTCTTCATTATTCTATCTTCCTCTCTTAGTTTCAATCTCATATTTGGATGGAATATCTTTGTTGTTAGCTTGTGATGTGATTTTTGTTTGATATATGCATGTGGGTTTTTATAATTTGATATTTCGATGAAATGGAAAAGTGGTAATTTTGAACACTTTCATTTTCTAAGGAAACGAAGGGTAGTCTTTATTTTAAGTAATATTAAGGACACCTTATACTCTGTGTTTTGTTTTTAATGTGTTAGCATGAGAATAATATTGACAGAATGTGCTAAATCTTTGTCATATCTTGGATTTGATTTGGGGTTATATTCTAAATGTAATACAAGCTAACTATATTTTTATATTTTCAAAAAAATGGAGTATGCCACTCAAAATTTGATTGAGGAAGACAACTTTATTCAAGGTGAAGATCATGAGCATGCTAGTGAGAATGAGATAGTTCTTCCTGAAACCGCCTCTTCAGAGATAGCTCAGAAAGAAAAAGGTACATCTAGCTCAAGTAGACGTCGTTCTAAATGTTGGAAACATTTTAGAATAGGAAAAACATATCCTGCTGGTAAAAGTGATGTAACATGCAAACATTTTGCTAGGAAGTATTGCTTGAATCTTCGTCGTAGTGGAACTAATAAAATGCGCAGACATTTAGAATCTTGTTCTAAGACTCCTGGTAGTACACCTAGAAGTAATGTTAGAAAGGTTGATATGAAGGTTTTTAGAGAAATGATTGTGGTAGCTATAATTCAACATAATCTACTGTATTCTTTTGTTGAGTATGAAAAAGTTAGGGAAGCTTTCGCTTATCTTAATCCTTCTGTTGAGTTTTGGACTAGAAACACAGCAGTATCGGATGTGTCTAAGGTTTATGAGAAGGAAAAAAAGAAGCTTAAGGAAGGTTATATGTGTCTCACATGCCATTATGTGGATGTTGATTGGGTTTTAAAGACAAAAATATTGTCATTATGTGCTTTCCCGCCTCCGCATAGTGGTGTAGCTATAGCAATGAAGCTTAGTGAGTTGTTAAAAGAGTGGGGCTTAGAGAAGAAGATTTTTTCGATAACAGTGGACAATGCTTCGTCTAATGATAATATGCAAGGGATTTTAAAGAGAAAGTTGCTAAGAGATTTGGTATGCAATGGTGAGTTCTTCCATGTAAGGTGTTCAGCTCACATTTTAAATTTAATTGTACAAGATGGTTTGAGTGTGCTTAGTGGAGCCTTAGATAAAATTAGGGAAAGTGTCAAGTAAGTGAAGGGGTCTCAGTCAAGAGAAAACGTGTTCCAAAACTGTATGGAAACAGTAGGAATTCAAGCAAAAGCGGGTATGATTTTGGATGTGAGTACTTGTTGGAACTCCACACATTTGATGCTCTCTAGAGCAATAATTTTTAAGGTTGTGTTACGGAACTTAGCAGAGGTTGATAAGTGTTATAAGAGTTTCCCTTCTGATTTAGAATGGAAGAGAGGAGAGTTGATATGTCAGTTCTTGAAACCTTTTGCAGAGATTACGGAATTGATATCTGGATCATCTTATCCCACTTCTAATTTGTACTTTCTACAAGTGTGGTCAATAAGGTGTTGGTTGAGAGATCATGAGTATTCACATGATATAGCTATTTTCAATATGGTGGCTGTTATGAAAGAGAAATTCAACAAATATTGGGAAGATTTTAGTGACATTCTAGCTATTGTTGTTGTGTTAGATCCAAGTCTAAAGTTAACATTTTTAGAGTATTGTTACAATATTTTGGATCCATTGACTTGCATGGAAAAAGTGGCTCACGTGAAAAAAAAAATGGTTCAACTCTTTTGGAGCATACAAGATAAGCACATCTACTGTTACATCTACTATTTCTCAAGTTTCACTACGTAGTGTTCCTTCAGGATATGATGTAAGTTTTCTAGTCAAATTTCAGGTTTCCACAAATGTTTATTGGTATGTTTTATAACTTTTTAATTAGCTTTTGTCTTTGTTTTGTCTCAGGGATTTCATTCTTTCTTTCTCAGAAGACTGGTGGTAATGGAAAATCTCCTCTATATAGTTATCTAGACGAGCCAATGTTGGATTTTCCTACTTTTAAAACCTTAAATGTGATTGAGTATTGGAAGGAGAATGCAAGTAGGTTTAAAGAATTGGCTTCAATGGCATCCGATGTATTGAGCATCCCTATAACAACTGTGGCTTCAGAATCATCATTCATCATAGGTAGTAGAGTTCTCAACAAATACAGAAGTTGTTTATTACCATCTAATGTGCAAGGTTTGATATGTGCAAGGAATTGGTTTCGGGGGTTTCAAGAAAGTGACGATGACTTTGATTTTGTTGAGGATGAAGGGCAAACAAGACAAACCGATAGGTTGGTTGTGTAAGTCGTGTTTGTTTTTTGTGTCTCGGGATTTGGTGTCTCGTATTCTCTCTCTTTATTACCTTTAAGGCTTCAACATTGTGGATTAAGTGTGTTTTTGAATCAAGTTTTTTTTTAATTTAAGTGTGTTTTTGAATTTAAGTGAGTTTTTGAATTTAAGTGTGTTTTTGAATTTAGTGTGCTTTTACATTAAACAATAATTATTTGTGACATAGTTTTCTGGTACTTGTCATACAAGTTAAGTTTTTTTATCCCTATCTTAATGGGTGTCCATGGGCATTTCTATATGGACATGTGCTTTATTGGACTGGACAATAGTTAGTCCACATTATATTGGACTGGATTGGACAATGTCCACAATACATTGGACTGGACTGAAAAATGTCTATGGACAAGTGGACAAGTCAATTGACAGCTCTAGGCAGAATAGAGGCTAACATTTGGATACAAAAGGGCCATGTGGATAAACCCTCTCATATGAGACACATTGTCAAGATACCTGGAACCGAAAAACCGGAACCGAAGAACCGGAACCGAAAAAAAACGGTTCCGGTTCCACCCTAAATACCCGACGGTTCCACCCTAAGAACCATGGGTATCGGGTAGGAACCGGAACCGAACCGAGAACCGATGGGTAGAAACCGAAGAACCAAAATTTTTTTTATACTCCGGTTATTTTTTATATTTTCAGTATTTTTCATATTTTCGAGTATTTTTTATTATTTTTTTATGTTTTGGGGTATTATGTTTTTGGGTATTTTTTCTATATCTGGTCTGAAATACTCGGAATCGAACTAGAACCGAAAAATTCGGGTATTTTCCGGTTCTTCAAACAAAGAATCGAACCGACCCAGAACCGATAGGAACCGAACTGAAACCGAACCGAAAAATTGAAAAGGAGTAATTGGGTATTAGAATTCAGGAACCGAAAGAACCGGAACCGAAAAGATTCGACCGGAACCGAACCGAACCGAATACCCGAATGTCCAACCCTAGTACACACTAAGCATTTTACTCTCCATCCATGTGAGTATGAGTTTATTATAGCTAGCTAGGTAAGTGGATGTACTAATGTAATAGCAACAAGATTGTGACGTTTATGATAGAACTAGCTAGTCTTTATTGATTTTAATGATTAATAAATCTCACATTTCATTGAATATCAATGATCCATAATCGTGAGTTATACACCTTCACCGTGACGTGAATTAAGATCCACCGCTCCATTTCCATGTAACCGCGAGAGTTGAAAGTCTGAACCACCGGTGTAGAGACGATTAGATGACTATCCAAACCATTGGAAGAGTCTCAGTATTGGCGGATTAGCTAAGCTACTAGGATCAGATCTACTCAACAAGTTTATTTTTTTCTTTCTAATTTCTCAATAAACTCTCTATTCATTCTTTTGAGATTTATATCAATCGTTATTAGTTGTTTTTCTAGCTATTTGATTAGAGAGGAAAGTGATCAGGCTTTTCGTGACCATTAACGAGCTATCGCATATGTTTTTAATTTTCTCATCATGTATTGCGGGTTAAACAAAGCACTGTAATAAAAGGTATGATCACATCACACCATGTTATCATCATCTTTTAATCTCAAATGACTTTGGTTGGAATGTGACGTTGGATGTTTCTAAAGCTTACTTCTGCTTTTTAGGATTTGGTATAATGAGAGGGAAAAATTACTTATGATAAAAAATAATTGTAACGATCCCGACCCGGATCCGGGTGTCCGTTACCTTCGAGAGTCTAACCCTTTTCTTTAATGTGATACTAGGAATTTACCCGCGCCAAGCGGGATAAAAGTTTACGTAAAAAAATGTTTATTAGTAAAAACAATGTGTAGTATAAAATGAAATAAAAAGAATTTGTATCTCATGTGATCCGCGTTTTAAATTTATTGTATTTAGAAAATATATTGTATTTTGGTTTTTATAACGTTTTATTTACAAAAATTTATTACTATTACTATTTTAATATTTATCATCGAAAAAGATTATCATTGCCATTTCGATGTTGAATATTTACCTTTACGTATAATTTACTATTTATCATTAAAAACAATAACTACATAGTGTTTTGAAATTTTGATAAGACTCGTTTAACAATAAAAAGTATGTCAATTCGGTCTCTATTTGTCATAAAATCGGACTATTAAAACCTCAAATATATAAAACTACTGAATTTTCAAGGGCTCAAGCCAATTTTGTGCTCAAGTTTTGTCATTTGACATGAACTTTGATGTTTAATACAATTTTACAAAATAATATTGTTATTTATAAATGAACAATATGTTTTATCATTCTTTTGTGCGATAATATAACATACAAACATTAGAAAAATTATAAAATTGGTTTTTCATTGGTTTTTTAAATATTTTAAACATATTTTCTAAGAAGGTTTAATCACTCTTTCATGTCTAAACTTATCCGAAAATTCTTTGTTCAAAGTTTGGGAACTGGTGGTTCAACCGATGAGTCGGATAAATTGTGTGTTCAAGTTTTTTCATTTGACATGAATTTTGGTGTTAAATACAATTTTACAAAATAATATTGTTATTTGTAAATGAACAATATGTTTTTTCATTATTTAATAGAATATAATATATAAATATTAAGAGATCTATTAGAAATTATAAAATTGTATTTCTTATGATTTTTTTAATATTATATTTTATGGGTTTTTCAACATTTTTTAATATTATTCATTTAATATGTCAATTTAAGTCATTTTGTTTTAAATTTGGGCTTTTTGTTTTGGGCTTTTATGAATTTTTAATAATGTGGGACCAGAAATGCTCAAGTGATGACACGTGTAATTTTAAAATGATTTTCTCTCTCCGTCTTCTGTATTAATAATATAAGATTAGAGTCTAACCCTTTTTTTAATGTGTTATTAGAGTCTAACCCTTTTATTTAATGTGATATTGTTCGTTTTAGGTCCTAAAGCCTGCACGATTTTGCTCTTGATTTCCTTCCCAAAAGGTCTGACATGAAATTGGGGTTAGACTCTCCCTTATATATTAGATTTTCATTTTCTAACTATCCGATGTGGGACGAATGTTACAATTCACTCTCACTCAAAGGCGCAACGAGGACGTTGCGCACCAGGCTCCAGAGAATCGACCCTCTAGGTCAGAACTAGAGTGACAACTCGCTCTGATACCACTTGTAACGAGTCGGGCGTCTGTTACCTTTGAGAGTCTAACACTTTCTTTAATGTGATATAGTTCGCTTTGGACCTTAAGGCCCGCACGATTTTGCACTTGGTTACCTTCACAAAATGTTTCACATTAAATTGGGGTTAGACTCTAAATATCTGACGTGGGACGAATGTTACAATAATGTTTCTCTAATGTTGTGATAATATTTAAATGGTGCTTTGTCTCAGTTTGCATGTGAGCTTAACTATGAATTTTCTAGACCTATCGGATTGCATAAGCTTTGCAGGATTTGAAAGTAGTTCAGTTTTCATAAAATATAGTCTTGAAAATAGAAGAAAGGTGCTTCCAATTACAAAGGCAAGACTAAGTATTGGATGTTATTTCTTTTGTATTGTATTATATGATGTTTAACTAAGAAAACGAAAGTCCCCATTAAAAAGTTTGATTAATTGTATATATATATAGAACCTAAATTCATATCAAACACTACAAGAAAACTGCTCTTTTACAACGAACAAAATCGTTGTTAAATCGTTGTTAAACAGCGATTACGACGATTTCACAACGAAATACAATTCGCCGTAAAACGATCGAAGTATAACCAAAATCGTCGTAAATTCGTTGTTAAGTTTGTGACGACTTCGAATAGTTGTAAAATAAATGGCAACAGGTCGTCGTAAATTCGTTGTAAGTTTACGACGATGTTACATCGATTTAGTCGTTGTTCATTTACAACGTTTTGACATCGATATGTTTGGAACATAATGACGTAAAATCGTCGCTAAGTTTCGACGTAAACTCGTCGTTATGTTTCGACGTAAATCAGTCGTTTATATACGGCGTTTCGACGTAAACTCGTCGTTAGGCTTCAACGTAAATCAGTCATTTATATACGGCCTTTATTACATGTAATTTACAACGATTTTTTTATTTTTAATAAAAAAAATATATTAAAAAAACAAAAATTTAACTTAACTAAATTAATAAAAAAATATATAATTAAAAAGTTTACAAAATACAAAAAAATTTATACATGACCCGAACCCCCTCCTAAATCAAAACCCAAATCATCCCCGAAATACTTCCGCGTTGCGTTCTCGGGATCAACGCTGCTCTATGGAATCTGTGTAGGGCGGTTGGGATCCGTATGCATCGTACGCTAAAGCTCGGGGTTGGAGGCATCAAACAACGAGAAAAGATTGTCGTAGTACGTGAGAGTCTTCTGTGACTACGCATGCGAAGGTCCTCGATGGATCCCAACCCGATAATCCGCCCTTCGAAACCTACAAAAAAGTAATTATTAATAACTTAAATTTAAAAATAATAGAAAACTTAAAAAAATAATATAAATTTAACCAGCGTGAATATCTGATCTAGCTCGACGGTGGAAAGAGGCTCGCCGGGTTGTTGAGTGCTCCAGGGGATCTCTGAGAGCGTTGAGTCTCAATTTCCGTTCTCCGAGCTTCGATCTCGGTGAAAATCCGCTGCGAGTGCCCGTCAACGAACTCGTCATTCTTCCTTTTGTGGGTCTTCTCGAAGACAGCGCTAACGGGTGGCTTGCGACCCAACTTCTTCGTCTAAAATATAATTTAAAATGTTAAAGTTAAAAAATATAATTAATTTTAAAACAGTTAGATAAAAACTTAGCATGCTAAACATATGGCCAGCAAACGGGATCTGGCCGGATGTATGAGTTATCAGCTTCGTCGTCCCATCCGGCAACTTAGTGTTCCTTGAGGTGGAACACTTAGTCGCGACGTTGGCGTTGTGGACATCCTAATTGGCCTTCAAGCCGTCCCAAACCGCGGTCGATAAGAAGATCGGCTTCGCCGCGTCTCTGAGACCCTCCACTTGTCCTTCCAATTAGAGACGGTGTTGGTGAGGCGAAACTTGGCGCTTTTGTTGAACTCCGTCTTCACCGACTCGTTGATTCAGATATCCCAATGTCACTTTTGCTGCAAAAATAAACAAATTATATTAATAAGTAAATATTTATTTATTAGAAATTTAATCTAAATAAATAAATAAGTGAGAAAATGATATTACCGCGAAGCATTTGAACCAAGTTTTCTTGATGTGTTTCGGAGTGTTCGTCCAGTTGGGATGAGCCTCCGTGATATATCCCTTGATAATGTCGGCGATCGAACGTGCGACCGTGTTGTCAAACTTGAACCTGAAAGAAAAAGATAAACAATTAATATAAAGTTAATTAATAAAATAATAATATAATTCGAAATATTATAATTTATAAAGAATTTACGTACCAATAGGTGTTTGCAGTCTTGTGGGGATCTAAACGCCGAAAACTGTCATGTCCAGGTTGAGCTAAAATATCCTCAACCTAGATAGTAGCGTACGAGACAAGAGCCGGTACATCTACCTCCGGATGTACAGGTCCCGGGACTTCTCCGTCTGGCTGATCATGTGAAGGTGGAGGGGGAGGCGGAGGCGCCGTGGTCTGGACAAGTGGAGGCGTCGGCGTCGGACTCGGCTGCGACATCCCCAATGCCGGTGGAGAAGAGGTCGTCGCTGTACCGAAAGCAGAGGCGGAAATGGATGCGGATCGGGATGCAGCGGCCCTCTCGGCCATCAACTGCATATATCCTGGAGCTAGCTTGTTTGTCCTCCTAAGAGTCATGTGTATATACTGCAAAGATTTAAAACTAAATTAGTAAACTAATTTGAAATTTAAATCTAACAACTAGTAAATTACTAAACGAATTTAAAAATAAATTACTAAACAAATTTAAACTTAACAAATTTGAAATTTAAAACCAAATTACTAAACAAATTTTAAAAACATTTTGATCAAAATCTTCATGAACACCAATTCTAATTCTAACAACCATTACAAACATTTATCAAAGCAATCCTAATTAAAACTAATTAATTCCAATCTTAAAACTAATTAATTCCAATCCTAAAACTAATTAATTCCAATCCTAAAAGTAATTAACAATCCTAAATCTAAATAAAATTGAAAAAAAATTAAATTTTTTACCTTATATTTTGTAGAGATAGAGGAGAGATTGTAGAGAAAGAGTGGGAGGATTGTAGAGAGAGAGAGTGAGAGGAGATGAATGAGCGAGGAAGAATAAATTTCACGAAGTATATATAGTTTTAGAAACGTCGTTACATCGTCGTAAATTTACGACTATTTAACGACGATTTGTTGTACATGCGTACCAAAGCGGCGCGTGTTGGAGGAAAAAACAATTCGCAAAAATTAAAAATCGTCGTAAATTCGTCGCTTATATAATAAAATCGTCGTAATTTTGTCGTTTATAATAATACAAATCGTCGTAAACTCGTAGTTATTTTACAACTATTTACCAACGAAAATTGTTTTTATAACCTCGTACAAAAAACACCTGATGGATGCGACATTTAGAGGTTATACAAGGTTTGACAAATGAATTTCATTGAAATTTAGTGTACAAATGATTGTAGAATGTATTTATTGATAGTAATTGAAGTATATTATAGCTATTTAACCTTAATGGTCCTAAAAATAACAAAAACCAAAAAATTAACAACATCTATACTCAATGATCTAAATATGTAATACACTTTATATTAAACTTTACAAAATAGTGAAAGAAATTGCGAATTTATTTCTTGCACCTACTTTGTTGTTGTTTTTATAGTTTTAAAGTAACATTAGGAGTTTGTAGGAGTACTTGTACGTATTAAAAAGCTTAACCTTTGTGGTTTAGGGTTTAAAAGATTAGGTCGTCGTAAAGTAGTTGTAATTTACAACTACTTTACGACAATTTTGCATCCATAAAACATAGTACAACCTCGTACTCAGCGAATAAACCTCATATGAAATGACACCTCGTATGAAATAACACCTCGTACTAAACAAATATTCATATGGGGCGACGAATTTACGACGATTGAAATTTAATCGTCGTAAAATCATTGTACCGTAACGACGAGTTTACGACGATTAAGGTTTTTTATTTTTTTTTAAAAATTAAGACATATTTTGACATTACTTTTTATTTTACATAAATTTAAAATTAATTTATTACTCAGAATTATCATTAGACTCATAGTCTTCCTCGTTTTCGGACTCAGATTCATCAAATTCGTCTATATGTTCGCCTTCTTCCTCGTCCTCGTTCACCTCTTCAGCTCTCCTATTAAATGGATCAACGAGTAGAACAACGTCCGTGCTTAATTCTGGGGAAGGAATATCAACGGGTGTATCACTTTGGAGTGTTGATACCTCTTCCCGGACTATATATCCTCTTGGGGCAATTTTGATGACGGACAACCAATTTATCCCCGTCGACTTAAGTCGGGGATAAATGCTTAAATTTGTTGGATCTCCTATTCTTAGTAACATCCACGATCCCAGACTTGTTGATTCGAACGCCTCTTCCGATCGTAGGATCAAACCACTCGCATTTGAAGATCACACATTTCAACATTCGCAATCCAGAAAAAGTTATTTCTATGATTTCTTGGATGATGTCGTAGAAATCAATGTCCCCCCTAACACAGACACCATAGTTAACACTTGTTTGATGTCGGCCGTATTCGTACGCGTGGAAAGCATATCCTCTTGTAAATTACATTGGTGCTGTCGTGATCCTCGCAAGCGGACGTTGAAGCATCTCGTGAAACCAAACCGGATAAGATTCGTCCTCGTACTAAATCTTAAATGATCACAAGTACTTAAATGTTAAAAATAATTATCTTTGTTTAGTAATTAAATGTTTATAATATATAAACAAATTTTTCGTACTTGTCTTTGTAGCCACATCACAAAGTGTTGAGCTTTACGTGAATCAATCTCCTCATCAGATATCCTCTCAATTCCTTCTCTAACTTGTTCGACGAAGAGACTATAGGAAAAAACAACAAAATTAAGCATGTTTTATAAATTAATTAACGAAATATATATATATTTATATTTTATTTTCCTTTCCTGTGGAGTTACAGTTTCGCAGTTCAATTGAATGTACGTGTGGGCACAATGAATTTCTTCCTCGTTACTCCACCACGTCTCTTTTGTGCGTACACTAAGCCGACAAATTGGACAAAATACTTCAGGTTTTCCGTCTACCGCGTATGTTGTTTGAATGCCTCCATCATCATATCTTCTTAGTGCTCTTTTAAGTGTCCTCACAGTAGGTGCAAAGTATTAAGATGTAAAGTATGATGTCTCCTCCGTAATACTACCCGCAACAATTGAACCATCGACTTTAGCAAGATTCTTCGTCTTTCCCTTTAGATGTTTCATAAATCTTTCAAATGGGTACATCCATCGGAACTGAACAGGTTCTCCAAGTTCCGCTTCATGTGGGAGATGTACTGGTAGGTGTTCCATAACATCGAAAAAGAAAGGGGGAATATCTTCTTCAAATTTCACAAAATGAGCGGGATGTTCTCATGTAGTTGCGTTATTACATTCTCGTTTAACGTTCTCATGCAAAGATCCCGAAAGAACAATCCAACACCTATACAAATTAAATAAACTCTATTAGATTATATTTAATTAATGAGAACTTAGACTATATTAGTTAATTAATTATAATTGAAACGTACCAGAAATTGCTTCGTGCACGTTTTCTGGAACAAGTTCTGCCAAGACAAATGGTAGCAGTCGTTGCATAAACACATGACGATCATGGTTTTTCATACTTGTGAATTTACTACTATCTACATACCGAGAAAGATTAGAAAAAACCATCAGGAAACTTGACTCCAGAGACCACCCACTGGAATAACGACCCCTTCGCTGCACTAGATAACCTGAATATAGGTACATGCGCTTTTCCGTCTTTATCAATCTGCAATTCGCTCCTCGCACATATCTCAGCCAAGTCAAAACGTGATATAAAATTGTCTTTTTTCTTTCCCTGCACGTTCAATAGAGTATTCATAAGTTTATCGAAAAAGTTCTTCTCTATATGCATGACGTCGAGATTGTGTCGGAGTAGATGATCTTTCTAGTATGAGAGCTCCCAGAAGATACTTTTCTTATGCTAGTTGTGTTCCTCAAGATAACCATCAGGCAGATTAGGCGCTACATGCCAATTTCCTCCGTGGGGAACAGTGTAATTCGCAAAGTAATGATCTATATGCGCTTCAACTTGTTCGCCAGTTAAATACATCGGTGGAGGATCACGAACCACTTTGTTATTCTTAAACATTGGTTTTTTTCGGTAGGGTGGCGCATACCAAGAAATTGACGATGACAATCGAACCAACTTGTTTTCCTCCCATTCGTTAGCTGAAAGGCATCAGTTCGATGCATGCAGTACGGACATAACAGCCATTCGTGCGTGGTCCAACTTGAAAACATTCCGTAGGCTGGAAAATCTCCAATCGTCCATAGCAGCACTGCACGCATTGTAAAATTTCTTCTTCTCGGACAATCATACGTCTTTACTCAAGTGTGCCATAACTTCTTCAACTCTTCCACTACAGGCTATAGAAATACATCAAGTGATCTTTTTGGATGCTTAGGTCCAGGGACTAATATATTCAGAAATAAAAATTCTCTTTGCATACACATCTCCGGTGGGAGGTTAGATGGCGTGACGATGACGAGCCACAAAGAATACTGCCTACCTGACATACCAAATGGACTAAATCCATTTGTACATAAACCAAAGTAGACGTTACCTTTTCGCCTTGCAAAATCAGGGTATACCGAGTTGAGGTGTTGCCATGCTTTCACATCTGATGGGTGGGTCACCTCTCTAGGTTTTCGGGTATGTTCTGCATGCCACCTCATTGAAGAAGATGTCCTCTCAGAGTGATACATCCTTTTCAGCCTGTCTGATATAGGCAGATACCACATCTTCTGGTATGGTACCCTCTTTCGACCTACTCCTTCCGGCATGTATCTTGGTTTATTGCAAAATCGACATTCCTCAAGACTGTGATCATCTTTCCAAAATATCATACAATTTTCTACACATACATCGATTGACTGATATGGCAGAACAAGACTTATAACCAACTTTTGAACCTCATAAAACGTTTCGGCATCTATATTATCAAACGGTAAATATTCTTTTAACAACAGCCCGATCATCCATGCATATCTCAAATAAGTTATGATCGGTTTTAATATTCATCATTCTAGCTACTAATGACAATTTAGAGTGATCTTTCGTACAATTATCATATATTGGTTGATTTGCAGCATTTAACATGTCGTAGAATCTTTTAGCATCTAAATTTGGTTCTTCGACTAAATTTCCATCAGATGAAAATGCAGCAATTTTATCTTCTACACAAAATGCATCACTAACCATGTCATTTATCCTATCCGATTTATTTCCATGATCAGGATGAAAATTATAAAAAAACTCATTTTCTACATGTTCATGATGATTATTTCTACTACTGCGAGCAACATTATCACAATATCCTTCCCCATGCTGAAACCATATAAAATATTGTGGTGTAAACCCTCTATTTAACAAATGCTTCCATACATTTTCAACCAA
This sequence comes from Cochlearia excelsa, assembly GCA_963556525.1. Classification (NCBI taxonomy): domain Eukaryota; kingdom Viridiplantae; phylum Streptophyta; class Magnoliopsida; order Brassicales; family Brassicaceae; genus Cochlearia; species Cochlearia excelsa. Next base: position 21,157,225 of record OY748330.1, read on the forward strand.
AATGAACCGTCTATTATCGCATTTTGTACAAGGAAAAAACATCTTACCGCTTTCAACAGTGACCGATAGACTTGTGGCTTGCTGCATGAAAATTTCTACGCCGTTGAGGAACTCTCGTATCACCGATCCATCATCGCCTCGATGCATGTACATCCATTTTCGAATTTTGTAGATATCGGATCCAGACATTTTTTTTTGTTTTTTTGTTGTAGAGAGAGAATAAAGATAGGTGGTGTGAATTGTGATGTGAATTGTGGTGAGGGTGGAAACTATTTTGTTATACCAACGATTTTTACAACGATTTTAATTTACAAGCACTTTACAACGAATTTACAAATCTTTTACAACGAAAAGTAACGTTGTATATAATTAGATAAACTTATAAAAAAACGTTTTCACCTGTTTGGGCAAAAGTTAGCGATCCGTTAGAACAACTACGAAATTCAATAACGGTTTAAGATGGTATGAATCGGTTTGTTTATTGATCAACGAGGGTTTACAAGATGAGAGAGAAATATCAAAGAATTAGACCTAAAGTACAATCTAAAGCTATGAACAAATAAATCTCTCTAAAAGTAAGTGTTTTGTATCGAAAAATGAATGAATCTAGGTCTTCAAGCTTGTCTTCTTTATATAGATGCCTTTAGGTTAATGAGCTTCCTTTTCCTTTTATGAATAGGATTTGAACTTTTTCCTTATTTTTAGATATTTCCCTAGATTTTCTCCTCTATGATTATTTGAGAGAATTTAGCAATATATTTTTTCCTTTTTTCTCCTTATGTCGATTATTAAGCCCAAATAAGGCCTAATATAACCACAAAAGGTCGGTTCCGATATTGCCGTCGGTTCTGGTTCAATTGGTCCGATCTGCCGTCGGTTCCGGTTCAGTTGGTCCGATCTGCCGCCGGTTAAATCTAAACCGGGATGATTAAATTTATCCCCAACAGTTTTCCCCCATCTTTTCTCTTCTTTAATCTTAAATAAGAAGGAGAAAGTAGTTTGTCGAAGGATAAATTTCTTGAGCTCGCCTTTGATTTCGCCGTGTATCGATTTCGTCATACGCCGAGTATCAATGTTGAGTCGATCTCACTTGGAAGAGATCTTCATGGATGCGCTGGGGATGTTGTCTCGTTAAAAATCTTACCAAGAAAACTAAGTGGGAAAAACCGTGGTTAAGGGGAAAAGAGTGCAACACGCATTTTCTCCTCCTCGTTTGATCGACTTGCTTGAATTTGGATTATGACTTTTTGACTCCTTTCCATGCTTCAAAAACAGCTTATCTCGCCAATCTTGAAGTTGCATTGTGACTTGATGGTCCTTTTGTGTGTTTTCGTGAAGTGATGACTTTCAGGTTTTTTCCCACCGGGAGGAAGATCGTCTTATTATCCTCGTCGAGAATTTCCAATGTTTTCCTCGTGTAGAAATTATGAAAACATATGTTAGTATATTAAAGATAATAAGCAAAGTAATACTTTAACGATTTTGATCAATGTGATCATGAATATCCTTTGTTAGGATTTGATGACTTTTTCTCGTATAGAGAATAGTCATGTGATTATTCTCAATGATAATCTTAGACATTCTTCTCGCGTAGTGATTAGTCTTTTTATTATCCTCTGTGAAGATCACTGACCTTCTCCCGCGTGGGGATTAGTCATGTGAATATCTTTTATAAAGATTGTTGAAGACTTGAACCGTAATCGTTCCATAACTCTAAATAGGGTTCTCTTCGTAAGAGTTCGATTAGGAAAGGCTTTTATCTCATTGAGAGTAAAGTCTTTCTCTTTCGATATTGTTTTTAACTATAAACATATATCAACGTTTAGTCAAAACTGAAAAAGTTTGTGATAACGAGATTACCTCAATGATGATCTGCTAAGTGACCGACAAGCTGATTTGCTCATGAGAACTATTTCGTTTCTGATATGATATCTCTGATGAATTGTCATCGTCTTTCGGCTCTTAGTAACATCCGTCCTTGATCATCTTTTCTTGGAGATTATGTCCGTAATCCAAGTCGAGTTTAGTTTCGTCAGTGAGGATGTAGATACCGAGCGAATAAAGGTTAGGATCCACCATGTATCTTCATGTTTTGATGTTGCCACCGTGTTCAAAGCTTTGTTGGCATGACTTCTTCTTTGTAAGAGAAACTTTCATTCCGTTCCATTGGAGAGAAAGGAATCTCTTCTACATTGTCGGTGATGCTTCTTTGGTCACGAAGGGAAATCATGGCGGTAAGATAAAATTCCTCATGTCCATGTTAGGTCTTGAGACGTCTATCTCTGACATAAAGAAAGACATTGAATCCATGTGGCAAGAGGTTGATAACCTCATCCGAAGGAATGAAGTCGCCGACACCGAGTGTAATGAGCGCCTTAGTAGGTCGGCGATCATATCTTCGCGATAGATTACGACGAAGATCTTGATGAAAAATCGTCATAGATGAAGTCTAGATGATGTTGATATGAAGTGCCTCCATGTGAATCCTTCGCGGTTCCAAGTGACAATATGATTCTGACTCGCCGTGTGTTTGATCCTTTTGTCGTTGCGTCCGGTGAGCTCCTTAACTTGATATATTCCTCCTTTGAGTAATACTTCTTGGATGCACTACGCCTTAGTGCAGCTCCAGACTTGCACCCGATTACTGGTTTAGTATTTGCGAACAAATCCTTGTGTTTCTTCACCATGGACACCTTGCAAGTGAGAGGGTGATTCTTCTTGATGGACAATACGCGCCATGTTGGTAGATTTTGGAACATACATGTCGTCTTCAACTTCAGCCTCTTAGATTCTTTTTACTTGACTTTGGCTCCAAGCAGAGTATCACCGTCGAACTCGCGCTTTCTTCAGTGATGTGATCGTCGTAGAGGGCGTAAGTGAGATGGAATTGATACCTCTTGGTACAAGATGAGTTTTTGTGAAGTTGAAACCTTTTAATGTTGCAGGTAGGTCCTTCAAGAGAGCAGACGTCTTCAACGTTTGATGGTTGAAGATGAGCTATCTGGTCAGTCTTTACTTCGTCAATGAGATTCCTTGTAACTCTATTTGATATTGAGCGTTTATAGAGTTTTAGCTTCGATGTGTGATCTTCCACGAGGATCGCACTCAATTGTCAAAGGTACACCATGAAAGGTTGAAACTTCGTCTTCAAAACAGAGCTCGTGTGGGCTAACTTCTCCATTCCTAGGTGAACTCCGTAAGGTTGACACTTTCGCCATGGTTGATGACACTACAAGAAAAACACGGTATAGCCACGGCAGATACCGTGGCTATGAACAAATTTTCGTGGCTATATGGGTCCACAGCCACGGATAGCCACGACAAAAATACGTGGCTATAGCGTCGTAGCTGTGCAATATTTGTGGCTATTCGTAGCTACGTAGCCACGATATAGCCACGGACTATCACAGAATAGTTAGCTACGGATTTACCACGGATTTATCGTGGCCATTTTAGCCACGGTTGTATTTCGTGACTTTTCGTGGCTAGTCGTGGCTATTTAACCACGGTTGTATTTCGTGACTTTTCGTGGCTCATTTGCCACAACAATATTCGTGGTTTTTCCGTGGCTCCGTAGCCACGATTATAATCGTGGCTTATCGTGGCTAATTTGCCACAGAAATATCCGTGGCTATTTCGTAGCTACGCACCTACGAGTTAATACGTAGCTTTTGTCGTGGCTGTCTTAGCTATGGATTAATACGTAGCTCGTCGTGGCTAGGCTGCCACGATACATTCCGTAGCAATTCGTGGCTACACCTAATTAGCCACGGAATAGACCGTGACTTCCTTGTTTTAATTATAAAAAAAAATAATTACTATTTAAACTAAACCTGATTAATTGTATAATCAAAATATAATTAAAACCCATTGTATTAAAACAAAACTTGATCATGTTTTTGATCAGGTATTCAATATTCAAAAAAAAATACAAAGTTATAAGAACCAATTACAACTTTACAAGTTTTTTACTAATCAAAACAATGTTTTGCGAACCAAACGATCACCCTCCTCCTCCTCATCATCATCATCATCACCATCATCCTCACCCTCACGGACACGGTCAGCCATAACACAAACACCAGCCTCCATATCAGCTTCTTTCCCACGGAAAACTCCTTCCTCGCGGTTATCTTGCTCGCGATTAACGCTTTGAGAAGCGAAGTTGCCACTGGGTTGAGGCGTTGAGTTGGAGGCTGCAGCATGTGGAGAAGGGGTCGCAAATGGCTGGTTTGTCTCTGGATCGATCCCAAGACTAGCGAGAATCACCTTCTGCGACTCTATCATGACCTTCGCGACTCGAGTATGGCTGAAACCGTTGTCTCGAGAGTTCCCACACGTATACGGCCTAACCGACATTACGCGCAAGAGAATCCGCCACAGCTTCGGACGGTTCGAATACTTACAAACACATTTGCTCACATTTAGCAACAACAACATAAAACAAGCTGGATACCTAACCAAAACAACACATAGTGGTGAAGGAGTTAGCAACAACAACATAAAACAAGAAAACCTCTAGATACGCCTTGTTAATCAATAGTGGTAGTCTAACCTCTGATACGCCTTGAAGTGGTGGAGGAGTCTCATCATCTTGGGTGACCTGAGAAGCTACCGACTCTACGTCCAAGACTATCGACTCCGCCCGACGGTCGACGAAGCTGCCATCTCTGCGAGTGTGAGTCTTACGCACGAGGTCGATGAAGGATGGTTCAACACCACCAGCCTTACGCGTCGCACAACAACAAAACAACACGGCAAGTAAACAGCAACTAATCAAAACATAAACAACAACTAAACATAAACATAAACGAACAACAACAAGTAAACAACAAAGGATTAGTTCACCAAGCAACAAATTTAACAAGAACTAAACGCTAAGTATAACCAAAGCTGCAACAATAACAAAACATAACCTTTTTACAAATCTAAATAGAAAGTATACACAAAAGCATGAAGATAGTACGTGTTACCATGTCATAGCCGATCTTCGCAAACCCCACGGAGTCCAGCACTATGCTTGTGAGGACCAAGACCATCGGGATTGGACATTTTGTTCTTGGAGTTTGTGTCCGACTTCTTTTGGCATGGCTCGTATCCCATTGCTCTTGCATCTCCAGCCACGCGGTGTCTGAAACGTAATCAGGTTTCTTGTTCTTTCTCTTTTTTTTGCTGACTCTGTCCCGGATTGACTCCATGCATTCTTTCTTCCACATGAAGTACACTTGGTCATGGTGAGAAGGAGACCAGTAGTACACTTGCTGAAAAGAAAGAAGAAACATTACACAAGTAAGTGATTAATAAACAGATTTGAAAAGAAAAAACAATAAGACTTAACTTATAAAGTAACACTTACCACAAAGTCTTGCCACCATTCCTCCGCTTTCTCATCGGAACCATAGACCGGTTCCACCATGCTCCCATATAATTGGACTGCCAAGTCTGTCTGACAGTCCTGTTAACTTCAGGATCAATCCCAAACCTGAAAAGTGATAAACATATATGTGAGCAAGCAATGCAAATCATCAACATCATAATCGGCTATACCTATGGAAACAAAAAGAGACAGAGATTTACTTACCAGAGAGCTCCATCCACCTTCTTTGGATGGAGGACAGGTTGGGTTTTTCTTGATGGGGCGTTTAGAAGAGCTTCTAAACTGAGTGGAGCGGCTGCATTTGAAGAAGAGGCACCTTGACTTGGTTGCCTTTCTCCGGTTGAACCGGGGGAGTGAGAACTTGAGGCGGACGGTTCGGTGTTAATGTTGTCTGAACTCTACGTACAGGAGGCATAGGAGGAGTCATCTCCATCGTCCGGGCTGGATGACCACGTCCTCTTGGTCTTCCTCTCCCTCTTGGAGCCATTACTGCATTTACAACAATACAATAAGATTTATAAAAGAACTTAACTATATAATGAATAAAAACAATACTTAGCAAAAATCAAAAACAGAAGTTAAAAACAGAAAACAAAATCAAAAGTTAAAAACAGAAAACAAAATCAAAAAACAGATGTTAAATCAAAAACAGAAGGCAAAAACTGAAAACAAAATCAATCATAACTATATACTGAATCAAAACAGCATGTTCATTCTCAATGAAACCCTAAATAGAACCCTAAAGAAAACCCTAAACGACACCCTAAACTAAACCCTAAAGCAAACCCTAAAGCAAACCCTAAACGAAACCCTAAAGCAAACCCTTAAACAAACCCTAAATCAAACCCTAAACCCGCAACAAAACACAAACAGTACGATGAAATCAAAGTGAAGTAAAGATGCGAAAAGGAAGAAATCATGAAGAAATGAAGAATACTAACCTTTTGGATGAGTTTTGCGATGAATCGTCGGCGAAGAACTCAAGAGAGAAAAGGAAGAACCTGTAAACAAAAACAAACGGTTAAACAATGAGTACGAAGAAATAAGATGTTTACCTTCGGATTTGCCGAATTTTTCGCTGAATCGCCGGAGAAGAAAGGGAAAGGGACGATGGAGGCGGATGGAGAAAGTGAGATCTACTTTCGCGAAAAATTAGGTTAATTTAATCATAGCCACGGATATTCCGTGGCCATCCGTAGCTACGCATTGGGCCATGACTAAAAAATATGGCCCAATAGTCCAATAAATTAAGTAGCCACGAAACAATCGTGACTAAATCGTGGCTATATTAAATAAAGCTACGAATTAGCCACGATTCTTTCGTGGCTGTGCCTTGTCGAATTATCTAAGCTTAAAATTTATTTGGTAGTTACTTAGCAACGGATTGAAACGTGGCAAAACCGTGGCTAAAGTAACATATAGCTACGATGTAGCCACGAATTTTCCGTGGCTGTGCCTTGCCAAATTATCGAAGTTTAAAATTGATTTAGGGGTTAGTAAGCTACGGACAGAAACGTGGCTAAACCGTGGCTAAATTAGCATATAGCTACGGTGTAGCCACGAATTTTCCGTGGCTATACCTTGTCAAATTATCGAAGTTTAAAATTTATTTGGAATTTAATTAGCTACGGAATAAAACGTGGCCAAACTGTGGCTAAACAACGATATAGCTACGGATTAGCCACAAAACTGTCGTGGCTGCTAGTTCCAAGTCCGTAATTTATTTAGTGGTTATTCAGCCACGGAATAAAAACGTGACCAATCCGTGGGTATTTACCGCTATACCTACGGTTAAGCCAAGGATATTTCGTGGCTACGAAGTATATATTTAGGGTTTGTTTAGGGTTTAGACTTTACATGTTCTAAAACCTTAAAACATGACTCAATTGAATGTATTAAAACAAAAAATAGTAAATAGAATGTTTTTTGAAATTTTTTTTTCAAAACATTAATATAAATTAAACACTAAGTAGTATTATATATAAGTTTATGAAGAACATTCATCTATGGCTACTGGCAATCCGTGGCTACTGTTTTGTTGTTGAATGTATGTAGACTATAAGGTGTCCATATACATATATTACAAAAGTATAAAAGCATAAATTATAATTAGACAATAAGTTTTATACTAAAAATTTCATAACCAAAAAACCATAAATCAACACAAGTTTCACAATATATTACATTAAAAAGTTTCAGAATATAGTACAAAAAGTTTCAGAATATTGGTACAAAAAGTTTCAGAAATAATACAACAAGTTTCATAATATAATACATGATTAAACACTCTTATTAACTAAATTTCAGAATATGTTGACGAATCCGAATCCGAATCCCCTGAAGACTGTCCAAAACCATCGTCTTCGACATTTTCGTAATCCAAAGGCTCCACATCTGCCAAATCATCATAATCAGAAGAATTTTCATCAACGACATGTGTTGTTACTCGAATCATTGAACTAGGAACAACGACGTTGTCGACCGTATCATCCTGAAGGGTCGTCAAAGAAATTTCGTCATTCTCGCGATAACCCCTCGGTATAACTTTTGCACATGCCCACCAATCGTCTCTCGCCGAGCCCGATACGCGTGGATACGGAATGAAACACACTTGGTCACATTGACCAGCTAGAACGAAAGGGTCATATTTCTCGTATCGTCTACGCGGGGCCACATCAACTAAACCAAATGGGTGTCTACGCAATCCGATACCGTCCGTATTGTCGAACCAAGAGCATCGAAAATCATCGCTTTAAGACCAACTCCACCGCGATACTCGATCTTCATTATCTCTTCTATAAGACCGTAATAAGTAGTTTCTATTGTACCTCGTACAACAACTCCATAGTTTTGAATTATTTTATCCTGACCGTGTCTGTGATTGTGGGAATTGTATCCACGAGTGAAATACATAGGCCATGACGTGTAATTGTTTCTCGGACCTTGTATATATTCCAACATCCATAATGGAAATTCATAATTCTTACTCGCTTCATTTATCTGCAAATTAAAGTGCACAATTAATTTATTGTCGAGAACTTGATATATAGAGATTAGCATATAAAGTACCCACGTAGTCCCGACACCATTTCGCGTAATGAGCGTCTTTAGCTTTGCCCATTTCATCATCTGTAATACCTGGCATACTCACTCTCATTGCTTCCTCAAACATCCTGTAACGAAAATGCAATACTCATTTTATTAGAATTTGAGTCTTTAAAGTAAACAAAATTTACCATTTAATCGCTTACGTTTCATAAGGCGCAAATTCTTCAGAATTAAGCAACATGAATGTTTGGATGATGTTGTAATCTGGATCTTCTAGCCACCCATCTACCCTTCTTCCGCTCACACGTCCGATGTGATGAAATATGTTCGGTACACTTGGGTAATCATCATATGCAAATCGAATTTCCCCAGGACCATCATTGATTCCATCTTCCGTATTCCCGTAATAGTTTCTTGCTGCATAAGAAATCTCTTCTTGGACACATTGTGCGACAATGGAACCTCCAATACGAGCCTTGTTCTTGACCTTCTTTTTCAGGTGATACATGTAGCGCTCAAATGGATACATCCATCGGTATTGCACCGGACCACCTAAGGCAGCTTCATCAGGGAGATGCACGGGTAAATGTTCCATGACATCAAAGAACGAAGGTGGAAATATCTTCTCCAAATTGCACAATTTTATTGCAATGTTATTCTTCATTACGCTCACATCCTCAACTCGCAAGATTTTGGAAGAGATATCACGAAAAAACACGGCAATCTCTGCAATTGTTCAAAAACCTTATAATTAGAAACATCCTAGTGTTACATGCATGAAACATGTGTTAAGAAAAAAAAGTGCACATACCTGAAATTGCCTTGTGCACGTTGTTATCCAAAAGCTCTAACATCGCAAATGGAGGTAGGCGTTGCATGATCACATGAGAATCATGACTTTTCAGCCCCGATAGTTTCCCATAACCCTCATCAACACATCTAGTTAAATTAGATGCATATCCATCCGGAAATCTAATGTCATTTCTCAACCACGAGAGAAACTTCCGTTTTGCTACGTTCGCCAATCTGAACCTTGGAATGGGAACTGTTCCATCAGCTCTTATTTGTAAATCAGGTCTTGTGCATATGTCTGGAAGATCCAACCTTGATTTTATATTGTCCTTTGTCTTCCCATTCGTATTTAGAAGAGTGTGGATGAGATTGTCGAAAAAAATTTTCTCGATGTGCATGAAGTCGAGGTTGTGTCTGAGAAGGAGATTTTCCCAATAAGGCAAGTCTCAAAATATACTCTTCTTGTGCCAATTATGGTACTCACCATATCCATCGATTGTTCGACTCGAGTTATCATGTCCTTTTCCTCCACAATCGACTGTTTTCTCTAATCCACCAATGGTGTTTATTCTTTCAGTCAGAACTTCGTAACCCGTCAACCATGGTGGAGGGTTACCTCGAAATGTCTTAACTTTCCTGAAAGCTTTGTTATTACGCCGATATGAATGATCATGAGGTAAAAACTTGCGGTGACAATCGTACCAACTATGTTTTCTTCCATGTGGTAACCAAAACGATTCTGTTTCTTCTTGACAATATGGACATGATAGTCGACCATGCGTCGTCCACCCGAAACCATTCCATATGCTGGAAAATCATTTATCGTCCACATCAATGCAACTCGCATTGTAAAATTCTGGTTCCTAGAAACATCATAAGCACCCACACCTTCCCTCCATAAGAGTTGCAACTCTTCAATCAATGGTTGAAGATAAATATCTAGACTTTTCTTCGGATGTTTTGGTCCGGGCACCAAAACCGCCAAAAGAAAAACTCCCTCTTCATGCACATACCGGGAGGTAAATTGTAAGGGGTGACTATAACAGACCAAACCGAGTGTGCCTCACCATTCATTCCAATAGGATTAAATCCATCGTTGCTAAGCCTAAATAGATATTCCGATTTTCCGAACTAAAATCGGGATATACCTTATTAAAATGCTTCCACGCCTCTCCGTCGATGGGTGATGCATTTCTCCTTCAGGAGACTCGTGCTCTGCGTGCCAGCGCATATGCGAAGCTGTGCCCTCCACTTGGTATAATCGCTTCAGTCGATCCGCAATAGGGAGATAGAACATTCTCTACTTTGCTATGTTCTTTCCCTTCCCTCTCGTTGGTGTGATATCGATTCTTGTTACAAAAACGACATTGTAAAAGGTTGCGATCTTCGCCCTTCCGGAAAATCATGCAGTTGTCCTCACAAACATCAATCTTATGAACTGGCATTCCTAACGAACGCGTTAGCTTCTTCGTCTCATAGTATGACCCGGAGCTTTATTAGGTTGTGGAAGAATCCGCTTAAATGCTTGTGTTATGTCATCTACACAACTCTCGGCCAAATTGTGCTTCGTCTTTATGCCCATTACTTCGTACGCCAAAGACAAGCTCGTGAAATTCCTTCAACACAACCATCATAGAGTGGTTCACTAGCTGCTTCAAAGGCTCTGTAAATATTATCGTGGTTTGCCTCTTCCTCAATATTATCATGGATAATGTCTTCTCGTTGGAACTCCTTGTTCTTCTCCCATATTAAGATGACCATAAGGATTGTCATGAACATTCCAAGCTTCTTCTCCGGGTAGATAGTGACTCGGCATTGAAGACTCCCCTACATCGTAACAATTTTCACCGTGACTTGTCCAAACGTAGTAATTTTTCTTGAAACCGACTCTATATAGGTGTTTTAAAACTGTATATGCATCACGTTGCTTCAAATTTCGGCACCGAGAACACGGACATGGCATAGTACCACGCTCTTGATATGATTGTTGGTTGGAAGCAAAAGCAATGAACATATTAATACCCTCTCCAAATTCTTCAGAAACACAATCTCTCATAGGATCAATATGGCGATCCATCCACTCTCTAGAACGAAAGAAATCTGACATTTTGAATTCTTCAAAATCGCCAAATTAAGTGAAGAAAACGAAAAGAAGAGGAAAAATCGTTTTACCTTGTGTTTTACCAAGGGAGAGGGAAGAAGAACCATCAGATATCTTTACACGAAGCCACGGATTAGCCACGGATATAATCCGTGGCTAATTCAAATTATTATACTGACAGTTTTTAAAGTGATTGGACGTATCGCGGAGACCAACTTGGCTTGCCGACATCAACATTGCCACGGAATAGCCACGAATATATTTCATGGCTACCATTAGCCACGGATTGCCACGACAGGTTCCGTGGCAATATTTTAATGCTCCATTCGTAGCTATTTCGTGGCAAAATTTTGCCACGACTTTTTTCCGTGTCAAAATCGTGGCTAACTTACCACGGAAAGCCACGATTTAGCCACGGAACTTTTATTATTTTTTCGTGGCTTTCCGTGGCAAATTCGTGGCTATATTTCGTTTAGCCACGATTATTTCGTGGCTTTGTCGTGGTTATATCTGTTTTTTCTTGTAGTGATGAACTTCGTAGGGTTGACACTTCCGCCATGGTTGATGAGTCATCCAAGGATTATGAGGCCATACTCATCAGGAAAAAGATGTATGAGGGCGGCTCAAGATCGCTTTAAGGGCTCGCTTTCTCCGGTGCTGAATGAGTCGTTGTTGGCTCGTCTTGGTTGGCCATTCAGAACGTCTTTAGAGTGGACCCGTCATCTTTTAGGCACTTGTTGGACCAGCTTGCAACCATTAATGCCAAGAACAAGAAGGTAGAGGTCTTCAAGGTTTCCAAAGGTGAACATGGAGGAGATTCAGCAAAAGGTCGTCGAGGTGATGATGGAGGATGAAATCAAAGATGATGAGGTGAAGTCCTTAAGGAGGAATAGTGAGCTCCTGCAGGCCGAATATGACTTCTTCCAAGGTGGATCTGCTGTGACGACCCGTTGGGAGACGGTGAAGGAGTACTTGACTGGGAAACATCTGGCTTGGGATCTTGAGGGTCTCGATCGTCTTTACGTCTAGTTGATGAAGGCTCAGGCTCTGTTTAAAAGTTTGCCTGCTGCGGAAGTTGTTGAGTCTTTGGTGGCCCTCAACAACGGTCCTCCGTCTTGATCTTTCTCTTCTCTTTTCTTCAACCAATGTTTTTTTCTTGGTCCACTTTTTATTAGTGGTGGGCCGCTTCTTTTGCTCTCCATTGGGCCACTTCGAACATTGTTAGCTTAAGCGGACTCGTCCCTTTTTCCTCGGTGAGCTTTATGGAACTTGCCCCCGAATGTCGTAACTCGAAGGGTTACTTCAATTTAATCATTCTTCTTTATTTTACGTCTTTGACAAAATCTAAAATTAGATATTTCTAAACCTACCAAATATTAAACACTTAGTGTGACCCGATAAGGTCCACCTTAAAAAGTTAGTTTTGACAGAGATGATAACTTCATCGACTAATGTGTCATTGATTCCTAAGATGGTCAGCTTATTCTTAGTGAGTCGGCTAAGCTTTTAATGAGCTTTGACCCCTAACTGTTTTGATTGGAATGGGATCTGATGAGACCGGCCATCGTTTAGATGGGACCTGATGAGATCGACCATCTTTTCTTTAGTTATGCTTTTGACAAATTCGAAAATACTTGTCAATCACAAAATTTGATTATATACACCTAGCAAACTGGTGAAGCCTCGTTGAGACTTTTAGCCGTTGACTATTTCAATTTGGATGGGATCTAACGAGATCGACCATCGCTTAATTGGGATTCGATAAGATCGATTATGTTTTTAGCGAGTCGGCTAAATCTCATTAAGATTTTAATTACTGACTGTTTTGATGCGCATGGGGCCATGGAGGTCGACCATTTCTTAGACGGGATCGCGTAGGATCAATCGTCTTAATAGTGAATCAGTTAAATCTCAGCAATATATTAACCGCAAACTGCATGGATGGGACTGCTGAGGTCGACCATCTCTTAGTGAGTCAGTTAAGCCTTGTCGAGTCTTTATACCGTTCACTATCGGTGGCGATGGGGTCTATGAGGTTAGCCATCACCTAGATGGGATCGCGTAGATCGGCCATCTCAATTTGGGTTCGGTGAGGTCTCGTCAGTCCTGTATACCCAAGACGGTGACTAATGTGCATTGTTGATTTTATACTTCTAAGAAGGTCATTAATGCATCAGTAAGCCTCCATCTTGTCGATTGGGTTGGTTAAGCAACTCGCCCCGTTAGTCTCAATAGTGAGGTGCCGTCGCTCATGTACACTTGGCTGCTAGGTTACATGCCCGCATACAATAACTTTCGTTGTGCCTAGTTCTAATGAGGCTAAGTAACCTTATAAAAACCTACTAAGCGTTCGAAGTTTAAACTGACAAGTGTTTGTCAAGTTGTTTTCGGCTTAGGAAAGAGCCCGAGGTTGATAAAAACCTATCTACCTTAGTTGGTTGAGGCCAAAGTTTAGAAACGTTGATTCCCCTATGTGAGCTTTTATTTTTTGTTTTCGAGTTCGAAAGGATGTCCCTTGCCCCCGAAAATCTTAAGGAGAGTTTTGCCATAGAGGTTTTGCTTACTGGAAAAGTTCTCGTTGAGGTTTTTTGTTTAGTTTATAAAAGCTCTTTTATTATTATGCCTATTCAGGATAGATCTTTTTTCCTTATTCGGGATTGGTCTTTTCTGCCTATTCGGGATAGGTCTTTTCTGCATATTCGGGATAGGTCTTTTATTAATATTTGTTTGAGGAAGTCGATAAAATCCCGTCGAACATTCTTGGCGGCTGAAGTAATTGAACTTCTTTGAGCCTCATAGGGTGACGAAGTGTATCGTCTTAACCTTTATTATTTTGGCAAGATTACTTTCGTAACCTTTACCCCTAAGATGTTTAGTTGACGAAATTTCATCAAACTTGACATCTAAATTTATCTCGTTGACCTAGGTCTGCGAGTTTATAGGGAAATCGTTCAAAGACTTTTGGGTTTTAGGTTTGTACCTTGCCCCGTAAATCGTCGAACGATATTTCGCTGAGCTTTTTCTTGCTAACAACATTTTCATTAGGGTTAAGTTTTTTAAACGTTTTGGATGTTTATACTTTTTACCCTAAGTATTTTTCATGAAAGTTTTTAAGGATTGGTGATATTTACCCCTGAAACTTGGGCGAGATATGTCATCAACGCTTTTGCGGCGAACTAATATTTCGCTTGAGTTTCAATGGATGACCTATTTCAGAGTTTTTTATTTAAGTTTTTTGAGATTATTTATATTTTCCCCTGAAACATGGGCGAGATATGTCATCAACGCTTTTGCAGCTAACTATCATTTCGCTTGAGTTTCAATGGACGACTAGTTTTGATAATAACATTATGTTTAGTAAGCGAGTCTTTTTCAAGAGTTCACTTGTGTTTTTAAGTTTCCGTTTTATAGGTATTTTAATTATATAAAAATAATTAATGCATACCTTCTTCCTTATGGAACTTTTTCGTTTGAGATGTGTCCGAGGAATGGTCGCCAAGACAATTCTCCATGGATAAAGTTTGCGTAATAAGTAGTTTTGCACGTCTCTTCGCTCCGCTGAGGTGGCTAGCCCGACTCAATGGCCTGAGTGTGGATGTTTAAAGATCTCCGATGTTTACAGCTTCTTAAGGACGTCACCACCATTGTTGTACGCGGCTGACAGTAGGGTTGCGACTTCTCGTCGGCCACCAATATGTCGAGTACAAGTTTCTTCTTGAATACCCCGTGACCGTATATTGTGATACAGTGAGGTAAAATAGAAGTAGTTCTTCATCTTTCATCTTGATAGGTGAAGGTCACTTCTGCTTCAACTGTCTTGAAACCTCGTTGCAATCTCCTCTTCGTTCGGGTGGTAAAAGTTGGATGAGGTGCTTATGTCCGCCGCGTGCAGATTATTCTCCATGGAGTTTTGGTTGTTTATGCCCCCATATCGCTGGTGACCCGCCATAGTGTTAGTGAGCTTATCTCCTGGACGAATCATGATTGACAAAGATTTCCAACTTTGTCCTTAACAACCCTGTCATGATCCATAATGAACTTTCCTCGCGCTTGACTTCGTCATTGAAGATTACGTCCCTCAGTCGTACGTCACTTGAGGAATCGTCAATGGCATTTCGATTCCTTCGTCGGGCCTGGATCTTGATCGGGTTGTATCATCCAATTACGCCTAACTTCACTCTCGGTCTGATAAAGAAATTCTTCGTCGATGGTTAAATCGCTAGTTGTACGCCTCTTCAGATGTCGCCGGTGAATTTGCTTACGACCGACCTTGATAATCTCAACTTCTCATGGAGGTAGGGGTTGATGGCATAGTTAAACTTTGATAGAATCGCCTTCGTCTCGTGAGATCATGGTTTTCGTACGAACTCACTTGTTGTATTGATTCCTCGATTGTATCTTCTAAGATCATCCTTCTATAAGAGGTCTTCAAGAGTGTGTTTCACCAAATTTCTATAGTTGATGAATTGTCCTTCTATCGAGCAATTAGCGTTAACACGATGACTGGTGCGCCGTGGGTATTCATACTCCTTATGATATCCTTTGAACATGAACAAATTGCGTGGTATACAAATTGCTCAACCGTTCCTTTGGCATCGTTGTTGTGGTGGTTGTTCTACTTGCTTTGGTCATCGAGTTGAGCCAACTTGACGAATTCTGACAATGACGGCGACATAATCCTCGGCGGAATAGGATCCATCTTTCATATCCTTATGAACAATCAAATATGTCGGTGGGGTGATCCTCGGCGGAATAGGATTCTTCTTCCTTATCCTTATGAACAATCAAATGTGTCGGTGGCTCGTCGACTGACGTAATCCTTGGCGGAGTATGATTTATCTTCCTTCTCCTTATCTGATTCATGACAGATCCTGTCGTTGCGAATTCCACCTGTGATGAATATTTCGCTGACAATATCATATGCAGTTGATGAGATGTCTACAAAGGTAGAATACAAATAATGATCAAATACCGATGAACCGTGTATTCTAAAACATTTAGATCATGACAACATTGTAAGTGCGAGTATTGTGAACTCGAAGGTTTGATGCGACATGTTCATCTTAATTCATATAAAAACATGTATAAAAGCTATCAACCGAGTATTATCGAGTGACAAGATCTCCCCTTGGTGCGGGTTTTTGGCCGATGGAGGTGAGATTCGCGCTTTGCCTCCGAAGTCGGAGGTTATCTTCTTCCAGTTGAGCAAGCCTTTCGTTGCTTGCTCGGAGTTGCTCGTTGACGGCGTCTACCCGTCGTTTGAGCATATTCGTCGAGAACGGTGGAGTAGGTAACTTCGTTATTGCTCATCGTAGCGCTATACTTTTGCCCTTCTCTCTAGCGCCAAACTGTTTGGGCAAAAGTTAGCGATCCGTTAGAAGAGCTACGAAATTCAATAACGGTTTAAGATGATATGAATCGGTTTGTTTATTGATCAATGAGGGTTTACAATATGAGAGAGAAATATCAAAGAATTAAACCTAAAGTACAATCTAAAGCTATGAACAAATAAATCTCTCTAAAAGTAAGTGTTTTGTATCGAAAAGTAAATGAATCAAGGTCTTCAAGCTTGTCTTCTTGATATCGATGCCTTTAGGTTAATGAGATTCTTTTTCCTTTTATGAATAGGATTTGACCTTTTTCATTATTTTTATATATTTTCCTATATTTTCTCCTTTATGATTATTTGAGAGAATCTAGCAATATATATTTTCCTTTTTCTCCTTATGTCGATTATTAAGCCTAAATAAGGCCCAATATCAACACAAAAGGTCGGTTCCGATATTACCGTCGGTTCTGGTTCAGTTGGTCCGATCTGCCGCCGGTTCCGGTTCAGTTAGTCCGATCTGCCGCCAGTTAAATCTAAACCGGGATGATTAAATTTATCCCCAACATTCACCTACCAAAAATTGATGCAAATCCGTCGTAAAAAACTTCCGACATAAACGTTGCAAATCATTGTTATATAACGACGATATAACGACTAAAATCCTCGTTTAAAAGCCTACATTGTGAAATCGTTGTATTTTGCCAACGATTTAACGACGATTGGTCTAAATCGTAGTAACAACGTCGTTACTGAACCTCGATCTTACAACGACTGTAATCGTTGTACATTTACGACGACTGTAATCGTCAACGATTCAACAATGGTAATGTTACGACGATTTTACGACGATTGCTAAAACTATATATAACCCGCGAAATTTCTTCTTCCTCGCTCATTCCTCCTCTCACTCTCTCTCTAAATTCCTAACACTCTCTCTCTCTCTCTCTCTCTACAATCTCTTTCCTCTCTCTCTACAAAATATAAGGTAAAAAATTTTAATTTTTTTTCAATTATATTTAGATTTAGGATTGTTCACTAGTTTTAGGATTGGAATTAATAAGTTTTAGGATTGAAAATAGTTTTAGGATTGAAAATAGTTTTAGGATTGGAAATAGTTTTAATTTAGATTGGTTTGATAAATATTTGTAATGGTTGTTAGAATTAGAATTGAGGTTCAAGAAGATTTTGATCAAAATATTTTTAAAATTTGTATAGTAATTTAGTTTGAAATTTCAAATTTGTTTAGATTTAAATTTGTTTAGTAATTTAGTTTTAAATTTGTTTAGTAATTTACTAGTTGTTAGATTTAAATTTCAAATTAGTTTAGTAATTTAGTTTTAAATATTTGTAGTATATACACGTGGCTCTTAAGAGGACAAACACAATAGCTCCAGGATATATGCAGTTGATGGCCGAGAGGGCCACTGTATCCCGATCCGCATCCAGTTCCGCCTCTGCTTCTGGTACAGCGACGACGTCCTCTTCTCCACCAACATTGGGGATGTCGCAGCCGACTCCGACGCCTTTACCTGTCCAGCGCATCCGCCTCCGCCTCTCCCTTTATCCCCCCTCCCCCCCGCCCCCCATGATCAGCAAGAAGGAGCAGTCGCGGGATCGGTACATCCAGAGCTAGATGTACCGGCTCATGTCCTGTATGCTACTCTCCGGATTGAGGATATTTTAGCTCAACCCGGACATGACAGTCTTCGACGTTTAGATCTCCACAAGACTGCAAACACCTACTTGTACGTAAATTCTCTATAAATTATAATATTTCGAATTATATTATTATTTTATTAATTAACTTTATATTAATTGTTTATCTTTTTCTTTGAGGTTCAATTTTGACAACATGGTCGCACGTTCGATCGCCGAAATTATCAAGGGATATTTCACGGAGGCTCATCCCAACTGGTCGAACACTCCGGAGCACATCAAGAAGAGTTAGTTCAAATGCTTCGCGGTAATATCATTTTCTCACTTATTTATTTATTTAGATTACTAATTAATAAATATTTATTTACTAATATAATTTGTCTATTTTTGCAACAAAAGTGGCATTGGGATATCTCGATCAACGAGACGGTGAAGACGGAGTTCAACAAAAGCGCCAAGTTTCGCTTGGCCAACACCGTCTCTGATTGGAAGGACAAGTGGAGGGTCCTCAGAGACGCAGCGAAGCTGATCTTTTTATCGATCGTGGTTTGGGACGGTTTGAAGGCCTATTGGACGGATGGCCACAACGCCAACGTCGCGACTAAGTGTTCCACCTCAAGGAACACTAAGTTGCCGGACGGGACGAAGAAGCCGATGAGTCATACATCCAGCCAGATCCCGTTTGTTGGCCATATGTTTAGCATGGTAAGTTTTTATCTAACTGTTTTAAAATTAATTATATTTTTTTAATTTAACACTTTAAATTACATTTTAGACGAAGGAGTTGGGTCGCAAGCCACCCGTTAGCGCCGTCTTCGAGAAGACCCACAAGAGGAAGAACAACGAATTCGTTGACGGACACTCGGATTTTCACCGAGATCGAAGGTCGGAGGACGGAAATTGAGACTCAACGCTCTCAGAGATCCCCTGGAGGCACTCAACAACCTGGCGAACCTCTTTCCACCACCGAGCTAGATCAGATCTTCACGCAAGTTAAATTTATATTATATTTTTAAGTTTTCTATTATTTTTAAATTTTAAGTTATTAATAATTACTTCTTTTTTTAGGTTGCTCCAAAGAAGAAAGGGCGGATTATCGGGTTGGGATCCATCTAGGACGTCCCGTTGGTTGACCCATCATACCGATTTCCGGCTCAAATGGAGGCCGAGATGCAAGACCTTCGCATGTGCAGTCACAGAAGACTCTCACGTACGACGACAGTCCTTTCTCGGTGCTTGCTGCCTCCAACCCCGAGCTTCAGCGTACGATGTAGACGGACCCGAACCGCCCTACACAGATTCCACGGAGCAGCGTTAATCTCGAGAACGCAACGCTGGAGTATTTCGAGGATGATTTAGGTTTTGATTTAGGAGGGGGTTCGGGTTCGGGTGATGTATAGATTTTTTTTTGTGTAAACTTTTTAATTATATATATATATATTTTTTATTAATTTAATTAAATTAAATTTTTGTTCTTTTAATATATTTATTTATTAAAAAATTAAAAAATCGTTGTAAATTACATGTAACAAATGCCTTATATAAACAATTGATTTACGTAGAAACATAACGACGATTTTACGTTGAAGCTTAACGATGATTTTATGTCGAACCATTATGAAACCATATATAATTGGTCGGAAATGGGCGAGGCCCAAATTCGAAAGCGGACTAATGCGGACAAACCATTTGGATATTGGTCCGCCTAATGGTGTTTAAAAATTAGGGTTATGATTTGGATTTTTCATAAATCAGAAAATCATATTTTTTCGTAAAAGCCCCAAAATCACATATCTCAATAAAATCACGTTTTTCCGTCAAAACAACAAAATCACGTTTTTCAGCAAAAATCACATTTTTCCGCAAAAACCGCAAAATCACGTTTTTCCGCATAAACCGCAAAATCACGTTTTTCCGCAAAAACCGCAAAATCACGTTTTTTCGCATAAACCGCAAAATCATGTATCTCGCAAAAAACGCAAAATCACGTTTTCCCGCAAAAACCACCGAAAAATCACGTTTTATCGTCAAAACCGTAAAATCACGTTTGTTCTGTGAAACTCGTGAAATCATGTTTCCGTTAAAACTGCGAAATCATGTTTCCGTCTGAACCGCAAAATCAGGAGAAAAAAAACGGAAATCGAAAACGAAAATAAATTTCGAAACCATAATCGAAAATGAAATTCGAAACCATAATCGAAAATCAAAATAAAAACAATAACCAATGTTCTTATTTGGATTTGGTCTTATTTGTACATTGCGGACAACTCATTTTTCATGGTCTATTTGGGTTTGGTCCTATTTGGGCATTGACCAATTACGTCCACGAGTATCGTGGCATTAAATATTGATAGGTGTGTACACATTAGGCCATTAAGTGGGGTACATGTGATTTGGGTATTCATAGTTTTTTTTTTTTTTTGTTAATTAGGTATTCATAGTTAAATATGGTTGGTCCGACTTTCATAAGTTATATACTCTATGTTGGGTTTGGAGTTAATTCAAGTCAAGGTGATGTGAATTATTCAGTGCATGCGGAGCAGAATAAGCCAATGATCAACAAGACTATTTAGACCAACGAGCAATGTAGAGATGTTGCGCATAATACATAAGAAGGAAACAACGAGCAATTTAACATTGTGTCTTTAATTTCAAGGTAAGTGAGTGTTTTGTAGTTTTACCATCTTCTTTTTAAAACCCTAAACATGAACTTACTCCTCATTTACACCATAAATTGTTACTAATTATACATCTTTTATATTGTTGATGAAATTTGTAGATCTTTTTTGGCTAAAGAAATATTGATTATTATATTTATTTACTAAGTATTTTTACAAGCTTTTTCACATCCAATCATACTTATGATCATCCCATTTTTTCAGAAATTTGTTATCTTCGTCATATATGTTCGATCAAATTATAAAATATAGTATTCTAAAACTATACATATTAAACTATAATTTTCAAGGAGAATTATAAAACTACAACTTTTAAAATGCATTTCACAAAACTACACAATTCCAAAGTCTCTTCACAAAACTAAATCTAAGACCATGTTCATCAAAGTTGCTTACTGGTATTAATCTAAGGCTCTTATGTATTTTTTATGTATTTGGATTCAAAATTAAATCAAAAATGGATTTAATGTTAAGGGTCGTTGCTTATCTAAACAATTCTGAAGCCCAACAAAAGCTCCTACGTGTCAACTTGCGACTCCTTCCACGATGGGTTGATTTCTGATTTTTCGGCTAGTTCAAGGCTAGATCTAGGGGTGTCAATTGGTTGGGTTGTCCATGGGTGAGCCCAAGTCCATGCTTTTAGTGGTTGGTCATAACTTAGCCCATTTTTCATGTTGTCTAAGTGGGTTAGGTCCAACTAGACCATGATTTAAATGGGCGTGGACAACATGGACAATGGGTAAGCCCATGGACGAAATTATATTTTTTACTAAAATTTTAACATTATGAGTTTATTACATCCATTGTAAAATCGAAAAATGTTTTAACAAAAAATGTAAATCAAAATTCAAAATAAAAATAATAAATCCCTTAAGAAAATGATATTTTGTAATATTGACATGAAAATGCGATTTGCGGTTTTAATGGAAAAAACGCAATTTTGAAATTTTGACGGAAAACCGCGATTTTACTTTTTATACGCGAAAGCAAGATTTTAGGTTTTGACGGAAAATATGATTTTGCGTTTTTGACGGAATATCACGATTTTTGCTTTCTGACACAAAAGCACGATTTTGTGTTTTGGACGGAAAAATGGCACTTCGCATTTTTAGCGGGAAAGCGCAATTTTGCGTTTTTGACGGAAAAACGTAATTTTGTGTTTTGATGGGAAAACGCAATTTTGTGTTTTTGACGGGAAAAATCGATTTTTGTTTTTGACTGAAAACACGCTTTTATGTGTTTGACGGAAAATAATTTTGTTGGTGTATTAATAAATAATTTTACGTTTAGTCTTTTTAGTTTTGATTTGTTGAACTTGTATTTAAAATTTTAAACTCTAAAGTTTAGATAAATGTGGGTTGTCCATGGGTATGTTCAATTGTCCATGGGTATTTTTGTCCGTGGTTGCTTTTGTCCATGACCATTTTTTGTGTGCAAAACAAAATGTCCAATTGGATAAAGTCCATTTGGACATGGACAACCCAATTGACAGCCCTAGAGCCTAGATCTTCAATTAGATTTACGGTTATGAGGGCACGATCAATGGATCAAGACAAATCAGCTAAGATGTTTGTAGATTGGCCAAAGTGGGGAGCTTCTATGGTTCCTCCCAATGGATGCATCTCGGATTCACAAGTTCAAGATGAATTGGATTTCAAGAGGATATGTCTTCAAGGTCCAAAGAAATCAGAACATTCTTTGCTTCTTGTCATCGCATTTAAGCATGTTCGAGCCAAAGATCAACTTCTTTTCAAAAGTAATTAGCTTCTCACCCTTTCACTTTGTTCATATCCTTGACTTTAATGTTTTATAGTTTGACTTTTAGTGAACATAGATGGTTTTCAAACACAGAATATGTTATTCTTTGTTATGTTCTCTGCTTATTTGAGTAACTTTATTTGAATTCTTAAAGGTCTAAACTTTCAAGTCCAAGTCTTTGTTTTGTTTTGTTTTGTTTTGGTTTGATTCTTAAGAATCTTTATGCGTGTGTTTTGTGTTACAGAGTTCGTTGTTCATATGCTAGACAAAACTATACCAAGGTTGAAACCAAAACATATAAAGAAATGTCTTTTTGATTTATCTACTATACACAAAGCTATTAACGGTTTGATATATGTTTCAGTGGCATCAAAGGCAAAGAAGTAGGAAATGAGAAGCTTGTAGGCGTTATTGATATAGCAAACATTACATACAAGAACCTTGATGCTCACGGACTGATCACCGGCTTTCAATTCTTACAAGTAAGCATCTTTGATCTCTTTTCTTTGAAAGGCCACACACATGTTTGATAGCGTTTTATAAACCAATCTCTAAAGGCTTTGGAATATTGTTCGTTTCAAAAATAGGAAACTTGCTTTTGTTTGTGTTGCTAAGAACATTGTTGTTGTTGTGATGTTGATGAATGATAATTGAGAATGATTCTTGTGTTCTTGTTTTTAAGATATGGTTTTTGAGATATGATTTTTGTTAATATTTTGATTTCTTGAGTTTTGAGTTTTTAAAAAATTTTAAGCATTCCTTTTTAGTCTCCCTTGATGGAGGACAAATTGTAATGAAACCTTTAAAAATGTCTATGTATTTTTTTTTGTACAAATACACTCAAATATTAATTAAATATTCTTAAGCACTCTACATTTAGTCTCCTTTGATGTACGTGCTCTAACTACAAAACCCTAAACACTAATTAATGAATCCAAATTAAAATATTTTAATTTTGATAATTTTTAGAGGGTAATGGATTTTTAACAAACAAGAGTTTTCCATGATAAAGTTTTTAACAAAGCAAAATAAAACATATTTAGTGATATTTTAGTGGAATTACAAAGCCTTCAAACTCCAGAGATATTGAACTACTGCACTTGTTTCCTTCGCATGGTCTTTATCCCGACGAGGTTTTCCATAACAAGGTTTTTAATGAGACAATACAAGATCTGTCAAAATAACTTAGTTAGCACTTTGTTATAATAGCAAGAACTTGACGAACAAAATTAAATCTTCAAAAACAAGCTTCAAACAAAAATATATAAAGAAAACTTTTGTTTTGAGAGCAAGTGTATAAAAGAGTGTGTACTATTGTTGTTGTATGGAATGTAAATGATGAATTACAAGCACAATACAACACCTATTTATATTAGATTTAGACAATCCTAACAATGACAAGTGTATGTATACCTAATATATAACCCCTAAGTTTTTGACAAATCTCCTAAGTTTTTGACAAATCACAGAAAAACCTAAAGAAAACGTTGTCGTCGAAAAAAAACTCAAAGTTTTATTTTCATCATTTTAAAACATTTATGTTATGACCCCGACCTGCTACCGTTCGTGAGCAAACCATGCCCGCTTTCTCGGCCCATGGGCCCCACTCTCGATCGACAGTCGATCCTTATTCCGGGAGACTCTATAGACTTCATTACTGACTCTGCAATCACCACATGACTTTTCCCCATGTTTTGTCCTCACTCGCAAGATTTTGGGAATCACTTCCCAGAAAATCACCCATCCCTAGATTGCTTCAACCCAAGCACGCTTAACTGTGGAGTTCTCTACGACAAGTGACCGGAAAAGTAAGTGCATTTTGATGACAAAGGTAGCCAAATCAATTCTCTTAAGTCTCTCCACATGCATATCATATTTCACAAATCGGGGTATCACAATTCACACCCACTCAAATACGCAACGTCCTCGTTGCGCGCAACATGCCACTAGCGATCGACCTTCTAGGTCAGAACTAGAGTGGCTACTCGCTCTGATACCACTTTGTAACGACCCCGACCCACCACCGTTCGTGAGCAACCCATGCCCGCTCTCTCGGCCCATGGGCCCACTCTCGATCGACGGTATGTCCGTTATTTCGGGAGACTCTAGAGACTTCATTATTGACCCTGCAATCACCACATGACTTTTCCCTGTGTTTTGTCCTCACTCGCACGATTTGGGGAATCACTTCCTCGAAGATCATCTATCCCTAAATTGCTCGCGCCTAAACACGCTTAACTGTGGAGTACTCTACGATAAGTGAACGGAAAAATAAGTGCAGTTTGGTGACATAGATAGCCAAATTAATCCTCTTATGCCTCTCTACGTGCATATCAGATATCACAAATTGGGGCATCACAATTTAGTTTCAGTTTAAGCAAATTAACACCTACTTGTTAACGATGTTAAATTATTAACATATTTCAATACTCTTTGTTTCATTTATAAGTTAGAATGACTATCTATTTGTTTGTATAGGGAAAAAAGGGAGAATCACAAATTTACACCATTTGAATTACATTTCACAAAACTACACCATTTCAAAATTACTTCACAAAACTACACCTAAACACTCAAAATTAAATTCAAATAAACCCTATCCACACAATCTTACGCTCTTAATACTATACCATAAACACTAATTAGCGAACCCAAATGAAAAAAAATTTAATTTTCGTAATTTTTAAAAGGGTAAATCAAGCTTTAAAATTTTTGAAAAAGTGTAAATTTGTGAAAATATTGAATTAGGTGTAGTTTTGTGAAAGGAGGGTTGAAAGGGTGTAGTTTTGTGAATTTCTCAAAAATAAATTAAATTAGAAGGAAAACAATTATTTTATTAAAATAATATTATTATTAATAAAACTAAAAAAAAATTCTTCATCTTCTTTTCATTTAATCATGCCGACGACTTTATCCTTAACGCTGTTGGATCTACATTTTCGATCACCATCAATTTATTCACCGCGTAATTAACAAATCAATTGACATTGAGTGATTTTTTTTTGTTTTATTAATAATAATATTATTGTGATAAAAATGGATTTTCTTTCTAATTTAATTTATTTTCTCTATACAAACAAATAAAGAGTCATTTTAACTTATAAATGAAACAGAGAGTGTCTAAATATGTCAATAATTTAACACATTTAAGGATTAGGGGTTAATTTGCCTCAACTGAAACTTAATGTTTTAAGATTATGAAAATGAAATTTTGGGTTATTTCCTACTACGTATTTTTCTTCATGTTTTTTCTGTCGATTTGTCAAAACTTTAGGGTTTTTTTACAATTTTTCCTTCTACATAACCTCTAAACAACACAAAGACAGGGTTATAAGTGATGAATAATCACTTCTACTTTGGTGAATAATCAAAACTATTTTGATGAATAACCAAGCGTGATGAGTAATCAAACATGAAAAAATGTATTTAACACTTCTCCTTGATTACTCATCACCGGAAAATTACGTATTGCCTCATTAAAACTTTATCATGGAAAATCCTTTGGGATAAAAATGAGGCAACTCCTCTCTAGGTTGTTTTGGAAAATAAAAACAATCTCCTATACCCCCTAAAATTCTCTATACCCATAATTCATTAACTCCGTACGAATTAACGATTTTTCCCTTAAAAAAAATTTAGATCGGTTTGGTTTGGATTGTTTGGTTTCGGTTTTGATAAAAAAAACTCACCTCGTCGCGAAGATTTCTTCTCCGGCGAGACGCGACGCAACCTCGTATTCTCCGGCGAGACGTACTGCAACATCACCTTGACGATTTCTCCGACAACAGTCCTGCAAATAAGTCAAAATGTAGGTTAATTCATCCCCAATTGTTTTAGAAATAGTATATAGGGTTCATAATTGAATTTTATGAATTTTTATCATTTGATTTGGTGCACATTGATGCTTGCTATACACTATTTAAGGACGTGGTTGTGATTTATTGTTTGAGATAGAATTGTAGTACTCTCAATTATGAAGTAGACCAAAATCTCTCAATCAATTGTGTTATCGCGAAACCGAAGAACCTTCACCTTAATTGTATATGTAAAAATTAGTATAATTAGTAGAACTGATATGTAGTTATACGATGTAGAACTTTGTATAAATACAAGAACTGATAGTTGTAATATATCATGCATTAGTATAACTAGTAGAACTGATATATGTAATATTCTACGTAAAACTCAGTATAAATGTAGAAACTTCGTTAAAATTGAACTCTTTTTGTTGTTTTTGCAGGATACAATGGCAAAATCCGTAAGCGTTTATTTCAAATTCAAAGGTTGCATGTATAGTGTAATATTGAAGACAACAATTGATGATATAAGTTTGCCCATGTTGGAAGAAAGGTTTTATAAGAAGCTTACGTTGAATGAAAATAAAGTAAAATTGTCATTGAGATACATACATTTGGTCGTTGGATGTGAGGAGAAACGAACTATTTGTGGTGATGAGGATTTTTTTTGTTTACCTAACATCCATGGATAGTGAGAATCGTAGATCTCTTTTGTTAGTGGAGGAGACGAGTAGATTAGACGAGTTAGAGAAGCTGTCAAGAGTGGGCATAAGCTCGATTGGTATGAATTACGAAATGTTGGAGGGAAATGATGATGAAATTGGACGTAATACAATAACTCTTTACGTAAAAGATGTGGAAGCAAAGGGGATAAAAACTTTAAAGAATCAGAGAATGATGATGATAGAAGAGGAGATGATTCTATGGATACAAATGTCGCAGCCAATCCATAAATGGATGCTGAGATGGGCACGATAGGTGAGAAGGCTAATGCAGACGGATACGGGTGCGGATATGGATACTGATAATTATATGGAGCAACCACGTGTAGAACAATATAGTCAGATGATAGAGGAATGTGAAGATGGATTGGGTCTAATTAAACTTCAGGAGTTTCCAAGCAAGAAAGCAATTTCAAGACGTGGTGGATAGAGCCGTATTTGATAAATGCTTTCATTATGTAAACAAAAGTTATGATCCTAAAAAGGCAACTTCTCTGTAATTCTTTTTCGATTAAAATGAATTTTGGTAGGACACTTTTTTATTGTCATCATTCTCTGATTCTTTAAAGTCTTTATCCCCCTTTGCTTCCACATCTATTATTATCATCATTCTCTGATTCTTTAAAGTCTTTATCCCCCTTTGCTTCCACAACTTCTACGTAAAGAGTTATTGCATCACGTCCAATTTCATCATCATTTTCCTCCAACATTTTGTAATTTATACCAATCGAATTTATGTCCACTCTTGACAGCTTCTCTAACTCGTCTTATCTACTCGTCTCCTCCACTAACAAAAGAGATCTACGGTTCTCTATATCCATGGATGTTACGTAAAAAAAAATCCTCATCATCACAAATAATTAGTTGTTCCTCACATCCAACGACCAAAGGTATGTATCTCAATGACAATTTTACTATATTTTCATCCAACGCAAGCGTCTTATAAAATCTTTCTTCCAACACGACCAAACTTATATCCTCAAATGTTGTCTTCAATATTACACTATACATTTAACCTTTGAATTTGAAATAAACGCTTACGTATTTTGCATTGTATCCTACAAAAACAACAAAAAGAGTTCAATTTACCGAAGTATCTACAATTATACTGAGATTTACGTAGAATTTTACAGATATCGGTTCTACTAGTTATACTAACTTTTACATGGTATATTACAACTATCAGTTCTACTATTTATACAAAGTTCTACATCGCATAACTACATATCAGTTATACTAATTATACTAAGTTTTACACATACAATTAAGGTGAAGGTTCTTCAGTTTCGCGATAGCACGATTGTTTGAAAGATTTTGGTGTACTACATAATTGAGAGTACTACAATTCTATTTCAAACAATCAACCATGTTCTTAAATAGTGTATAACAAGCATCAATGTGCACCAAATAAAATGATAAAAATTCATCAAATCCAATCATGAACCCTACATACTATTTCTTTCAAAATTTCTAAAAAAATTGGGGATGAATTAACCTGCATTCCGACTTACTTGCTAGACTGTTGTCGGAGAAATCGTTAAGGTAAGGTTGCAATGCGTCGCGCCAAAGAAGACGAGGTTGTGTCGCGTCTCGCTGGAGAAGAACCGTCAAGGTGAGTTTTTTTATCAAAACTGAAACCAAACAATCCAAACCAAACCGATCTTATTTTATTTAAGGGAGTTAAATAATTATGAGTATAGGGGATTTTAGGGGGAGGGGGGGTATAGGAGATTGTTTATTTGTCAAATCAACCTACAGAGGAGTTGCCTCGATCCTAAATGATTGTTGATTAAATGTTTTGTAGCAAGTTGTCAGTGGGGTTCGCAAGCTTCAAGGATTACAAACACCGAACTCTTTTCTATTAGGAGGTACATAAGTGTGCATAGATGTTCTCGGATTAGTCAAAGCCAAATAAAAAAGCAAGAGGAGAGGGTCAGCAGAATTGGTTGCTTCTTTTTTGAATGAGGAATATCCAGGAAAACTAATAACACATGTTCTGAGAGATATCATGGATGTCATTCAGCTAAAAGCTGGGGTAAAAGTATCATACTCTACAACATTGAGGGGAAATTTTTTAGCTATTAGTCATTTGTGTGGAAATGCATAATACAACTACAAGATGCTTCCTAGCTACTTGTACATAATAGAGGAGGCCAATCCGGGAACAAAAATAAGTGTGGAGTTGGATGAGGCATGTAAATTCAAGTACCTCTTTATAGTGTTGGGAGCTTGTATTGAAGGGTTTGCGGTCATGAGAAAAGTGATAGTTGTTGATGCCACATTTTTGAAGAATGGGTATGGTGGTGTATTAGTATTTGCTAAAGCTCAAGATCCTAATCTTCATCATTATCCCCTCGCTATCGGTGTACTCGACGGTGAGAATAAAGCTAGTTAGACTTGGTTTTTTTGAGATGCTTAGAAGTGTTATATCTGACTCCTCATAATTAGTTTTTATAAGCGAAAGAAACCAGAGCCTCATCGCGGTTGTAGCTAGTGTGTTTCCGTAATCTCACCATGGCTATTGTATATGGCATTAGTCTCAGAACGTAAGAGGTCATGCTAGTAACACCAAAAAGTTGTAGTCGGATGGAGATTTATAGAGTTATCTAGGTGTTACACAATGGATGAGTTTGAATCTACGTACGCATCATTCAAGACGCGATATCTTTCGGCATACAAGTATGTGGAGGACAAGAATGAGAAAGACACTTGGGAAAGGGTTTTTCCCACATGACAGATACAACTTTGACATTAGCAATAGTGTGGAGTCAATTAATAGCTTGTTTAAGGACGCGAGAAGGTATTTCTTAATACCAATGTTAGATACAATCATCAAAAAATTCTCTGAGTGGTTTAACCAACATCGGAAGGACGTTTTGTCTGCATCGATTGATACTAAACTGCTTCCTCTTGTCGCGAACCTATGGTCCAAAACTGATAAATCACTTGTGTGTGAGGTAAATAGTTATGAGTTTGAATTCGAAGTGATAGACATCGACGATGGTAAACTTTATTTTGTAGACTTGAGAGAGAACAATTGTTCCTGCAAAGTGTATGATTTTGAAAAGTATCCTTGTGTGCACGGACTTGCAACTTATTTATTTATGCTTGATGTTATCCTAGTCATCGTGGTATAGGCCATGTAGAATATCATGAGTTGTGTTCAAAGTATTACTGGGTAACATTGTGGGGGCAGACTTATTTCACGACCATTTATTATGTTTCTGATATGGCTGATTGGAATGTACAAGATCACATAAAAGAACGATAGATGATACCAAAAGATCGCGTGAAAAATAAGGGGAAAAAACATGATAAGAGAAAGTCATATGCTGGAGAACAACGTAAAAGGACAAAAAACACAAGGCGGGCAAGGCAAAATTTGGTTTCAATTGGTTGCTTTTGGGAACGCATCGTTATCCGAGTAATTGAACTTCTTTAAAAATATGTTTTTGCCGTTGAACTTCTGTAATATTGTGCAATACTATGGATTACTAATATGTTTGAATTTTATTTATGTTAGTCGATTGATTTCATGTTTGATTATTGATTTTATTTATGTTATTTTATTAATTTAATATTTGAATGTTGATTTTATTTATATCAGTTCAAAATACACATGTTCCAAAAAAAAGAATTCATGGTTTCAAAAATTCTCTTGTACATTGCATGTTCTTTCAAATAACACTTTCTTAGTAAGAACAACTTAAAATGATATTTTAACAAATTGATGTTTTTCGACAAGGTTTTGCATTACTCACGTATGCTTACATGTTAAATCTGAAATATGAAAAGTAAAACTTCATTAACAATTTTTGTTTTAGGTAGAACTAAAAACATTTAGAATCGTGAAAAATACAACTATGAAGAACATTGGTAAAACCATAAACTTTAGTATAACTAAGTGTAAATTTTTGGAGGAAAAACGAAATTGTTTTGGCGCCTAAACCGAGAAACATAAAATATGTCATTTTGTTGGTCAAAAAACAGATTCTGACAGCTTTTTATCCTCCCTTGAATCTCATGTCTTGTCATATCTTAACTACTCCTCTATAAACTCCTCTCTCTTGATTCTCCATTCATTCATACCTCTTTCCTCTTTTCACCCTTAAACTTTCTCTCTAAACTCCTCTCTTTTAATCAAATTCCATTTTCTTTTTCCCTTCATGGATCCGTGGGTGTAAAAACTAGAGATGCGAGAGATGAAGAAGGCGAAGCAACATCTCAACATGCTTATTGCCGTTGCCGATGGCCAGTACGGAATTCCAATACGTTGTCCATGTGGGGGATAAATCATTCCGGATGCCTCTCCAACTCCAAAGTATATATCTTATTTTGATACTTTACCTCAGAGTAGGTACTTCACGTGTAAGACATACAAGGTAATTGTTGTTTTCATATCACGTCTGCGTAAAACTTTGTGAAACTAATTCGTGTAAAATGCGTAAAACTGCGTTTAATTGCAAAAAACTGAGTGAAACTATGTTGAACGTTCAGGACGATGGGATGCATTATCGTCAACCATGGGTTTTCGGTGCTGAGGAAGAAATTCAAAAGCTAAAGACTGAGGTGAATGATATGGCTGGAGAGATTGCCAAGCTGAAGGAACTTATTAATGATCCCTGTCGTCCGTGAGAGAATCTCCGTCGTCGTGAAACTTATGTCTAATCTTTGTTGCGCTTTAAGTTGTCTAAATAAAGACCTTTGTCTCTTATATGTTACTCTTAATGTTGTCTCTTTTATTTTTGCTACTTTTTATCTATGTTTTGTTTTAAAATCACCACCAAAAGTTTACCTGCTTCGAAATAAACATAACATAGAAGTAGCACAACATAAACATAACATAAAAATAACACAAATCATACAATAAAAGTATCACAAATCATACAATAAAAGTACCACAAAACATACGATGAAGTACCACAAAACCTACCATAAAAACATAACATAAAAGTTCATCATCGGAACAAGTTTTTGAACCGCAAATACCACCACAACAAGTTATTTATTTCTTTCTTCCTTTCTGTTTACCTGAATTACCTGCTTCATTGACAAAAACCTCTTAAGGGGTTAATCTATCACCCAATGCATTAAGCTTCTGCTCAACTATGTTCATCTCTCTCATCACTTTTTTCAGGGTCTTCAAAACATCACCAACTTTCTCAACTCCCTCTGTCGTGACTTCTACCTCTTCTTCCTCTTTTTCTCGTGCGGCAACATCTTCGTTATACATGTCTTTGAAAAAGATTGTTAATCATTTTTTCTCCAACTTATCCCAACTGTTGACAGCTAGATCAAAAACATTTTCATCATCGTCAACTTCAAAAATTTCACCCAACAAATCATCTTCATATGCGTTGTTGACTGGGATGATGGTGTCAATATCCTGTAAAAATCAATATATTTATATAAATTTAGCATAGTTATACCTTAATACTACCTTAGTTTTACCATACTTCGTCTTTAATTCTACATTACTTAATTTTACCTTAATTCTACATTACTTCTACCTTAATTCTACCGTAGTTCTACATCATTTCACCCATAACACTACCTTACTTATGGCATTCTTCTAATGTTGTTGAGAAGATTAGAAAGCTTACAGCCTTCACTTACCATTTGCACCACCTGCGTCTAACATTGATGGATTAAATATAATAATTTTATATAGAAATTTGAATATTGTTATCTTAATTTTTTTTCTCATAATGTAGGTTAAAAATTAGAGGAATTCACAAAATTGGAATATATTCACACTTCCTTCGCAAAACTACACCTAAATTATTTTTTTCTATTTATACACCCTTTTCAAATTTTAAATAGTCCAATTAATAAGAGAAAAAAGTATAGTAACATTCTGTTCTCCTTTAGATATATTAATCTTGTGATGTCTCGTATTTAATTTTTACTTCTTGATTTTTGTTCATATAACGAATATTTTAAAACAACGAGGCTAACATAAACATGTGGTTTACAATGGATTAAAATCCTAGTACTAGAATTAAAATTTTGAATATATCTATTAATGTTGCAATTGATGTTAAAAAAGCTGATTTTTAACTTTAACCAAAAATCATTTTTGATTTAGTATCCCTAAGACATTATTTGTGAAGTGATTTTTGTGAAAATCCTACGTGTCATCACCACAATTAGTTTCGGCAAATAAATGGTGACATGGCATAAACACTTAATATAAACCAATGAAAACTCTCTTTTAAAAATATCTTTTTAGAAAATTACACAAATTACACTAGAAGGCTTTATTGGGCATAATCCTAACCTAATTTTCGAAGATCAAAGTTAAATCAACGTGTGTGCACCTTTCTCTCATTCGATTGATCACTCCAATCCTTTGAAAATATGAGTTTGCTAAAAGAGCAACCAAAGAATATTGGGGAGATAAAAAAATTACAACACTTCTTTTTTCTTTAGCGAATATTTTATGTCATTAAAAAACAAAGATAACAGTTTGTTAATGTACATGAAGTTGATTAATAAAGTATGTCGCATAATGTATAACTTAGTTCTACTCTTATTTATTTAGTGAGAAAAAATATAATTATAGTTTTGTTTTACCATTTTTCACACAGTTTCAATACTGAAAAATGGAAACGACACATGAAAAAAGTCATAAAATCGTGTTAATCTAAATACGAAATTAGGTAACGTTTAATTTAAATAAGATGTTCCAGAAATGTAATTTTAGGAAACTTGATTTTAGGAATTTAGAAAACTTTAAAAACGAGATTTTTTATGAAACTTGATTTTTTTGAAAATTATTAAATCGATGATTTTGAGCAAACAAAAAGATTTCCCATGTTTAATGTTGAATATTAACTTCTTTTGCTTGCACAAAAGAGTTTAAGGTTCGGGTCTCTTAGTTTTAATATCGAATCCTCGATACAAGAATCCGAATCCTATACAAAAATGAATGAAGTTAAACTAAAGATTGAAAATGGAGCGTTATACATAAACAAAATTTTTGTTTGGATTGTCCATGATACGAAAGTCTCGAGATAATAGTTGTGATTCATCAACCATATTTATAGTATCATAGTTCCGAATAGACTATTTCACGACAAAAATGTTACACTTTAAAACTAAATCTAATTCAGTAAATAAAATAGTATAAATTTTATAATAAAAAAGGGAGAATTATAAAACTACACCTTTTGAATTACATTTCACAAAACTACACCATTTCCAAAATACTTCACAAAACTACACCAAAACACTCAAAATTAAATCCAAATAAACCCTACCCAAACAATCCTACCCTCTTAATACTATACCCTAAACACTAATTAGCGAACCCAAATGAAAAGATTTTAATTTTGGTAATTTTTAAAAGGGTAAATCAAGCTTTTAAAATTTTGAAAGGGTGTAAACTTGTGAAAATATTGAATTAGGTGTAGTTTTGTGAAGGGAGGGTTGAAAGGGTGTAGTTTTGTGAATTTCTCATAAAAAAAAGTAAATTAAAATATAACTATTATTATATTAAAACTCTATTATTTTCAAAATTTATTCATCGCGCATGACGTGAGAAGTCACCTAGTATAAGGTAAAATAACTTGTCATGAATTTGATGAACTTAGGGCATCTCCATCGGTGGTTCTCAACGGGGTTCTCATATTAAAAAAAAAAAAAAGAAAATTAGGAAAGAGGTGAGAATCAATTCCCATATGAGATACCATGAGAAACTCTTGAGACTCCCTCTATATTGCCACATGTCTTCATCTCATGAGTTTGTGTTTTATTATAAAATCAAATCTCTTTCAACTTAATATGTCATTAAAATAATTTATCTATCTTATTAAATGGGAAGAACAACTTTTCAAAAACCCTTAAAAGTGAAATTTATTTACGATATATGCTATTGGTATAAAAAAAAGTGAAGTGAAAAAAAATGTAGGTCAAAAGATATTTTAGTCAACCAAAAAGGGAGAAAGATATGTAAAAATCGGTGGAAAAAAATAGGAAACAATAAAAAGAATAAAATATTAAAATGAAACTTAGTGGAAATTCGGTATATTCTCCAAATAAATAAACTGCAAACGTGTACCACAAAAAAAAGATCAAGGGCAAAATCAAAGATCTCGAAAAATATCCTTCTCAAATATTCTTAAATATTTTATGCCTTTAATCAATATAAATAATGAAGGTATGTGGGGTATTAAAACGTGCACAACAAATATCAATTAAAAACACACAGAAAAGAGACATATTCAACCATGACTATTTTTACATCTTTGAAAAATCTAAATCCTTACAAAACATCATGAAAAGTTCAAGTGAAAATAATTCACACATGGAAACGGTATACCACTTATACAGGCGATACAATAGAGATGATCTTGGCCGACGAAATGGTAAGCATTAAAAACTTTTTTTAAAAAAACATGTTTCATTAAAATCGTTACTGATATGAATATACCATGTATATGAATATGCCATACATGGTACTCTTATTCATACTACAATTAAGAAAACTCAAGTTAGATTAAAAAAACATTCATATTTAATAGGATTTAAAGAAAACGAAAAAAAAAGATAAATATAAAAAAATTCCTAAGTAATAGGATTAAAATTAAAAAAGAATAACAAATAAATTAGTAACAATAATGAAAAAATAAAAATGTTGACAAAAAAAATGAAAAAATAAAATATAATAAATATTTCCATTTTATGATAAACCATCGTACAATATTAATTATATATTTAAAGTTTTTTAAAAAAAATTAATTTTTAGAAAATTTTTAATTATTTAAAAGTAATTTTCTAAAATATTTGAATTGATGATGTAAATAAAAAATCAAAAGTATCCGAAAATATTTTAAAAAAAATTAAATTTTGAATACTTTTAGATACCTTTGCGAGACGTTCGGAGTAGTTTTGCGACGAGTCAAAATATATCATACATAATTTATGATATACTAAAAAATTATTTTAGGATATTACAACATACCTATATACAATTAAAATTTTATTATTCAATATTTATAATTTAAAATTATATCAAATTAATATTTTGTAAATATTTCTCCCGTGCATCCTGCACGGGTAAAAATCTAGTATGTACTTAAAAAACAAATTCTTATCTCTCTAAAATGTATAAAATAAAATTATCTATTTAATAAGTTCCCATTTTGCATGATTTGAATTATATATTAATTAAATAAGTTATACTAACTAAAATCAATACAACAATATCACTTAATAATATTTTCACAATTCAATAAAAATATATTTCTTAATCTGAGATTTAAAAAATATATAAAATATATCTTTAAAAAGTAAAATAATATTTATATTAATATTTTTCTCTATAAATAGTTTTCATACTTTCTTCTTCTTATCATAAACTACTATATCTCTTTTTTTGTTCTTTTTATTACTTTGATTATGGATTCAAATGATCTATTTTATTTCTCTTCAAGTTTTACAAAATCTTCTTAATAATGAGCAAAATATAAACAATGATCCAAGTCAAGTTCAAGACTCACGAGATCGTAGAGAAACAAGACCCAATTGGAGCCCAATTGAAGATACCGTTCTCATTAATACTAGCAAAGATCCAATCGTGAGTAATGAACAAAAAGCTTATGCTTTTTGGAAAAGGACTGCTCTATATTATCAAAAAAGTCATGCTGTTGCAAATCTACCGAACCGAGAATGGAGTAATTGTAAGCAAAGGTGTGGCAAAAGATAAATGATAAAGTTTGCAAGTTTGTTGGATGTTATGATCATGCTTTGAATCAAAGAACTAGTGGTCAATCCGAAGATGATGTTGTCAAAGTTGCCTACCAATTCTACTCCAACAATTACGGGACTAACTTTACACTTGAACATGCATGGCGAGAGCTCCGTCATGATCAAAAGTGGTGTAGTTCTTACACGCCTTAAAATTCTAAAGATAGTGGAAGTTCAAAGAGGACAAAGTTGTGTGACGACGGGTTATATTGTTCAAGTTATAATTCTGAAAGTCCTATAAATCTAGATGTAGAGGATCAAAACGAAAAGGAAAGAAGGTCACAACAATCAATGAGGAAAGAGAGGCTAGTTCTCGATCTAGGCTCGAGAATTTGTGGTCGTTAAAGGAAAAAGATCTAGCTGAGCGAAACAAGTTATCAAGGGTGGAATTGCTTAACCGTATTCTTGGCAAAGTATAACCACTTTCCGAAAAAGAAGAAGCATTGAAGAATAAGCTCATTGATGAAATGCTTTGATATTTAATAGTATGGTTTAATGTTTAAATTATCTTATCTTTGAAATATTATGTTTAACTAGGTTTTTTACCTGGCCAGATCTGCTAGCTTATCTCAACTCTGCAGTCCTCCCTAAAAATCATCGAATTCTCCTCTTACTTGTCTGGCAAGCAGCCATCTATATGTTGTGGTCAGGGAGGAATGATCGGATCCATAAGGGAACTCGACGATCGGTTGCAAGCATCACCAGAACGATCGATCTATTGATGAGAAACATGGCTTCGAGCTTAAGGGAATCGAGACCTAGACTGGCTTCAGCTCTACTTCAGACTTGGTTCGCCATAAACTCTTTGACAAACCGATTTCCTCGTTATTTTCTTCGAGCTACTTCTCTGCAACTACCAAAGAAAGAACATTAATTAACCATATGTGGGCTTAATTAATGTGGGTTTCAATTTTCATGGGCTATTGACTACGAGGATTTTTACTAAAAATTTCAATTTATCAAACTGCTTGATTAGTTATTTCAAAATGGGTCTTTGGGTTCTTTTATTTTCTAAAGACCACTTGGTCACTCTCGGCTTTTGCCCTGTAATGTTTTAGGTCTCATGCTTTTTTAATAGAAAACATTTTTTTTAAAAAAATAGGTTTTTTATCGGCGCAAGTTTATAGATGTGTTTAATATACTAGGATGAACCCGTGCGTTGCGCGGGATATTCGCCTCATAGTAATTTCAAAAAATATTTACAATGAATTTTTCATTGTAATATGTATTATTGTAATTCGAATATACACATTTTATATTTTACCAAATCAATGAAAATTAGTTTGTTTGCGTTTACATTTTGTCTATATCGTTTAGTTTATTATCAAATTGTGGGGTTATTAATATGCCAAAAAATCTAATTTTGCAAACGTTTTCTTAATAAATGTTGAAGATTGTCGTGCATCCCTTTCAATTTCTTGACTTTAATTGATTTTTATCTTTCTGTAATATGTTTACTACGATTTTATTTAGAGATTTTACTCCATTTTTTAAATTGTATCATATTTTTGTATTGTTTTTATATATAACATTATTTAAATATTTATATATGTTATTGTTTATTTTGTGTAAGAGTTCTTTTTGTGGTTGATATTTTTAATCTTCTCACGTAAAATTAGTATTAACTTTAGTTTTATAAGATTATTACATCCAAAGTTAGAATTGTTGAACTTTTTTTTTAATGATAAAAAAAAATTTCTTGACCATTTTTAATAATTATTTAAATTGATATACATATTATTTTATTAATGTTAGAAATTACATTGAATATCTTTTTGGATTTTATTAATATTAAAGGGAGAATTACAAAGCTGCATCATTTGAATTACATTTCACAAAAGTACATCATTTCAAAATTACTTCACAAAATTACACATAAACACTCAAAATTAAATCACCCTAAACCCTACCCACACAATCCTACTCCTTAATATTATACCCTAAACACTAATTAGCGAACCCAAATGAAATTTTTTAATTTTGGTAATTTTTTAAAGGGTAAATCAAGCTTTTAAAATTTTGAAAAGATTTAAATATGAGAAAAAATTGAATTAGGTAGAGTTTTGTAAATGAATGGTTGGAAGTGTGTAGTTTTGTGAATTCCTCAATATTAAATTAGTTGTGTTGTCTTTATTATGTGTGTTTCTTAATTAAGTTTATTAGTATTAATGATTTTATATATATTTTATTTTAATTATGTTGTGTTAAATATTTAATATGATGATGTGTCACTCTTGAGTATGCATTAATAAATTGCTAAATACCTTTTGATCAATAAGCAAACTTTCTAAACCCATAAGTAAACCTCCTTTTTTGGGTTTCTTTCTTGTTTAAACATTTTCCAAAATCATATAAACCAAAACATGAAAGGGGTATAACATG
Source organism: Cochlearia excelsa (assembly GCA_963556525.1). Lineage (NCBI taxonomy): Eukaryota > Viridiplantae > Streptophyta > Magnoliopsida > Brassicales > Brassicaceae > Cochlearia > Cochlearia excelsa. The sequence continues at coordinate 21,196,615 of OY748330.1, forward strand.
AGACTAATGTGAATCACTCATTATTTTTTAAATCAAATCAATTCTCTCACAAAATTGTGTTTATTTCTTGAAACTTGTATTGTTCTTTACAATTTGGGTGTATATTTATAGTTGTAAACAATCATCTGAAATCTAATATTTCTTATTTAACTATTAAATAAAATTCTATTTTGTTTTTTATCATTCAAGTATATTATACTTTTTGGTTATTTTTTCGTTTGTTGATGTTTAGTTTTCCATTTTACATAGCTATTACTTTACAATTAAATTTCCAAAAGTTAAATTCTTATTATGTTTTTCCAAAAGCATAACCAAAACCAATAAGAAATAAAAATACATTTTTAGTATGTTTCTTTTCATATTTTGTGTTGATTCACCTTTCAATTTTTTTATTTTTTTATCTTTTTTCTTCCTTTTCATTTCAGAATATGTAACTTTTTCATAAAATATGTAACTTTGGAGTATTCATCTTTTACGATTTTGAGTTAAATCACGTTTTACAATTTTTTTAGTTACTTCTTTTTGGCCTTTTTTAGAGTATGTAGCGTTTTTAAAAAAAGTTTATTGATGTTTTAGACATGTATGTTTTACATTTTTGTAATTACCTTTTAAAAATTAGAAATTTATATTTGACATAACTATTAATAGTTTTTCCTTTTTTGAGTTTATTCACAATTTAGACATGTATATTTTACATTTTTGTATTTGACATAACTATTGATGAAAAAATACAATACATATTTATATTTAATTTAGATGATGATGTGTCCATTTTTTATTGGTTGTTTATAATCCTAGGTGGACGTCTTAAGTATCAACTAGCTTAAACTTTTATTAGTAATAGATTAAGGTAATCTTGTAACAAATAAAAGAAACTTGTGAAGTATACCTCTAATATCAAAGACTCTCGGTGAAGAAGAGTATTTGAGTTTAAGTTGGTCAGCTCAAAGACACGTGACTCTCACTTGATATATTGTAGTATATTCAGCTAAGTATAAAAGTTGAAAAGATAAAAAGATAACGGAAAGGAGAGAGACATTCTTGTTGTAGAGAGATAAGCTCGAATTTGAGTTTGTTTAATGGATTCCGGCTAGTTCCGGCGAGACGTAGGAGGCAACCCCGAACTCGTAAAAGTCTTGTGTGTCTTTAATTTTCACTTGACTAATTCTCACAAATTGGTATCAGATCCAGGTTGTACAAAGAAGGGCTGGATCGCTAGGGTTTCATAACGAGATTGATGAAGTTGTCGAAAGCAAGATTGGAAGTGGACATATTCGATGGAACCGAAGACTTTTCTATGTGAAAGCGAAGAATGTATGATCACCTGAGTGTATTGGGCTTGAAGGATGTCTTGAAGGAGAAAGACGAAAGATGCAGCTCCAAAGAAGAAAAAGATTCTGAAGAGATTGGTTCCGAGAAGAAAAGTCTTGAAGAAGAAAAGAAACAAAAACAAGAAGACTTAGACAGGGAAGAAAGGTGCGAAAAAGCAATTAATCTTATTCTATTGAATGTTAGAGATCATGTCATGCGCAAGATAGAGAGGTGTACACCAGCTTCTGAAACATGGGCAACCTTAGAAAGGTTGTATATGGCTAAGACTTTGCCTAATAGGGTACACGCTCAACTCAAGCTTTATAGCTACAAGATGCAGGATGGTCGCACCATTGATGAGAATATAGATGACTTCCTGAAGTTAATTGGAGACTTGAGCAATTTGAGTATAGAGGTGGATGAAGAAGTGCAAGCCATTTTGTTATTGAACGCTCTACCTGCAAAGTATGATATGCTTAAGGAAACCTTCAAGTATAGCAGAGAGGTGATAAAGCTTGAGGATGTTGCTAGTTCTGCAAGATCCAAAGAGAAGGAGATAAAGGATCCTTCAACTACCAAGACAAGTTCAGAGAGTTACTATGTCAGGGAAAGACCAGAACATAAGAGTAACAACCATGGAAAGGGTAGGAATGATCACAGATCAAGATCTAAGTCTAGAGAAGGAAAGAAGATATGTTGGATTTGTGGTAAAGAAGGACACTTCAAGAAACAATGCAACAAGTGGCTTGAAAGAAACAAAGGGAAATGCCACTTAGAGGAGAAGGCAGAAGTGTCATTAGCCAAAGATGACGCAAATGATCTGGTGGGTCTAATAGCAGCTGGAGTAAACATGTCTCAAGGTGAAAGTGACGTAGAGACATGGGGGCTAGATTCAGCATGCTCCTATCACATGACATCAAGAAGAGATGTATTCTTAAACATGTCTGAATCAGCCTCATGAAGGGTAAGGATGGCCAATAACACCTATGCAGAGGTAAAGGGAATTGGTTCAATAAGATACATCAATGATGATGGTACAATATTTGTGTTATATGATGTAAGATACATGCTAGGGATAGGAAGAAATCTCATTTCTGTGGGGATGTTGGAACAAAGGGGTTGTGAGTTCAAAGGAGGCAATGGCATGATGAAGATCACCAAAGGTTGTTTAACTATAATGAAAGACAAGAGGAAAGATAATGATACTCTCTATATACTTCAAGGCAGGGCCAAACTGGCAGAATCTTGTGTTGCCATTGTTTCATCATCAACATACGTCAACAACAAAGAACCAGACTCAACAGAAATTTGGCACAACAGATTGGGTCATGTTGGACATAAAGGACTAGAAGTATTAGCAAATAAAGATTGCTTTGGTGATGATAAAGTTATTGATATCAAGTTTTGTGAAGATTGTGTCATTGGAAAGACACATAAGAGAAGTTTTGGGTCTGCACAACATGTCGCAAAGGACAAGTTGGACTATATTCACTCAAACTTATGGGGTTCACCTAATGTTCCATTAAGTTTGGGTAAATGTCAGTATTTCATCACATTTACAGATGACTAGTCAAGAAAGGCATGGATCTACTTCCTAAAGACAAAATATGAGGCATTTAGCAAGTTTGTTGAATGGAAGAAGTTGGTGGAAGTTCAGTCTGAAAGAAAGGTTAAAAAACTAAGTACAAACAATGGTCTTGAATATTGCAATATCAGGTTTGAATAATTCTGCAAAGGATGAAGGCATAGTAAGACACAAGACTTGTGCATACACTCCACAACAAAACGGAGTAGCAGAAAGATTAAACAGGTCTATAATGAACAAAGTGAGAAGCATGCTCATTGAAAGTGGCTTGGAGAAAAGGTTTTGAGGAGAAGCATCATTAACGTCAGTATACTTGATAAACAGGTCACCTTCATCTGTTGAAGGAAAGTTGAATCCAAGAGCTAAGAAAGGAGTCTTCACAGGATATCCAGATGGGCTAAAAGGATTCGGAGTATGGCTACTTGAGGATGAAAGATGTGTTATAAGCCAAAATGTGGTTTTCAGGGAAGATGTTATGTACAAGGAGATCAAGTCTGTTTCAAATCAAGACAAATATGCTACTAACATGATGATCACAGAGTTATCTGGTTCAGACACAATGAGTCAAATTCAAGGTGGAGTTAACTCATCAAATGACCAGATAGTAGAAAATGGCTTGCCAGGGATCGTCCTAAAAGATAGACTAGATTTTCTGATAGACTAAAAGACTACACAGTCTATGAGGAAGATGAGGAGATAGCAGGATATGCATATCTCATGACAGAAGATGCATGCAAGCTTGAGCCTTCCTGTTATCAAGAAGCTATGGATGATACTGATAGTGAGTTGTGGATAGAAGCTACAAATGAAGAAATGGATTCACTAAAGAAGAATGGGACATGGATTCTTGTGGATAGGGTAAAGACTCAGAAGGCTATTGGATGCAAGTGGGTATTCAAGAGAAAGGATGGCATTACAGATGAGAAAGCTCCCAGGTTTAAAACAAGGTTAGTTGCTAAGAGATATTCTTAGAAGGGGGGTATAGACTACCAAGAGATATTTGCACATGTGGTCAAGCACGTATCAATCAAATTTCTATTGTTAATGGTGGTTCATTATGACATGGAGCTACAATAATTGGATGTTAAGACTGCCTTCATACATGGCTATCTAGATAAAGAGATATACATGGAGCAGCCTGAAGGATATATTGACAAGAAGTATCCAGATAAGGTATGTCTTCTAAAGAGATCATTATATGGCTTGAAGTAGTCTCCTAGGCAATGGAACAACATATTCAATGAGTTTATGAAGGAAAAAGGATATAACAGAAGTGAGTATGATATGTGTGTGTACTTCAAGCAACTTAGAGGAGAAGGAGACTATGTGTTTTTACTGTTATATGTGGATGATAGTCTTGTTGCTTCCAAGAACAAGAAGTGTGTGGAAGAACTGAAACAACTTCTGAAGTCCGAATTTGAGATGAAAGACTTAGGAGAAACTAAGAAGATATTGGGAATGAACATCACAAGAGACATGACTAAAGGAATATTGTCAGTTTCTCAAGAAGGTTACTTAACAAAGATACTTGGGAACTTTGGAATGGATCAATCTAAGCCAGTAGCTACACCTATGGGAATTCATTTCAAGCTGAAAACATAGACTGATAAAGGAAGCTCAGGAACAACAAGAGGACATGAAGGGTGTTCCTTACCAAAGTGCAGTGGAAAGCTTGATGTACTCTATGATAGGAACCAGACCAGACTTGGCGTATTCAGTGGGGTTAGTATGCATATTTATGAGTAATCCATTAAAGGAGCATTGGTTGGTTGTCAAATGGATATTCAGGTACATACAAGGATCACTTAAGGGAAGGCTTAGCTATAGAAAGGAAGATGATTTGTGATATAAGGTTACTGCGACTCAGATTATGGGGCTGATCTGAATGGGAGGAGATCAATCTCAGGTATGGTTTTCACATTAGGAGGAAACCTGATTAGCTGGAGATCAAGTTTACAGAAGGTGGTGACCTTGTCCACATCATAAGCAGAGTATGTGGCATTATCTGAGGCGTGTAGAGAAGCTTTGTGACTGAAAAGTTTGATGAATGAACTTGGTTTTGCTCAAGGTACAGTGGAGATTTGCTGTGATTCTCAAAGTTCAATTGCATTAGGGAAGAATCTTGTTCATCATGAAAGGACAAAGCATGTGGCAACCAAGTACTATTTCATGAGGTATTTGATTAGTGATGGAGTGTTAAAGGTGTCGAAGATTTCTACGGTATACAATCCAGCATACATATTCACTAAAGTTTTACCAGTAGGCAAGCTTAAGGATGCTCTTAAGCTGCTTAGAGTTATGGAGAATTGAGCTTAAAGGCTCAGGAGATATGAAGCCAAGTGATTTTACTTGGAAGATATGAAGCTAAGTGAGTTTTACTTAGGAGATGTTGAAGTTGGGTGGGTTTACTCAAGAGAACAATGAAGTTGGGTGGGTTTACTCAGGTGGAGCTTTGATAGTAAGTGTGTACAACTTATGATCAAGAGAGTTGAATCCAAGAAGTGCATGAATCAGTTTTGATATTAGGCCAAGGTGGAGAATTGTGAAGTATGCCTCTAATATAAAAGACTCTCGGTGAAGAAGAGTATTTGGACATAAGATGGTCAGCTCAAAGACTCTCACGTGATATATTGTAGTATATTCAGCTAAGTATAAAAGTTGAATCTTCTTCTTCCTAATAGATATTCTGATAATCTGATAAGAAGATAACAGAAAGGAGATAGAGAGATTCTTGTTGTAGAGAGATAAGCTCGGATTTGAGTTTGTTTAGTGAATTTCGGCTAGTTCCGGCGAGACGTAGGAGACAACTCCGAACTCGTAAAACTCTTGTGTGTCTTTAATTTCCGCATAAACACAAGATTCACATCGGCGATTTAACGACTAATTCTCACAAAACCAAACAAATTTTCAATTTATATAAGGTGGTTTCTTCGTTCTTATTTCTTATCATTCATTCAAACCCTTACTAAATGTCTTCTTTTTTCATATCCCACCCAATTCTTTATTAGATAAAAAATTCGATAAAACATTTGATGAAGAATTTTAAAGTGTATTTGATGAGTGGTTAGATGATTGTGAGCAATTTGAAGAGACAAACAATTCTACTCGAATACGTCACCAATTATATATTGAACGAGGTCGTGAGGAAGGACACCTTCGTTTGTGGAATGATTATTTTAGTGAAGAATCAATCTACCCAGAGGCCCATTTTCGTCGTCGCTTTAGAATGAACAAGTCGTTGTTCATGCGTATTGTTAATCGACTCTCAAATGAAGTTGAATATTTCCAACAACGCCGAGATGCAACTGGAAGGTTAGGTCTTTCCGCATTACAAAAGTGCACTGCAACAATACGCATGATGTCATATGGTTGTGCAAATGATGTTGTGGATGAATACCTTCGGATTGGTGAAACAACTGCAAGTTTATGCTTGGAAATTTTGCATCTGGAATTATATCTTTGTTTGAAGATGTCTATCTAAGAAGACCTACACTAGAAGATCTCCAACAATTACTAGATGTTAGTGAGATACGTTGGTTTCCAGGCATGATGGGAAGCATCGATTGTATGCATTGAGAATGGAAAAATTGTCCCACCTCGTGGAAAGGACAATACTTGCGTGGAGGTTGAAAACCAACAATCATTTTGGAAGCCGTTGCTTCGCATGATTTATGGATTTGGCATGCATTTTTTGGACTTCCGGAAACGTTAAATGATATTAATGTTCTTGATCGTTCACCTGTTTTCGAAGGTATTCTACAAGGTAAAGCTCCAAAGTGAATTACTTTGTCAATGTCCATCAATATAATATGGGTTACTATCTCACATATTGTATATATCCGAAATGGTGTACATTTATTCAATCAATTAGGCTTCCTCAAGATCTTAAAGCGTCATTATTTGCTCAACGCCAAAAAGTTGTTCATAAGGATGTTGAACATGCTTTTGGAGTATTACAACCTCGATTTGTCATCGTTAAAAATCCAACTCTTATTTGGGACAAGAAAAATATAGGTAAAATAATGAGAGATTATATTATAGTGAAAATACACTAGAATGACCCTAATAAGTTGGTTATTACTAAAGTAACCCGAAAACGGAGGGTCATTCTAGTTATTCCAAAAAAACACGAGATGGACATTGAAGGATATATTTCAAAAAAATATTTACGGTTGTGCCATTTACGAAAATGCCATTTATGCATATAAATCTACAAAGCAGACACAAAGAAATCTACAAAGCAGACACAAAAGGATGAAATCTGGTGAAACACATCAACAAACAGAAATAACAAGTCTACAACCCAGTTAATAAATGCCATTATATATTTAAAAAACCGGAAATTTAGCATTTAATATTATTCGTTAAAAACTTCCTCTCATCCTCTCTCCCGTGCGATTTTGGAAACCGTCGTCTTCTTCTTCGTCGCCGTCTTCTTCTTCCTCATTGTCGTCGTCAACCGTCGTCTTCTTCGCCTTCGTCTGTGTTCTCGTCTTCGTCTTCGTTCTTTCTTCGTTCTCTCTTCGTCGCCGCCGCCGTCGTTGTCTCTGCTTCTTCTTCGTCGTCGTCGTCGTCTTCGCTTCTTTTTCGTCTTTCTTGTCGTTTCTCCTTCTTCTTCGTCTTCCTTGTCTTCGCATTCTCTCCTTTTACCATCTTATTTCACTTCGAAGGTTATATCTCTGTTTTAGGGTTTCGTTGTTTGTAAGTTATTGACTGTTTTGTTTAGTGTTTCGTTGTTCAGTGTTTCGTTGTTCAGTGTTTAGTGTTTCGTTGTTTGATGTTGCATGTCAACGTTGATTTGGTTTTCTTCAGTTCATTCATGTGTAGAGTTTTTGCATCTGCTTTGTAGAGTTTGGATCTGCTTTGTAGAGTTTTATATCCGCTTGTAGTGTTCTTTCAAATGATTTGTAGATTTATTTCGTTTCATCTGTTTTGTAGATTTGTTTCGTTTTATCGCTGCTGCGTACTTGTTTTGTGTTGTATACTTGTTTCATCTGCTTTGGATACTTGTTATGTGTTATATCTAATTTGTAGATTTGTTTCTTTTTGGGTTGCAACACGAGGACTTCCCGGGAGGTCACCCATCCTAGTACTACTCTCGCCCAAGCACGCTAATCTGCGGAGTTCTGATGGGATCCGGTGCATTAGTGCTGGTATGATCACAACCGTTAGTAATTGTATCTTAATCGCTTATATCATTTTCCGTGTAGCGTTTAAACCACCGATGTGGCTCCAATCAGGAAAAAAACTCTTTTTCTAACGCCTAGACTTTTTTTATATATCTTCTTGATCATTCGGACAACGTTACCCCTTTTAAATTTATCGGAACGAACCCGTGTTATCGTAGTTTTGACAAAACGGCCCAAAAAAGGGTCTAAACGGCCAAATTTGGGCTCGAAAATTGCACCAATCTTTGGAACCGCTATTGACACGTCGGCTCTCTCTCTTGGGGCTTTCCGAAAAGGCGCTGTGCGCGACGTGGTTTCATACGATGCAAAAGTTACGGCTATTCAAAGGTACGAGGTTTTTTCGGCGCAAAAAGCAAAAACGTAAAAAGGGTTGCAACACGAGGACTTCCCGGGAGGTCACCCATCCTAGTACTACTCTCGCCCAAGCACGCTTAGCTGCGGAGTTCTGATGGGATCCGGTGCATTAGTGCTGGTATGATCGCAACCGTTAGTAATTGTATCTTAATCGCTTATATCATTTTCCGTGTACCGTTTAAACCACCGATGTGGCTCCAATCAAGAAAAAAACTCTTTTTCTAACGCCTAAACTTTTTTTATATATCTTCTTGATCATTCGGACAACGTTACCCCTTTTAAATTTATCGGAACGAACCCGTGTTATCGTAGTTTTGACAAAACGGCCCAAAAAAGGGTCTAAACGGCCAAATTTGGGGTCGAAAATTGCACCAATCTTTGGAACCGCTATTGACACGTCGGCGCTCTCTCTTGGGGCTTTCCGAAAGGCGCTGTGCGCGACGTGGTTTCATACGATGCAAAAGTTACGGCTATTCAAAGGTACGAGGTTTTTTCGGCGCAAAAAGCAAAAACGTAAAAAGGGTTGCAACACGAGGACTTCCCGGGAGGTCACCCATCCTAGTACTACTCTCGCCCAAGCACGCTTAACTGCGGAGTTCTGATGGGATCCGGTGCATAAGTGCTGGTATGATCGCAACCGTTAGTAATTGTATCTTAATCGCTTATATCATTTTCCGTGTAGCGTTTAAACCACAGATGTGGCTCAAATCAAGAAAAAAACTCTTTTTCTAACGCCTAGACTTTTTTTATATATCTTCTTGATCATTCGGACAACGTTACCCCTTTTAAATTTATCGGAACGAACCCGTGTTATCGTAGTTTTGACAAAACGGCCCAAAAAAGGGTCTAAACGGCCAAATTTGGGCTCGAAAATTGCACCAATCTTTCGAACCGCCATTGATACGTCGGCGCTCTCTCTTGGGGCTTTCCGAAAAGGCGCTGTGCGCGACGTGGTTTCATACGATGCAAAAGTTACGGCTATTCAAAGGTACGAGGTTTTTTCGGCGCAAAAAGCAAAAACGTAAAAAGGGTTGCAACACGAGGACTTCCCGGGAGGTCACCCATCCTAGTACTACTCTCGCCCAAGCACGATTAACTGCGGAGTTCTGATGGGATCCGGTGCATTAGTGCTGGTATGATCGCAAACGTTAGTAATTGTATCTTAATCGCTTATATCATTTTCCGTGTAGCGTTTAAACCACCGATGTGGCTCCAATCAAGAAAAAAACTCTTTTTCTAACGCCTAGACTTTTTTTATATATCTTCTTGATCATTCGGACAATGTTACCCCTTTTAAATTTATCGGAACGAACCCGTGTTATCGTAGTTTTGACAAAACGGCCCAAAAAAGGGTCTAAACGGCCAAATTTGGGCTCGAAAATTGCACCAATCTTTGGAACCGCAATTGACACGTCGGCGCTCTCTCTTGGGGCTTTCCGAAAAGGCGCCGTGCGCGACGTGGTTTCATACGATGCAAAAGTTACGCTATTCAAAGGTACGAGGTTTTTTCGGCGCAAAAAGCAAAAACGTAAAAAGGGTTACAACACGAGGACTTCCCGGGAGGTCACCCATCCTAGTACTACTCTCGCCCAAGCACGCTTAACTGCGGAGTTCGATGGGATCCGGTGCATAAGTGCCGGTATGATCGCAACCGTTAGTAATTGTATCTTAATCGCTTATATCATTTTCCGTGTAGCGTTTAAACCACAGATGTGGCTCAAATCAAGAAAAAAACTCTTTTTCTAACGCCTAGACTTTTTTATATATCTTCTTGATCATTCGGACAACGTTACCCCTTTTAAATTTATCGGAACGAACCCGTGTTATCGTAGTTTTGACAAAACGGCCCAAAAAAGGGTATAAACGGCCAAATTTGGGCTCGAAAATTGCACCAATCTTTCGAACCGCTATTGACACGTCGGCGCTCTCTCTTGGGGCTTTCCGAAAAGGCGCTGTGCGCGACGTGATTTCATACGATGCAAAAGTTACGGCTATTCAAAGGTACGAGGTTTTTTCGGCGCAAAAAACAAAAACGTAAAAAGGGTTGCAACACGAGGACTTCCCGGGAGGTCACCCATCCTAGTACTACTCTCGCCCAAGCACGCTTAACTGCGGAGTTCTGATGGGATCCGGTGCATTAGTGCTGGTATGATCGCAACCGTTAGTAATTGTATCTTAATCGCTTATATCATTTTCCGTGTACCGTTTAAACCACCGATGTGGCTCCAATCAAGAAAAAAACTCTTTTTCTAACGCCTAGACTTTTTTTATATATCTTCTTGATCATTCGGACAACGTTACCCCTTTTAAATTGATCGGAACGAACCCGTGTTATCGTAGTTTTGACAAAACGGCCCAAAAAAGGGTCTAAACGGCCAAATTTGGGCTCGAAAATTGCACCAATCTTTGGAACCGCTATCGACACGTCGGCGCTCTCTCTTGGGGCTTTCCGAAAAGGCGGCGTGCGCGACGTGGTTTCATACGATGCAAAAGTTACGGCTATTCAAAGGTACGAGGTTTTTTCGGCGCAAAAAGCAAAAACGTAAAAAGTGTTGCAACACGAGGACATCCCGGGAGGTCACCCATCCTAGTACTACTCTCGCCCAAGCACGCTTAACTGCGGAGTTCGATGGGATCCGGTGCATTAGTGCTTTGTATGATCGCAACCGTTAGTAATTGTATCTTAATCGCTTATATCATTTTCCGTGTAGCGTTTAAACCACCGATGTGGCTCCAATCAAGAAAAAAACTCTTTTTCTAACGCCTAGACTTTTTTTATATATCTTCTTGATCATTCGGACAACGTTACCCCTTTTAAATTTATCGGAACGAACCCGTGTTATCGTAGTTTTGACAAAACGGCCCAAAAAAGGGTCTAAACGGCCAAATTTGGGCTCGAAAATTGCACCAATCTTTCGAACCGCTATTGACACGTCGGCGCTCTCTCTTGGGGCTTTCCGAAAAGGCGCTGTGCGCGACGTGGTTTCATACGATGCAAAAGTTACGGCTATTCAAAGGTACGAGGTTTTTTCGGCGCAAAAAGCAAAAACGTAAAAAGGGTTGCAACACGTGGACTTCCCGGGAGGTCACCCATCCTAGTACTACTCTCGCCCAAGCACGCTTAACTGCGGTGTTCTGATGGGATCCGGTGCATTAGTGCTGGTATGATCGCAACCGTTAGTAATTGTATCTTAATCGCTTATATCATTTTCCGTGTACCGTTTAAACCACGGATGTGGCTCCAATCAAGAAAAAAACTCTTTTTCTAACGCCTAGACTTTTTTTATATATCTTCTTGATCATTCGGACAACGTTACCCCTTTTAAATTTATCGGAACGAACCCGTGTTATCGTAGTTTTGACAAAACGGCCCAAAAAAGGGTCTAAACGGCCAAATTTGGGGTCGAAAATTGCACCAATCTTTGGAATCGCTATTGACACGTCGGCGCTCTCTCTTGGGGCTTTCCGAAAAGGCGCTGTGCGCGACGTGGTTTCATACGATGCAAAAGTTACGGCTATTCAAAGGTACGAGGTTTTTTCGGCGCAAAAAGCAAAAACGTAAAAAGGGTTGCAACATGAGGACTTCCTGGGAGGTCACCCATCCTAGTACTACTCTCGCCCAAGCACGCTTAACTGCGGAGTTCTGATGGGATCCGGTGCATAAGTGCCGGTATGATCGCAACCGTTAGTAATTGTATCTTAATCGCTTATATCATTTTCCGTGTAGCGTTTAAACCACGAGATGTGGCTCAAATCAAGAAAAAAACTCTTTTTCTAACGCCTAGACTTTTTTTATATATCTTCTTGATCATTCGGACAACGTTACCCCTTTTAAATTTATCGGAACGAACCCGTGTTATCGTAGTTTTGACAAAACGGCCCAAAAAAGGGTCTAAAGGCCAAATTTGGGCTCGAAAATTGCACCAATCTTTCGAACCGCTATTGACACGTCGGCGCTCTCTCTTGGGGCTTTCCGAAAAGGCGCTGTGCGCGACGTGGTTTCATACGATGCAAAAGTTACGGCTATTCAAAGGTACGAGGTTTTTTCGGCGCAAAAAGCAAAAACGTAAAAAGGGTTGCAACACGAGGACTTCCCGGGAGGTCACCCATCCTAGTACTACTCTCGCCCAAGCACGCTTAACTGCGAAGTTCTGATGGGATCCGGTGCATTAGTGCTGGTATGATCGCAACCGTTAGTAATTGTATCTTAATCGCTTATATCATTTTCCGTGTACCGTTTAAACCACCGATGTGGCTCCAATCAAGAAAAAAACTCTTTTTCTAACGCCTAGACTTTTTTTATATATCTTCTTGATCATTCGGACAACGTTACCCCTTTTAAATTGATCGGAACGAACCCGTGTTATCGTAGTTTTGACAAAACGGCCCAAAAAAGGGTCTAAACGGCCAAATTTGGGCTCGAAAATTGCACCAATCTTTGGAACCGCTATTGACACGTCGGCGCTCTCTCTTGGGGCTTTCCGAAAAGGCGCCGTGCGCGACGTGGTTTCATACGATGCAAAAGTTACGGCTATTCAAAGGTACGAGGTTTTTTCGGCGCAAAAAGCAAAAACGTAAAAAGGGTTGCAACACGAGGACTTCCGGGAGGTCACCCATCCTAGTACTTCTCTCGCCCAAGCACGCTTCACCGCGGAGTTCGATGGGATCCGGTGCATTAGTGCTGGTATGATCGCAACCGTTAGTAATTGTATCTTAATCGCTTATATCATTTTCCGTGTAGCGTTTAAACCACCGATGTGGCTCCAATCAAGAAAAAAACTCTTTTTCTAACGCCTAGACTTTTTTTATATATCTTCTTGATCATTCGGACAACGTTACCCCTTTTAAATTTATCGGAACGAACCCGTGTTATCGTAGTTTTGACAAAACGGCCCAAAAAAGGGTCTAAACGGCCAAATTTGGGCTCGAAAATTGCACCAATCTTTGGAACCGCTATTGACACGTCGGCGCTCTCTCTTGGGGCTTTCCGAAAAGGCGCTGTGCGCGACGTGGTTTCATACGATGCAAAAGTTACGGCTATTCAAAGGTACGAGGTTTTTTCGGCGCAAAAAGCAAAAACGTAAAAAGGGTTGCAACACGAGGACTTCCCGGGAGGTCACCCATCCTAGTACTACTCTCGCCCTAGCACGCTTAACTGCGGAGTTCTGATGGGATCCGGTGCATAAGTGCTGGTATGATCGCAACCGTTAGTAATTGTATCTTAATCGCTTATATCATTTTCCGTGTAGCGTTTAAACCACGATGTGGCTCAAATCAAGAAAAAAACTCTTTTTCTAACGCCTAGACTTTTTTATATATCTTCTTGATCATTCGGACAACGTTACCCCTTTTAAATTTATCGGAACGAACCCGTGTTATCGTAGTTTTGACAAAACGGCCCAAAAAAGGGTATAAACGGCCAAATTTGGGCTCGAAAATTGCACCAATCTTTCGAACCGCTATTGACACGTCGGCGCTCTCTCTTGGGGCTTTCCGAAAAGGCTACGTGCGCGACGTGATTTCATACGATGCAAAAGTTACGGCTATTCAAAGGTACGAGGTTTTTTCGGCGCAAAAAGCAAAAACGTAAAAAGGGTTGCAACACGAGGACTTCCCGGGAGGTCACCCATCCTAGTACTACTCTCGCCCAAGCACGCTTAACTGCGGAGTTCTGATGGGAACCGGTGCATTAGTGCTGGTATGATCGCAACCATTAGTAATTGTATCTTAATCGCTTATATCATTTTCCGTGTACCGTTTAAACCACAGATGTGGCTCCAATCAAGAAAAAAACTCTTTTTCTAACGCCTAGACTTTTTTTATATATCTTCTTGATCATTCGGACAACGTTACCCCTTTTAAATTGATCGGAACGAACCCGTGTTATCGTAGTTTTGACAAAACGGCCCAAAAAAGGGTCTAAACGGCCAAATTTGGGCTCGAAAATTGCACCAATCTTTGGAACCGCTACCGACACGTCGGCGCTCTCTCTTGGGGCTTTCCGAAAAGGCGCTGTGCGCGACGTGGTTTCATACGATGCAAAAGTTACGGCTATTCAAAGGTACGAGGTTTTTTCGGCGCAAAAAGCAAAAACGTAAAAAGGGTTGCAACACGAGGACTTCCCGGGAGGTCACCCATCCTAGTACTACTCTCGCCCAAGCACACTTAACTGCGAAGTTCTGATGGGATCCGGTGCATTAGTGCTGGTATGATCGCAACCGTTAGTAATTGTATCTTAATCGCTTATATCATTTTCCGTGTACCGTTTAAACCACCGATGTGGCTCCAATCAAGAAAAAAACTCTTTTTCTAACGCCTAGACTTTTTTTATATATCTTCTTGATCATTCGGACAACGTTACCCCTTTTAAATTGATCGGAACGAACCCGTGTTATCGTAGTTTTGACAAAACGGCCCAAAAAAGGGTCTAAACGGCCAAATTTGGGCTCGAAAATTGCACCAATCTTTGGAACCGCTATTGACACGTCGGCGCTCTCTCTTGGGGCTTTCCGAAAAGGCGCCGTGCGCGACGTGGTTTCATACGATGCAAAAGTTACGGCTATTCAAAGGTACGAGGTTTTTCGGCGCAAAAAGCAAAAACGTAAAAAGGGTTGCAACACGAGGACTTCCGGGAGGTCACCCATCCTAGTACTTCTCTCGCCCAAGCACGCTTCACTCGCGGAGTTCGATGGGATCCGGTGCATTAGTGCCGGTATGATCGCAACCGTTAGTAATTGTATCTTAATCGCTTATATCATTTTCCGTGTAGCGTTTAAACCACCGATGTGGCTCCAATCAAGAAAAAAACTCTTTTTCTAACGCCTAGACTTTTTTTATATATCTTCTTGATCATTCGGACAACGTTACCCCTTTTAAATTTATCGGAACGAACCCGTGTTATCGTAGTTTTGACAAAACGGCCCAAAAAAGGGTCTAAACGGCCAAATTTGGGCTCGAAAATTGCACCAATCTTTGGAACCGCTATTGACACGTCGGCGCTCTCTCTTGGGGCTTTCCGAAAAGGCGTTGTGCGCGACGTGGTTTCATACGATGCAAAAGTTACGGCTATTCAAAGGTACGAGGTTTTTTCGGCGCAAAAAGCAAAAACGTAAAAAGGGTTGCAACACGAGGACTTCCCGGGAGGTCACCCATCCTAGTACTACTCTCGCCCTAGCACGCTTAACTGCGGAGTTCTGATGGGATCCGGTGCATAAGTGCTGGTATGATCGCAACCGTTAGTAATTGTATCTTAATCGCTTATATCATTTTCCGTGTAGCGTTTAAACCACAGATGTGGCTCAAATCAAGAAAAAAACTCTTTTTCTAACGCCTAGACTTTTTTATATATCTTCTTGATCATTCGGACAACGTTACCCCTTTTAAATTTATCGGAACGAACCCGTGTTATCGTAGTTTTGACAAAACGGCCCAAAAAAGGGTATAAACGGCCAAATTTGGGCTCGAAAATTGCACCAATCTTTCGAACCGCTATTGACACGTCGGCGCTCTCTCTTGGGGCTTTCCGAAAAGGCTCTGTGCGCGACGTGATTTCATACGATGCAAAAGTTACGGCTATTCAAAGGTACGAGGTTTTTTCGGCGCAAAAAGCAAAAACGTAAAAAGGGTTGCAACACGAGGACTTCCCGGGAGGTCACCCATCCTAGTACTACTCTCGCCCAAGCACGCTTAACTGCGGAGTTCTGATGGGAACCGGTGCATTAGTGCGGTATGATCGCAACCATTAGTAATTGTATCTTAATCGCTTATATCATTTTCCGTGTACCGTTTAAACCACGAGATGTGGCTCCAATCAAGAAAAAAACTCTTTTTCTAACGCCTAGACTTTTTTTATATATCTTCTTGATCATTCGGACAACGTTACCCCTTTTAAATTGATCGGAACGAACCCGTGTTATCGTAGTTTTGACAAAACGGCCCAAAAAAGGGTCTAAACGGCCAAATTTGGGCTCGAAAATTGCACCAATCTTTGGAACCGCTACCGACACGTCGGCGCTCTCTCTTGGGGCTTTCCGAAAAGGCGCTGTGCGCGACGTGGTTTCATACGATGCAAAAGTTACGGCTATTCAAAGGTATGAGGTTTTTTCGGCGCAAAAAGCAAAAACGTAAAAAGGGTTGCAACACGAGGACTTCCGGGAGGTCACCCATCCTAGTACTACTCTCGCCCAAGCACGCTTAACTGCGGAGTTCTGATGGGATCCGGTGCATTAGTGCTGGTATGATCGCAACCGTTAGTAATTGTATCTTAATCGCTTATATCATTTTCCGTGTAGCGTTTAAACCACCGATGTGGCTCCAATCAAGAAAAAAACTCTTTTTCTAACGCCTAGACTTTTTTTATATATCTTCTTGATCATTCGGACAACGTTACCCCTTTTAAATTTATCGGAACGAACCCGTGTTATCGTAGTTTTGACAAAACGGCCCAAAAAAGGGTCTAAACGGCCAAATTTGGGCTCGAAAATTGCACCAATCTTTCGAACCGCTATTGACACGTCGGCGCTCTCTCTTGGGGCTTTCCGAAAAGGCGCTGTGCGCGACGTGGTTTCATACGATGCAAAAGTTACGGCTATTCAAAGGTACGAGGTTTTTTCGGCGCAAAAAGCAAAAACGTAAAAAGGGTTGCAACACGTGGACTTCCGGGAGGTCACCCATCCTAGTACTACTCTCGCCCAAGCACGCTTAATTGCGGAGTTCGATGGGATCCGGTGCATTAGTGCTTGGTATGATCGCAACCGTTAGTAATTGTATCTTAATCGCTTATATCATTTTCCGTGTACCGTTTAAACCACCGATGTGGCTCCAATCAAGAAAAAAACTCTTTTTCTAACGCCTAGACTTTTTTTATATATCTTCTTGATCATTCGGACAACGTTACCCCTTTTAAATTTATCGGAACGAACCCGTGTTATCGTAGTTTTGACAAAACGGCCCAAAAAAGGGTCTAAACGGCCAAATTTGGGGTCGAAAATTGCACCAATCTTTGGAACCGCTATTTACACGTCGGCGCTCTCTCTTGGGGCTTTCCGAAAAGGCGTTGTGCGCGACGTGGTTTCATACGATGCAAAAGTTACGGCTATTCAAAGGTACGAGGTTTTTTCGGCGCAAAAAGCAAAAACGTAAAAAGGGTTGCAACACAAGGACTTCCCGGGAGGTCACCCATCCTAGTACTACTCTCGCCCAAGCACGCTTAACTGCGGAGTTCTGATGGGATCCGGTGCATAAGTGCTGTTCTGATGGGAGTAATAAGTGTATCTTAATCGCTTATATCATTTTCCGTGTAGCGTTAGTTTTATAATCTTCTTGGCTCATCGGACAACGTTAACGCCTAGACTTTTTTTTATATCTTCTTGATCATTCGGACAACGTTACCCCTTTTAAATGTTACGGAACCCGTGTTAACCCGTAGTTATCGTAGTTTTGACAAAACGGCCCAAAAAAGGGTCTAAACGGCCAAATTTGGGCTCGCAAATTGCACCAATCTTTCGAACCGCTATTGACACGTCGGCGCTCTCTCTTGGGGCTTTCCGAAAAGGCGCTGTGCGCGACGTGGTTTCATACGATGCAAAAGTTACGGCTATTCAAAGGTACGAGGTTTTTTCGGCGCAAAAAGCAAAAACGTAAAAAGGGTTGCAACACGAGGACTTTGATAAACGAGATTTTACCCCGCTTAATCTAATATCTTATTGTAGTATTTAAGATGTCAAACCAAATCAGGAGCAAACAATGTATTTGAATTTATGCGAAACAAACTCAGTTTAAGTGTGACCAAAAGGGTTGTTTGTGTGATGTTTTTGTAACCGAAGATTTAACAAAACGAAAAACGAGAATTAAAGGTTTTGAAAGATTATTAAAAGGCTAAACAATCAGGTTAAGGTGTTTTAAAGGATGATTAAACTTTCGGATTTCAAATTGTCTTTTATAAAATTTACTTTAAGGTTTTGAAAACGATTTTAGATCAATCCACTCTCGTGGCAATGATCCTTTTCTCAACGATTAAACTAAAACAATGTCTTGGATAGTTTAATCGTCGAGAAACTTTAAGGACAAATCAATTCTAACCACCAAGCTTATTAACACAGATCTCTCGGTTAAGCTAGGCTTGGTTCTAAGGTAATTGTTCAGGAGGCTTTATAATCTCTCGATTCATAAAGCTTCCTGGGTTCGATAATCGAATGGCCAACTCGATTAAAGCTTTAAGGCTGTTACCAAAGACTAAAGTTTTCAATCAATTAAGTTTTAGACAATTATCTATCCTAGATTCAATCAAACCCCTTTTACCCTAACCCAATTGTCTATTTAGAACTACTCACAAATCATATTGAGATTCATAACAATTTGATTCAAAGAAACCATAAGCATAAACAAAATAAACAAAGAGAACAAAGGGTAAAGAAAACTCTTATTCAATGATGATGATGAAGATTACAAGGTGGCCAAGAAGCAATCACCAAGAAATCCTCACAAGTCTCCAAAACAAAAAAAAAAAACTAAGAACAAGATCATAGTGGCTGTCTCTCTTTGCCCTAAAAAAAGTCTAAACCGATAAATAAAATAAAGGAAACCGAAAATTCGCATTGGTTTTCCTTTTTACACATTAATAACCAAAAATCTTATAAAATTCGCAGCCTGTATCGGTCAAGGCAAACCGATACAGGCTGGCCGATACGCGCTTCGGCAAATCTTCCTTCGGCTCTGTTTTCCTCGTATCGGTCAGGCTAAGCCGATACGACAGGTCGATACGTGTCTTCGGGTCTTCTTCTCTTGTATCGGTCACTCCAAACCGATAAGGTTGGCCGATACAAGCTTCGGCGAAACCTCTGTTTTCAATATCGGCCACGGAAACCGATATGCTTGGCCGATACAGACTTCGGCACACTCTCTGTCTTCGTATCGGCCAACCGAAACCGATACAACATGCCGATGCAAGTGTATCAGTTTTTTTTGGCTTAAATTCATCGCTTTCGCCGTCTTTATGCTCCAAAACCTGAAATACACGAAACAAACCAAAATGCAACCTATATGCAACCTATATGACACTAAATGCAACCTAAATGAATGAGTTCTAATGCATAACCTAAAGTAAAATGTGTAAAATATGCAAGTTATCAACTCCCCCAAACTTATCCTTTGCTTGTCCTCAAGCAAGAGAATTTCGCATCAAAGTTTAGGAAGGTGTGGAGGCGGGGACCTCGAGAACCAAAAGTAACGCGAAGAGTGTAGTGAACGAGTATCCTAAACATAGTATCCTATCGCAACCGAGCTAGTTCTACCTATTGCCATTCATCTCAAACTCCGTCTAAATCCGTTATTATTACCAAAAGCATGTGATCCACTTGTCTAGTCTAAGCACCTTTCACATTCAATTAAGCATAGTCGAAACATGAAACATGATCAAGAATTTTCAAGAGTTTTTCTATTTGTCTAGGTAAGAACGGGATTTCGAATCAAACGAGGAGGCTAACACTCAGGCATGTGGTTAGTTGTAGCGCGGTTTCTCTCGGGGAGTGAAAGGGTTAAGCAAAATCGGGAAAGACAAGAAGCAATGCAAATCCGGACATCCATCCCTATACAATTCTAATCTCTAACCCATCTTTTCACTCTCTACACACTTAAGCATTCAAACACCGAGTTTTCTTTCATTTTTTTTTTTTTTTTTTTTTTTTTTTTTAACTACCTTAGGGGTTTTATTTGGCTAACTTTCTCTTTTTTTTTTTTTCTTTTTCGGTTTTTCTGTTTTTTTTTCTTTTTCTTTTTTTTTTTTAGTAGCCATTCTTTACCCCTAGGAGTTTTACAATTTAACTCGTGTTTATTTTCTGAAAATACGTTTTATTTCAAAGATGTGTTTCCCGTTATCCCGTCTACAAACTAGCATATGATAACCTAGCCAAATGGATGTCCTTCCTTGTCGCTCCCTATACTTTCAAGTTTTTGCGAAACCAAACAATCACTAAATGAAAAGAATTCTCACAAGTGTTTGGGTTTAGGCGAAGGGGGTGAGAGGGGAATCATCCTTATAATGAGAATGACCGGATTGCGCTTAAGGTGTTTCGGTTTAGTAAGCCACAATCCGTAGAAATCACAAAGCCATAGAAATACTCTTAAAAACTCTCAATCATGCTAATTAGAAGTCAAGTTTAGGTTCAAATAGTTTTTGAAGGCTACCTAGAACTATCAAGCTTCCTAACCACACTATTGGCTTTTTAAACATCAATGTCTAGGGTCGAGATTTCAAGATTTTCGGCGAGTTCTAAGTCGTTTGAGGAAGACACTACACCTAAGATACCGTTCAAAACACTAGACGCGTCGCTTTATAAGGCTAAAATCATCATAGATCCCCTATGCATATGACCTAAATGAACTAATCCTAAATGCATTTTTTTTTTGTGTTTTTGGGTTTTTTGGTTTTTTTTTTTTTTTTTTTATGTCACTAATATGAAACTATATGACTACTCCCCCAAACTTAAATCACACAGTCTCTGTGTGAAGAAAGTATTTGGAGAAGATCCTATATGCAAAAACAACCTAAAAACTACATGCAATGAATGTGAAAAAGCATATGTACAAGGGTGGAGGGTTACCTCAATAGTAGTAGCTATCCGGGGCGTCGTCTTCTCCATCGGAGGAGAATGTGGGGGACTCGTTGTCCGAGAGAGCTGGTGATGGCCGTCGGACGGTGCGGCTGCGTCTCCTCGGTGCAGGTGCGTCTACCTGCGGATCACGCACTACCAGCTGCGTGTCTTGGGTCGATCCGCAGCTTGCGCATGACAACCCTCTCTTGATGGTCTTCTTCAAAGACCTGACCTCGCGCACCAATTTCCTAATGGTGCGGTCTTGGAAGCGGTTCCAGCGATCCATCCTTTGTACGTCCATGTACATGTCTTGCAGCGGACCGGGCTGCATAGGCACGGATGAAGGGCCTGGATGGTATCGCTCGGGACCGTGGATGGGTATCCCGGTAGAGCTGGGCTCGTAGGTACTCCGTCCAGCTGGCCTTTGGATTCTTTTCTGAGCGCGTACCGAGGACAACGGGGCTGCAATGACGTCGTGGAATTGGTGCCAGCTAAGCTCGAAATGTATCGCGCCGGTTCCGCTGAAACTCGTGGCTGCGAGGTTGGGGAGAAGGACGATACGTTGGACGTCGTTTTTCTTGAACGAGTACCCATACTTACCCTCGTATTCTCCGACGATCATAAGCTGCTTGGCCAAGTAGGGCATATCCATGAGGGTCGGATGTTCTGCCTTACCCAATAAGGGTATGCGCCACCGGTTTAGAAAGGGCGTAATCCATCCGCCTATGCTCAGCTTCGGTGTGGCGTCGGTGCGAGTCCAAGCCCAACGCTTTAAGTCCAATAGGTCGTTGATGAAAAGCCTAAGCGCGCTCGGATAGTGCTCTTCCGTTGTAGGGAACAAGCTCGGATCGCGGCGTGAGCGTCGAAGTATCGGTACCAAGCCCTGCTGCAGATACATCATCTCGTTGTTGTTCACCTGCCCTGCCTCGCGTCTAGGAAAGAATACGTGCGAGAGCAGTTTCTGCACGTACCTTATCGCCGGGTGGCGGATCATCGCACTTTTCGATCTCCCGGGTTGGTAAACTCCGTTGGCGATGAAGTTCCAAAGCTGCGCGCTCTCTCCCGGTTGGTTGCTGAGCTCGGGTTGACCGTCTACCGGAATGCCGAGGATCCTTGCCCAGATTTCGAGCGGTCCCCCGTAGGTACTCCCGTCGTTTCCCTTGAATGTACATGTGATTCCATTGCTAGTGGATGCGAGGGATAGGGTGGCTAGAAAACCGACACGTTTCTTCCTTGTACGCGACTTTCTCTCTCCCTAAGACCCATTCTAGCCCCATGTTGCGCAAAATCTCTTTTACCTCGTCGTAGATACCCAATTTCTTGAGTGTATCCGGATCCGGGAATCGCGACGGAACGAATGTTATCTCCATTAGCGCATCATAGAGTTCTCGGGGCGACGGTTGCTTCTTCGGGTCGCGTTCGAGAGGCGTTCCATTTGCCCTCGGTGGGAACGTGAAACCTCGCGGAGCCGGAGCTAACTCTTCCTCGTCGTAGGAATCGTATACGAAGTCGTAGTCTTCCCCTTCTCTCACGACTTCGGGTGCATCAACCTCTCTCACGACTGCGGGTTCATCATGCTTCTTTTTCGCGCTAACCTTTCGCGATTTGTTCTTTCGCGGCTCCTCCCTCGGTTCCTCTCTTGGAACCTCTCTTGGAACCTCATCGGTGGGTTCCCTTATCACCACCGAGCCCGATCTAGTCTTTCTCCTCGGTGGCTCATCATCCTTGCCTTGCCTTTTCCTTTCTCCGCCCTTGAAGCCCTCTTTGGTCCCATTGGTTCTTATTGGTGAATTTGGGCGAATTTGGAGAAGGGTCGGATCGTTGGAATCGTTGAGATGACCTGAAAAAGAAGGAGGAGACAAAGAGGATGAGCCAAAAATCGGTTGATTTCGACAACAAACGAGGGAGATATCAAGCTTTTAAAATCGCAGCAATGGTGGAACAAAGAGAAAGGTCGATATCGGCTTTGATTTTTAAGAGTAAAGCCCTAGAAATTTATTTATAAACTACCGATATCGTGACTTAAATAGCGCGTATCGGTTACCTGACCGATACAGTTTGACCGATACGATACAATATCGGGTTTTCTGTATCGGCGTGTAGTCGAGGTTGGCCTGTTTCGCGTTGTATCGGTCACAGCAGACCGATACAACATGCCGATACGAGTGCTTTTTCTTCTGTTTCCCTTGTATCGGTCCCAGCAGACCGATACAACTTCCCGATACGAACGTCTCCACTTTCTGCTTGCTTGTATCGGTCCCAGCAGACCGATACAACATACCGATACGAAACTCCGTGAACTTTCTGTTTGCTTGTATCGGTCCCAGCAGACCGATACAACATACCGATACGAAACTCCGTGAACTTTCTGTTTGCTTGTATCGGTCCCAGCAGACCGATACAACATCCCGATACGAAACTCCGTGAACTTTCTGTTTGCTTGTATCGTTCCCAGCAGACCGATGCAACATCCCGATACGAAGCTCCGTGAACCTTTTTCCCTTTGTATCGGTCCCAGCAGACCGATACGTCTCGTCGATATCGGCCAAAGCTCGCCGATATGGCTGGCCGATACGTAACTCCTGGTTGTTTCTCCTCGTTTTTCACCTGGGAAAACACTACTAAGTAACCCAAGAAGATGATTAGAACTATGAATATGAGAATGCTAAATTTAAAACAAAGAATATGTACAAGGATAGACATGGGACTTCCTCCCAAGTGAGCTTGTTTATAGTCACGTAGCTTGACTTTACCCCTTTGTTTTAAGCAACGTTTGGATCCGTAAGAGACAATGAGTCTCCTCCGGTTGCAGCTTCGTTTGCGAAGTACGGTTTGAGTCTTTGACCGTTTACTGCAAACTCCCCTCCGTGCTTGTCCCAAAGCACCACAACTCCGAGTGGTTTGACCTCCTTGATCTTAAAAGGGCCGGACCAACGGGATTTCAGCTTTCCGGGAATAGTCGAGCCGCGAGTTGAATAGCAGCACCAAATCGTTCACCTTGAACTCTTTCTTGATGATCTTCTTGTCGTGGAAGGCTTTGGTCCGCTCTTTGTAGATCCTCGAGCTCTCATAGGCGTGTTGGCGTATTTCGTCCAATTCCTCGAGCTGAAATTCCCTCTTCTCTTTCGCGCTCCTAATATCGAAGTTGAGAAGCTTGATTGCCCAGCCCAGCTGGCTTTGTACTCGAGCTCTACCGGTAGATGGCATGCTTTCCCATACAGCAAGTTGAAAGGTGTCGTTCCCAAGGGTGTCTTAAACGCGGTTCTATACGCCCAAAGAGCGTCGTCTAGTTTAACGGACCAATCTTTCCTCGTTACACCGACCGTCTTCTCGAGGATGGCTTTGATTTGTCGGTTGGAAACCTCAACTTGGCCACTTGTTTGGGGATGATAAGGTGTTGCCACCTTGTGCTTAACACCGTGCTTCTTGAGAAGACTCTCAAAGACCTTGTTGATGAAATGGGATCCACCGTCACTAATCACAACCACAGGGAACTCCGAATCGAGGGAAGATTATCGTCTTAAAAAGACTAACAACGGCTTTTGAGTCGCTCGTTGTGCAAGCTACAGCTTCTACCCACTTGGAGACATAGTCTACCGCCACAAGGATGTACTTCTTGCCATACGATGATGGGAAGGGCCCCATGAAGTCTATACCCCACACATCAAAAATCTCAACCTCCATGATAGGGTTTTGTGGCATCTCGTTCCGCTTGCTTATATTGCCCTTCCTTTGGCAAGGATCGCAGTGTTGAACGAACTCGTGAGCGTCCTTAAACATCGTGGGCCACCAAAAACCAGCTTGTAAGACCTTGGAGACCGTCTTAAAGCTCGCGAAATGTCCCCCATAGGCTGAACCGTGGCAATGAGTAAGAATGCCGTTCACCTCTTCATCCGCTATACACCTCCGATATAACCCGTCTTTGCACAAGGTGTAGAGGTAGGGTTCGTCCCAATAGAACCGTTTCAGGTCGTGGAAGAATTTCTTCTTTTGATGACGCTCCAAGTCATGCGGTTCTCTTCCCGTGGCCAGGTAGTTCACGATGTCTGCGTACCATGGCTCTTTTTCTGCGACAAAGAGCTCTTCAACCTCATACTCTTGATCTCCCCGAGATTTCTTTAACATGATCGTCATTAGATGTTCCTCGGGGAACGAATCGTCAATGGGAAGGAGGTCGTCTACGCGCAATCGTGACAAGTGATCCGCGACTCCATTCTCGATGCCTTTCTTGTCTTTGATCTCCAAATCGAATTCTTGGAGTAACAAGATCCACCTCAACAATCTAGGCTTCGCATCCTTCTTTGCTAGCAAGTGTCTCAACGCCGCGTGGTCGGTGTAGACTATCACTTTTGAACCCACCAAGTAGGATCTAAACTTCTCGAAAGCGAACACTATGGCGAGAAGCTCTTTCTCCGTGGTAGCGTACTTGGTTTGAGCTTCGTCCATTGTCTTACTAGCGTAGTAGATGACATGGAGCTTCTTATCCTTCCTTTGGCCTAAAACCGCGCCGACGGCATAGTCACTAGCGTCACACATGATCTCAAAAGGAAGATCCCAATCCGGCGGTTGCACAATAGGAGCACTTATCGGCTCTTGCTTGATCTTGTGGAAGGCTTCGAGACACTCCTCATCAAACCGAAAAGCGCTATCCTTGCATAGCAATCTCGTGAGCGGTCTAGCTATCTTCGAGAAGTCCTTGATGAACCTCCTGTAGAAACCCGCGTGACCGAGAAAGCTTCTTATACCCTTAACCGAATTCGGGGCTCCAAGGTTAGCCATTACGTCGATCTTTGCTGCTCGTCAACCTCAATACCCTTTTCGGATATTCGATGACCCAAAACTATACCATCTTTCACCATGAAGTGGCACTTTTCCCAATTCAGAACCAAGTGGCATTCCTCGCACCTTTTAAGTACCACAAAGATTAGACAAACAAGAGGCAAACGAAGAACCATATACGAGAGAAATCATCCATAAAAAACTTCCACAATGTTTTCAATCAAATCGAGAGAATATAGACATCATGCATCGTTGGAATGTCGCGGGTGCATTACACAACCCAAAAGGCATTCTACGATATGCAAATGTACCATAGGGACATGTGAAGGTTGTTTTCTCTTGGTCTTGGGGGTGGATGGGTATTTGGAAAAATCCGGAATACCCATCGAGGAAACAATAATATGGGTGGTTTGCTAATCTTTCAAGCATTTGGTCAATGAAGGGTAGGGGGAAATGGTCTTTTCGAGTCGCAACGTTTAACTTACGGTAATCGATGCAAACTCTATGACCCGTGATTGTTCTCGTTGGGATTAATTCATTCTTTTCGTTTTTAACCACGGTAATTCCACCCTTTTTCGGCACCACATGCACGGGAGAGATCCAATTGCTATCGGATATAGGGTAGATGATCCCCGCATCCAATAGCTTGATTATCTCTTTCTTGACCACTTCTTTCAAGTTAGGGTTCAGCCTACGTTGGTGTTCTATTGAGGACATAGATTCGTTCTCTAGATGAATACGATGCATACACAATGAGGGTGATATCCCTTTGATATCATCTAGAGAATAACCTATGGCCTTCCTAAATCTTTTAAGCTCATGAGTCAAGGTTTTCACTTCTTCATCGCTAAGCGAGGCATTGATGATTATCGGATAGGTGGAGTTAAGCCCCAAGAAAACGTACCTTAGCCATTTAGGAAGAGGTTTGAGTTCTACCTTTGGCGCCTTGAGCTCACTCCAATCGTCGTTATCGTCGCTAGACTTACCATTGCTAGCGTTGTTCTCCATCATTATGGCTTTTGCGTCGCACGCAAGGACTTCGGGTAGGTCGAGAAAATCGGCCTCCTTGTCAACGGGGTGGGAGTCGATTCTCCTTTGCATTGCCATGACGTCGCTCCTAGCGCTTTGGCCTCCTTCTTCACGTGTTGTCAAGGCAAGTTGGAGCTCATCTTCAGCTGCTAGCTCCTCCAAGTACTCGTCGGCGAGCTCATCCATCAAGTCGATGTAAAAGATTTGCCCGTCGATAGTTGGCTTCTTGATTGCATCATTGATGTCGTACCTTTGGACAAGGTCTTCTCCAAGGTGCAAATCGATTTTCCCCTTCTTTACATCGATGATGGCCCCGGCTGTGGCTAAGAATGGTCTACCTAGGATTAGAGGATCCTTGGGTTCTTCATCCATTGCCAAGACGATGAAATCCGTGGGGATGAATGCGTTTCCAAGCCTAACCGGGATGTCTTCTAACACTCCCGCGGGTATCCTTACGGACCTATCCGCAAGCACTAGGGAGATTCTTGTCGACTTAAAGGACGAGAATCCAAGTCTTTGAGCAATAGACAACGGCATTAGACTAGCACTAGCTCCCAAGTCGCACAAACACCCTTCAAAGACCAACGGACCAATGGCACATGGTATTGTGAAACTTCCCGGATCACTTAGCTTCTTAGGGGGGTTTCTCTGGATGATAGCGCTACACTCGTGCGAAAGAATCACCGTATCGTCAAAGTCTTGGAACTTGTTCTTGATGGCATCTTTTAGGAACTTGCTATAGTGAGGAACAAGTTTGAAAGCGTCGATGAGGGGCATAGCAATTTGAACCTCTTTCATTTGCTTTTCGAATTGCGCTTTGTACTTCTCTAAAAGCTGCTTCTTAGCTCGTCCCGGAAAAGGAAGCTTAGGCACATAAGGAGACGTAACGTAGACCGGCTTTTTCGGTTTGGCAGTTTTCTCCTCTGTATCGGCCTTGTTTGTGGCCGATACAGGTGGTCGATATCGGTCTTCCGAAACCGATACACTTGGTCGATGCGAGTGTCCTGTCTCCCTATCGCTCGTATCGGCCTTGTCTTTGGCCGATGCGGTGGCCGATATCGGCCAGCCGTGGCCGATACTTCGGTCGATACGGATGTCTGTATCCTCCTCTTTACCGTCTTCTCCACTTTCTTCATCCAAGAGCGTGGTATCTGCCTCGTGGGATCGTTCCACCTCCCCCACCATTGTTCGCATTGTCCTCGATGCGATCACCGAAGGTAGTTGTCGGCCACTACGAAGATGCGAGCGTTGACATACTCTTTCGGGTTAGCTTCGGTTTCCCGGGGAGTTGACCCATTGGTCGTTTGGAGGATGACGTGATCTGCCCCACTTGGTTATCCGAGCTTTCGGGTGCGAGCTCATTGATTCGAACTTCGCGTTGAGGTCGTGGTACGAGTTGTCAACCTTTGCCTGAATTTCCTTCTTGAACGTGCTAAACTCCAAGTGATTTCGGGTTTGGCCGTCGAGGATTTGCTTCGAGCGGTGAGCGGTTTGATCACCTTGGGGAGCTGGTGATGCAGCCGCTCCTTGAGTACCAGGGTGGTTGTTGTAGCCCGGAGGACGATTTGGTGGTGGTCTCGGTGCGTATCCTCCCTGGTTGTATTGAGGTTTACCTTGGTAACCTCCTTGTTGCGCCCGGGGATAGACACGGTCCCGGGGATTGACTACGTTGTTGTTGCGGTAGGAGAGGTTTGGGTGCTTTGCGAGTAGTTGTTGAAACGCCGGCCGTTCGATTACCCATGTAGTTAATCTCCTCTTGATTCCCCTCTGTTGGGGGTATTTGTTCATCTCCGCTTCCCACAAAGTTGATCCCCACTTGTTGAGACATGATCAGCTTGTCAAGCTTCTCGTTCACCGCTTTTATCTCTCTCTTGAATTGCTCATCATTACCAGAGCTACGGATGTTGCGATCGTAATCCTCGCCATAGTTGCTATCACTCAATGCATAGTT
The DNA here is from genome assembly GCA_963556525.1 of Cochlearia excelsa. Classification (NCBI taxonomy): domain Eukaryota; kingdom Viridiplantae; phylum Streptophyta; class Magnoliopsida; order Brassicales; family Brassicaceae; genus Cochlearia; species Cochlearia excelsa. The sequence goes on from OY748330.1 coordinate 21,225,403, forward strand.
CTCCACCAACAGCTGCCCATCCGCTTCCGTCTTCCCAAGAAAGTTACCTTGGCTAGCTGAATCTAGAAGCATTCGAACTTGGGTTTTAAGCCTCGGTAGAATGTGCTTGAGCAAACTTTCTCCCGAGAACCCGTGGTGTGGACATCTCGGCGTATAACCTTTGAATCTCTCCCAAGCTTCGCTAAATGTTTCATGGTCCTTTTGAGCGAAAGCCGAGATTTCATTCCTTAGCTTTGATGTCCGAACCACCGAGAAGAACTTTGTTAGGAAAGCCTTCTTGCAAGCTTCCCAAGTATGGATGGTGTCCTTGACAAGGTTCTTTTGCCATAGGTGTGCTTTGTCCCCTAATGAGAAAGGGAACAAGCGCAGCTTGAACATGTCCTCGTTGACACCGTTGATCTTCACCGTATCGCATAGCATATCGAATTGGTGAAGGTGGTCAATCGGGTCCTCACTAGGCAAACCGTAGAACTTGTTGCCCGAGATCATGTTGATGAGGCTGGACTTGATCTCGAAGTTGTTGTTGGCGATGGCCGGTGGCGCAATACCACTACGGTAAGTGACGTTAGAAGGCACGTCGTCGGTTCCAATGGTACGCGTCGCATTGTTTGCGTTGTTTGCGTTGTTTGCGTCACCCATCTCGAATTCGATTCGAACCCGAAGTGTCGATGTGGATGAGTCGGAGTGGAGGCTGGTTCTTCTTTCACGTGAGATAGCTCTTTCGTGTGCTTTGATGTACGAAGAAGAGCAAGGCTGTCACTTTGTCGGTGACTTCTTCTTTGCATACACCTACAAAACGAAAATCACAAGGAAAGAGAACAAGTTAGTAACGAAACTGAAACTTAATCCCAAGTGGTTTCAAAATTCTAATAATTGTTCGATTTCCTGAATCGGCAACGGCGCCAATTTGATAAACGAGATTTTACCCCGCTTAATCTAATATCTTATTGTAGTATTTAAGATGTCAAACCAAATCAGGAGCAAACAATGTATTTGAATTTATGCGAAACAAACTCAGTTTAAGTGTGACCAAAAGGGTTGTTTGTGTGATGTTTTTGTAACCGAAGATTTAACAAAACGAAAAACGAGAATTAAAGGTTTTGAAAGATTATTAAAAGGCTAAACAATCAGGTTAAGGTGTTTTAAAGGATGATTAAACTTTCGGATTTCAAATTGTCTTTTATAAAATTTACTTTAAGGTTTTGAAAACGATTTTAGATCAATCCACTCTCGTGGCAATGATCCTTTTCTCAACGATTAAACTAAAACAATGTCTTGGATAGTTTAATCGTCGAGAAACTTTAAGGACAAATCAATTCTAACCACCAAGCTTATTAACACAGATCTCTCGGTTAAGCTAGGCTTGGTTCTAAGGTAATTGTTCAGGAGGCTTTATAATCTCTCGATTCATAAAGCTTCATGGGTTCGATAATCGAATGGCCAACTCGATTAAAGCTTTAAGGCTGTTACCAAAGACTAAAGTTTTCAATCAATTAAGTTTTAGACAATTATCTATCCTAGATTCAATCAAACCCCTTTTACCCTAACCCAATTGTCTATTTAGAACTACTCACAAATCATATTGAGATTCATAACAATTTGATTCAAAGAAACCATAAGCATAAACAAAATAAACAAAGAGAACAAAGGGTAAAGAAAACTCTTATTCAATGATGATGATGAAGATTACAAGGTGGCCAAGAAGCAATCACCAAGAAATCCTCACAAGTCTCCAAAACAAAAAAAAAAACTAAGAACAAGATCATAGTGGCTGTCTCTCTTTGCCCTAATAAAAAGTCTAAACCGATAAATAAAATAAAGGAAACCGAAAATTCGCATTGGTTTTCCTTTTTACACATTAATAACCAAAAATCTTATAAAATTCGCAGCCTGTATCGGTCAAGGCAAACCGATACGGCTGGCCGATACGCGCTTCGGCAAATCTTCCTTCGGCTCTGTTTTCCTCGTATCGGCCAGGCTAAGCCGATACGACAGGTCGATACGTGTCTTCGGGTCTTCTTCTCTTGTATCGGTCACTCCAAACCGATAAGGTTGGCCGATACAAGCTTCGGCGAAACCTCTGTTTTCAATATCGGCCACGGAAACCGATATGCTTGGCCGATACAGACTTCGGCACACTCTCTGTCTTCTGTATCGGCCAACTGAAACCGATACAACATGCCGATGCAAGTGTATCAGTTTCTTTTTTGGCTTAAATTCATCGCTTTCGCCGTCTTTATGCTCCAAAACCTGAAATACACGAAACAAACCAAAATGCAACCTATATGCAACCTATATGACACTAAATGCAACCTAAATGAATGAGTTCTAATGCATAACCTAAAGTAAAATGTGTAAAATATGCAAGTTATCAGACTTCCCGGGAGGTCACCCATCCTAGTACTACTCTCGCCCAAGCACGCTTAACTGCGGAGTTCTGATGGGATCCGGTGCATTAGTGCTGGTATGATCGCAACCGTTAGTAATTGTATCTTAATCGCTTATATCATTTTCCGTGTACCGTTTAAACCACAGATGTGGCTCAAATCAAGAAAAAAACTCTTTTTCTAACGCCTAGACTTTTTTTATATATCTTCTTGATCATTCGGACAACGTTACCCCTTTTAAATTGATCGGAACGAACCCGTGTTATCGTAGTTTTGACAAAACGGCCCAAAAAAGAGTCTAAACGGCCAAATTTGGGCTCGAAAATTGCACCAATCTTTGGAACCGCTATCGACACGTCGGCGCTCTCTCTTGGGGCTTTTCGAAAAGGCGCTGTGCGCGACGTGGTTTCATACGATGCAAAAGTTACGGCTATTCAAAGGTACGAGGTTTTTTCGGCGCAAAAAGCAAAAACGTAAAAAGGGTTGCAACACGAGGACTTCCCGGGAGGTCACCCATCCTAGTACTTCTCTCGCCCAAGCACGCTTAGCTGCGGAGTTCTGATGGGATCCGGTGCATTAGTGCTTTGGTATGATCGCAACCGTTAGTAATTGTATCTTAATCGCTTATATCATTTTCCGTGTAGCGTTTAAACCACCGATGTGGCTCCAATCAAGAAAAAAACTCTTTTTCTAACGCCTAGACTTTTTTTATATATCTTCTTGATCATTCGGACAACGTTACCCCTTTTAAATTTATCGGAACGAACCCGTGTTATCGTAGTTTTGACAAAACGGCCCAAAAAAGGGTCTAAACGGCCAAATTTGGGCTCGAAAATTGCACCAATCTTTGGAACCGCTATTGACACGTCGGCGCTCTCTCTTGGGGCTTTCCGAAAAGGCGCTGTGCGCGACGTGGTTTCATACGATGCAAAAGTTACGGCTATTCAAAGGTACGAGGTTTTTTCGGCGCAAAAAGCAAAAACGTAAAAAGGGTTGCAACACGAGGACTTCCAGGGAGGTCACCCATCCTAGTACTACTCTCGCCCAAGCACGCTTAACTGCGGAGTTCTGATGGGATCCGGTGCATTAGTGCTGGTATGATCGCAACCGTTAGTAATTGTATCTTAATCGCTTATATCATTTTCCGTGTAGCGTTTAAACCACCGATGTGGCTCCAATCAAGAAAAAAACTCTTTTTCTAACGCCTAGACTTTTTTTATATATCTTCTTGATCATTCGGACAACGTTACCCCTTTTAAATTTATCTGAACGAACCCGTGTTATCGTAGTTTTGACAAAACGGCCCAAAAAAGGGTCTAAACGGCCAAATTTGGGCTCGAAAATTGCACCAATCTTTGGAACCGCTATTGACACGTCGGCGCTCTCTCTTGGGGCTTTCCGAAAAGGCGCTGTGCGCGACGTGGTTTCATACGATGCAAAAGTTACGGCTATTCAAAGGTACGAGGTTTTTCGGCGCAAAAAGCAAAAACGTAAAAAGGGTTGCAACACGAGGACTTCCCGGGAGGTCACCCATCCTAGTACTACTCTCGCCCAAGCACGCTTAACTGCGGAGTTCTGATGGGATCCGGTGCATAAGTGCTGGTATGATCGCAACCGTTAGTAATTGTATCTTAATCGCTTATATCATTTTCCGTGTAGCGTTTAAACCACAGATGTGGCTCAAATCAAGAAAAAAACTCTTTTTCTAACGCCTAGACTTTTTTTATATATCTTCTTGATCATTCGGACAACGTTACCCCTTTTAAATTTATCGGAACGAACCCGTGTTATCGTAGTTTTGACAAAACGGCCCAAAAAAGGGTCTAAACGGCCAAATTTGGGCTCGAAAATTGCACCAATCTTTCGAACCGCTATTGACACGTCGGCGCTCTCTCTTGGGGCTTTCCGAAAAGGCGCTGTGCGCGACGTGATTTCATACGATGCAAAAGTTACGGCTATTCAAAGGTACGAGGTTTTTTCGGCGCAAAAAGCAAAAACGTAAAAAGGGTTGCAACACGAGGACTTCCCGGGAGGTCACCCATCCTAGTACTACTCTCGCCCAAGCACGCTTAAGCTGCGGAGTTCGATGGGATCCGGTGCATTAGTGCTTGGTATGATCGCAACCGTTAGTAATTGTATCTTAATCGCTTATATCATTTTCCGTGTACCGTTTAAACCACCGATGTGGCTCCAATCAAGAAAAAAACTCTTTTTCTAACGCCTAGACTTTTTTTATATATCTTCTTGATCATTCGGACAACGTTACCCCTTTTAAATTGATCGGAACGAACCCGTGTTATCGTAGTTTTGACAAAACGGCCCAAAAAAGGGTCTAAACGGCCAAATTTGGGCTCGAAAATTGCACCAATCTTTGGAACCGCTATCGACACGTCGGCGCTCTCTCTTGGGGCTTTCCGAAAAGGCGTTGTGCGCGACGTGGTTTCATACGATGCAAAAGTTACGGCTATTCAAAGGTACGAGGTTTTTTCGGCGCAAAAAGCAAAAACGTAAAAAGGGTTGCAACACGAGGACTTCCCGGGAGGTCACCCATCCTAGTACTACTCTCGCCCAAGCACGCTTAACTGCGGAGTTCTGATGGGATCCGGTGCATTAGTGCTGGTATGATCGCAACCGTTAGTAATTGTATCTTAATCGCTTATATCATTTTCCGTGTAGCGTTTAAACCACCGATGTGGCTCCAATCAAGAAAAAAACTCTTTTTCTAACGCCTAGACTTTTTTATATATCTTCTTGATCATTCGGACAACGTTACCCCTTTTAAATTTATCGGAACGAACCCGTGTTATCGTAGTTTTGACAAAACGGCCCAAAAAAAGGTCTAAACGGCCAAATTTGGGCTCGAAAATTGCACCAATCTTTGGAACCGCTATTGACACGTCGGCGCTCTCTCTTGGGGCTTTCCGAAAAGGCGGCGTGCGCGACGTGGTTTCATACGATGCAAAAGTTACGGCTATTCAAAGGTACGAGGTTTTTTCGGCGCAAAAAGCAAAAACGTAAAAAGGGTTGCAACACGAGGACTTCCCGGGAGGTCACCCATCCTAGTAATACTCTCGCCCAAGCACGCTTAACTGCGGAGTTCTGATGGGATCCGGTGCATAAGTGCTGGTATGATCGCAACCGTTAGTAATTGTATCTTAATCGCTTATATCATTTTCCGTGTAGCGTTTAAACCACCGATGTGGCTCCAATCAAGAAAAAAACTCTTTTTCTAACGCCTAGACTTTTTTTATATATCTTCTTGATCATTCGGACAACGTTACCCCTTTTAAATTTATCGGAACGAACCCGTGTTATCGTAGTTTTGACAAAACGGCCCAAAAAAGGGTCTAAACGGCCAAATTTGGGCTCGAAAATTGCACCAATCTTTCGAACCGCTATTGACACGTCGGCGCTCTCTCTTGGGGCTTTCCGAAAAGGCGCTGTGCGCGACGTGATTTCATACGATGCAAAAGTTACGGCTATTCAAAGGTACGAGGTTTTTTCGGCGCAAAAAGCAAAAACGTAAAAAGGGTTGCAACACGAGGACTTCCCGGGAGGTCACCCATCCTAGTACTACTCTCGCCCAAGCACGCTTAACTGCGGAGTTCTGATGGGATCCGGTGCATTAGTGCTGGTATGATCGCAACCGTTAGTAATTGTATCTTAATCGCTTATATCATTTTCCGTGTACCGTTTAAACCACCGATGTGGCTCCAATCAAGAAAAAAACTCTTTTTCTAACGCCTAGACTTTTTTTATATATCTTCTTGATCATTCGGACAACGTTACCCCTTTTAAATTTATCGGAACGAACCCGTGTTATCGTAGTTTTGACAAAACGGCCCAAAAAAGGGTCTAAACGGCCAAATTTGGGCTCGAAAATTGCACCAATCTTTCGAACCGCTATTGACACGTCGGCGCTCTCTCTTGGGGCTTTCCGAAAAGGCGCTGTGCGCGACGTGATTTCATACGATGCAAAAGTTACGGCTATTCAAAGGTACGAGGTTTTTTCGGCGCAAAAAGCAAAAACGTAAAAAGGGTTGCAACACGAGGACTTCCGGGAGGTCACCCATCCTAGTACTACTCTCGCCCAAGCACGCTTAACTGCGGAGTTCTGATGGGATCCGGTGCATTAGTGCTGGTATGATCGCAACCGTTAGTAATTGTATCTTAATCGCTTATATCATTTTCCGTGTACCGTTTAAACCACCGATGTGGCTCCAATCAAGAAAAAAACTCTTTTTCTAACGCCTAGACTTTTTTATATATCTTCTTGATCATTCGGACAACGTTACCCCTTTTAAATTGATCGGAACGAACCCGTGTTATCGTAGTTTTGACAAAACGGCCCAAAAAAGGGTCTAAACGGCCAAATTTGGGCTCGAAAATTGCACCAATCTTTGGAACCGCTATCGACACGTCGGCTCTCTCTCTTGGGGCTTTCCGAAAAGGCGCTGTGCGCGACGTGGTTTCATACGATGCAAAAGTTACGGCTATTCAAAGGTACGAGGTTTTTTTGGCGCAAAAAGCAAAAACGTAAAAAGGGTTGCAACACGAGGACTTCCCGGGAGGTCACCCATCCTAGTACTACTCTCGCCCAAGCACGCTTAACTGCGGAGTTCTGATGGGATCCGGTGCATTAGTGCTGGTATGATCGCAACCGTTAGTAATTGTATCTTAATCGCTTATATCATTTTCCGTGTAGCGTTTAAACCACCGATGTGGCTCCAATCAAGAAAAAAACTCTTTTTCTAACGCCTAGACTTTTTTTATATATCTTCTTGATCATTCGGACAACGTTACCCCTTTTAAATTTATCGGAACGAACCCGTGTTATCGTAGTTTTGACAAAACGGCCCAAAAAAGGGTCTAAACGGCCAAATTTGGGCTCGAAAATTGCACCAATCTTTGGAACCGCTATCGACACGTCGGCGCTCTCTCTTGGGGCTTTCCGAAAAGGCGCTGTGCGCGACGTGGTTTCATACGATGCAAAAGTTACGGCTATTCAAAGGTACGAGGTTTTTTCGGCGCAAAAAGCAAAAACGTAAAAAGGGTTGCAACACGAGGACTTCCCGGGAGGTCACCCATCCTAGTACTTCTCTCGCCCAAGCACGCTTAACTGCGGAGTTCTGATGGGATCCGGTGCATTAGTGCTGGTATGATCGCAACCATTAGTAATTGTATCTTAATCGCTTATATCATTTTCCGTGTAGCGTTTAAACCACCGATGTGGCTCCAATCAAGAAAAAAACTCTTTTTCTAACGCCTAGACTTTTTTTATATATCTTCTTGATCATTCGGACAACGTTACCCCTTTTAAATTTATCGGAACGAACCCGTGTTATCGTAGTTTTGACAAAACGGCCCAAAAAAGGGTCTAAACGGCCAAATTTGGGCTCGAAAATTGCACCAATCTTTGGAACCGCTATCGACACGTCGGCGCTCTCTCTTGGGGCTTTCCGAAAAGGCGGCGTGCGCGACGTGGTTTCATACGATGCAAAAGTTACGGCTATTCAAAGGTACGAGGTTTTTTCGGCGCAAAAAGCAAAAACGTAAAAAGGGTTGCAACACGAGGACTTCCCGGGAGGTCACCCATCCTAGTACTTCTCTCGCCCAAGCACGCTTAAGCTGCGGAGTTCGATGGGATCCGGTGCATTAGTGCTTGGTATGATCGCAACCGTTAGTAATTGTATCTTAATCGCTTATATCATTTTCCGTGTAGCGTTTAAACCACCGATGTGGCTCCAATCAAGAAAAAAACTCTTTTTCTAACGCCTAGACTTTTTTATATATCTTCTTGATCATTCGGACAACGTTACCCCTTTTAAATTTATCGGAACGAACCCGTGTTATCGTAGTTTTGACAAAACGGCCCAAAAAAGGGTCTAAACGGCCAAATTTGGGCTCGAAAATTGCACCAATCTTTGGAACCGCTATTGACACGTCGGCGCTCTCTCTTGGGGCTTTCCGAAAAGGCGGCGTGCGCGACGTGGTTTCATACGATGCAAAAGTTACGGCTATTCAAAGGTACGAGGTTTTTTCGGCGCAAAAAGCAAAAACGTAAAAAGGGTTGCAACACGAGGACTTCCCGGGAGGTCACCCATCCTAGTAATACTCTCGCCCAAGCACGCTTAAGCTGCGGAGTTCGATGGGATCCGGTGCATAAGTGCTTTGGTATGATCGCAACCGTTAGTAATTGTATCTTAATCGCTTATATCATTTTCCGTGTAGCGTTTAAACCACCGATGTGGCTCCAATCAAGAAAAAAACTCTTTTTCTAACGCCTAGACTTTTTTTATATATCTTCTTGATCATTCGGACAACGTTACCCCTTTTAAATTTATCGGAACGAACCCGTGTTATCGTAGTTTTGACAAAACGGCCCAAAAAAGGGTCTAAACGGCCAAATTTGGGCTCGAAAATTGCACCAATCTTTCGAACCGCTATCGACACGTCGGCGCTCTCTCTTGGGGCTTTCCGAAAAGGCGCTGTGCGCGACGTGGTTTCATACGATGCAAAAGTTACGGCTATTCAAAGGTACGAGTTTTTTTCGGCGCAAAAAGCAAAAACGTAAAAAGGGTTGCAACACGAGGACTTCCCGGGAGGTCACCCATCCTAGTACTACTCTCGCCCAAGCACGCTTAACTGCGGAGTTCTGATGGGATTCGGTGCATTAGTGCTGGTATGATCGCAACCGTTAGTAATTGTATCTTAATCGCTTATATCATTTTCCGTGTAGCGTTTAAACCACCGATGTGGCTCCAATCAAGAAAAAAACTCTTTTTCTAACGCCTAGACTTTTTTTATATATCTTCTTGATCATTCGGACAACGTTACCCCTTTTAAATTGATCGGAACGAACCCGTGTTATCGTAGTTTTGACAAAACGGCCCAAAAAAGGGTCTAAACGGCCAAATTTGGGGTCGAAAATTGCACCAATCTTTGGAACCGCTATTGACACGTCGGCGCTCTCTCTTGGGGCTTTCCGAAAAGGCGCTGTGCGCGACGTGGTTTCATACGATGCAAAAGTTACGGCTATTCAAAGGTACGAGGTTTTTTCGGCGCAAAAAGAAAAACGTAAAAAGGGTTGCAACACGAGGACTTCCCGGGAGGTCACCCATCCTAGTACTACTCTCGCCCAAGCACGCTTAACTGCGGAGTTCGATGGGATCCGGTGCATTAGTGCTTTGTTATGATCGCAACCGTTAGTAATTGTATCTTAATCGCTTATATCATTTTCCGTGTAGCGTTTAAACCACCGATGTGGCTCCAATCAAGAAAAAAACTCTTTTTCTAACGCCTAGACTTTTTTTATATATCTTCTTGATCATTCGGACAACGTTACCCCTTTTAAATTGATCGGAACGAACCCGTGTTATCGTAGTTTTGACAAAACGGCCCAAAAAGGGTCTAAACGGCCAAATTTGGGGTCGAAAATTGCACCAATCTTTGGAACCGCTATCGACACGTCGGCGCTCTCTCTTGGGGCTTTCCGAAAAGGCGGCGTGCGCGACGTGGTTTCATACGATGCAAAAGTTACGGCTATTCAAAGGTACGAGGTTTTTTCGGCGCAAAAAGCAAAAACGTAAAAAGGGTTGCAACACGAGGACTTCCCGGGAGGTCACCCATCCTAGTACTACTCTCGCCCAAGCACGCTTCAACTGCGGAGTTACGATGGGATCCGGTGCATTAGTGTTGTTATGATCGCAACCGTTAGTAATTGTATCTTAATCGCTTATATCATTTTCCGTGTAGCGTTTAAACCACCGATGTGGCTCCAATCAAGAAAAAAACTCTTTTTCTAACGCCTAGACTTTTTTTATATATCTTCTTGATCATTCGGACAACGTTACCCCTTTTAAATTGATCGGAACGAACCCGTGTTATCGTAGTTTTGACAAAACGGCCCAAAAAAGGGTCTAAACGGCCAAATTTGGGCTCGAAAATTGCACCAATCTTTGGAACCGCTATCGACACGTCGGCGCTCTCTCTTGGGGCTTTCCGAAAAGGCGGCGTGCGCGACGTGGTTTCATACGATGCAAAAGTTACGGCTATTCAAAGGTACGAGGTTTTTTCGGCGCAAAAAGCAAAAACGTAAAAAGGGTTGCAACACGAGGACTTCCCGGGAGGTCACCCATCCTAGTACTACTCTCGCCCAAGCACGCTTAACTGCGGAGTTCTGATGGGATCCGGTGCATTAGTGCTGGTATGATCGCAACCATTAGTAATTGTATCTTAATCGCTTATATCATTTTCCGTGTACCGTTTAAACCACCGATGTGGCTCCAATCAAGAAAAAAACTCTTTTTCTAACGCCTAGACTTTTTTTATATATCTTCTTGATCATTCGGACAACGGTACCCCTTTTAAATTGATCGGAACGAACCCGTGTTATCGTAGTTTTGACAAAACGGCCCAAAAAAGGGTCTAAACGGCCAAATTTGGGCTCGAAAATTGCACCAATCTTTGGAACCGCTATCGACACGTCGGCGCTCTCTCTTGGGGCTTTCCGAAAAGGCGGCGTGCGCGACGTGGTTTCATACGATGCAAAAGTTACGGCTATTCAAAGGTACGAGTTTTTTCGGCGCAAAAAGCAAAAACGTAAAAAGGGTTGCAACACGAGGACTTCCCGGGAGGTCACCCATCCTAGTACTACTCTCGCCCAAGCACGCTTAACTGCGGAGTTCTGATGGGATCCGGTGCATTAGTGCTGTTATGATCGCAACCGTTAGTAATTGTATCTTAATCGCTTATATCATTTTCCGTGTAGCGTTTAAACCACCGATGTGGCTCCAATCAAGAAAAAAACTCTTTTTCTAACGCCTAGACTTTTTTTATATATCTTCTTGATCATTCGGACAACGTTACCCCTTTTAAATTGATCGGAACGAACCCGTGTTATCGTAGTTTTGACAAAACGGCCCAAAAAAGGGTCTAAACGGCCAAATTTGGGCTCGAAAATTGCACCAATCTTTGGAACCGCTATCGACACGTCGGCGCTCTCTCTTGGGGCTTTCCGAAAAGGCGCTGTGCGCGACGTGGTTTCATACGATGCAAAAGTTACGGCTATTCAAAGGTACGAGGTTTTTTCGGCGCAAAAAGCAAAAACGTAAAAAGGGTTGCAACACGAGGACTTCCCGGGAGGTCACCCATCCTAGTACTACTCTCGCCCAAGCACGCTTAACTGCGGAGTTCTGATGGGATCCGGTGCATTAGTCTTGGTATGATCGCAACCGTTAGTAATTGTATCTTAATCGCTTATATCATTTTCCGTGTACCGTTTAAACCACCGATGTGGCTCCAATCAAGAAAAAAACTCTTTTTCTAACGCCTAGACTTTTTTTATATATCTTCTTGATCATTCGGACAACGTTACCCCTTTTAAATTGATCGGAACGAACCCGTGTTATCGTAGTTTTGACAAAACGGCCCAAAAAGGGTCTAAACGGCCAAATTTGGGCTCGAAAATTGCACCAATCTTTGGAACCGCTATCGACACGTCGGCGCTCTCTCTTGGGGCTTTCCGAAAAGGCGGCGTGCGCGACGTGGTTTCATACGATGCAAAAGTTACGGCTATTCAAAGGTACGAGGTTTTTTCGGCGCAAAAAGCAAAAACGTAAAAAGGGTTGCAACACGAGGACTTCCCGGGAGGTCACCCATCCTAGTACTACTCTCGCCCAAGCACGCTTAACTGCGGAGTTCTGATGGGATCCGGTGCATTAGTGCTGGTATGATCGCAACCGTTAGTAATTGTATCTTAATCGCTTATATCATTTTCCGTGTACCGTTTAAACCACCGATGTGGCTCCAATCAAGAAAAAAACTCTTTTTCTAACGCCTAGACTTTTTTTATATATCTTCTTGATCATTCGGACAACGTTACCCCTTTTAAATTGATCGGAACGAACCCGTGTTATCGTAGTTTTGACAAAACGGCCCAAAAAAGGGTCTAAACGGCCAAATTTGGGCTCGAAAATTGCACCAATCTTTGGAACCGCTATCGACACGTCGGCGCTCTCTCTTGGGGCTTTCCGAAAAGGCGGCGTGCGCGACGTGGTTTCATACGATGCAAAAGTTACGGCTATTCAAAGGTACGAGGTTTTTTCGGCGCAAAAAGCAAAAACGTAAAAAGGGTTGCAACACGAGGACTTCCCGGGAGGTCACCCATCCTAGTACTACTCTCGCCCAAGCACGCTTAACTGCGGAGTTCTGATGGGATCCGGTGCATTAGTGCTTGGTATGATCGCAACCGTTAGTAATTGTATCTTAATCGCTTATATCATTTTCCGTGTACCGTTTAAACCACCGATGTGGCTCCAATCAAGAAAAAAACTCTTTTTCTAACGCCTAGACTTTTTTTATATATCTTCTTGATCATTCGGACAACGTTACCCCTTTTAAATTGATCGGAACGAACCCGTGTTATCGTAGTTTTGACAAAACGGCCCAAAAAAGGGTCTAAACGGCCAAATTTGGGCTCGAAAATTGCACCAATCTTTGGAACCGCTATCGACACGTCGGCGCTCTCTCTTGGGGCTTTCCGAAAAGGCGGCGTGCGCGACGTGGTTTCATACGATGCAAAAGTTACGGCTATTCAAAGGTACGAGGTTTTTTCGGCGCAAAAAGCAAAAACGTAAAAAGGGTTGCAACACGAGGACTTCCCGGGAGGTCACCCATCCTAGTACTACTCTCGCCCAAGCACGCTTAAGCTGCGGAGTTCGATGGGATCCGGTGCATTAGTGCTGGTATGATCGCAACCGTTAGTAATTGTATCTTAATCGCTTATATCATTTTCCGTGTAGCGTTTAAACCACCGATGTGGCTCCAATCAAGAAAAAAACTCTTTTTCTAACGCCTAGACTTTTTTTATATATCTTCTTGATCATTCGGACAACGTTACCCCTTTTAAATTGATCAGAACGAACCCGTGTTATCGTAGTTTTGACAAAACAACCCAAAAAGGGTCTAAATGGCCAAATTTGGGCTCGAAAATTGCACCAATCTTTGGAACCGCTATTGACCCGTCGACGCTCTCTCTTGGGGCTTTCCGAAAAGGCGGCGTGCGCGACGTGGTTTCATACGATGCAAAAGTTACGGCTATTCAAAGGTACGAGGTTTTTTCGGCGCAAAAAGCAAAAACGTAAAAAGGGTTGCAACACGTGGACTTCCCGGGAGGTCACCCATCCTAGTACTACTCTCGCCCAAGCACGCTTAGGCTGCGGAGTTCGATGGGATCCGGTGCATTAGTGTTGGTATGATCGCAACCGTTAGTAATTGTATCTTAATCGCTTATATCATTTTCCGTGTACCGTTTAAACCACCGATGTGGCTCCAATCAAGAAAAAAACTCTTTTTCTAACGCCTAGACTTTTTTTATATATCTTCTTGATCATTCGGACAACGTTACCCCTTTTAAATTTATCGGAACGAACCCGTGTTATCGTAGTTTTGACAAAACGGCCCAAAAAAGGGTCTAAACGGCCAAATTTGGGCTCGAAAATTGCACCAATCTTTGGAACCGCTATTGACACGTCGGCGCTTTCTCTTGGGGCTTTCCGAAAAGGCGCTGTGCGCGACGTGGTTTCATACGATGCAAAAGTTACGGCTATTCAAAGGTACGAGGTTTTTTCGGCGCAAAAAGCAAAAACGTAAAAAGGGTTGCAACACGAGGACTTCCCGGGAGGTCACCCATCCTAGTACTACTCTCGCCCAAGCACGCTTAATTGCGGAGTTCTGATGGGATCCGGTGCATAAGTGCTGGTATGATCGCAACCGTTAGTAATTGTATCTTAATCGCTTATAACATTTTCCGTGTAGCGTTTAAACCACAGATGTGGCTCAAATCAAGAAAAAAACTCTTTTTCTAACGCCTAGACTTTTTTTATATATCTTCTTGATCATTCGGACAACGTTACCCCTTTTAAATTTATCGGAACGAACCCGTGTTATCGTAGTTTTGACAAAACGGCCCAAAAAAGGGTCTAAACGGCCAAATTTGGGCTCGAAAATTGCACCAATCTTTCGAACAGCTATTGACACGTCGGCGCTCTCTCTTGGGGCTTTCCGAAAAGGCGTTGTGCGCGACGTGGTTTCATACGATGCAAAAGTTACGGCTATTCAAAGGTACGAGGTTTTTTCGGCGCAAAAAGCAAAAACGTAAAAAGGGTTGCAACACGAGGACTTCCCGGGAGGTCACCCATCCTAGTACTACTCTCGCCCAAGCACGCTTAACTGCGGAGTTCTGATGGGATCCGGTGCATTAGTGCTGGTATGATCGCAACCGTTAGTAATTGTATCTTAATCGCTTATATCATTTTCCGTGTACCGTTTAAACCACCGATGTGGCTCCAATCAAGAAAAAAACTCTTTTTCTAACGCCTAGACTTTTTTTATATATCTTCTTGATCATTCGGACAACGTTACCCCTTTTAAATTGATCGGAACGAACCCGTGTTATCGTAGTTTTGACAAAACGGCCCAAAAAAGGGTCTAAACGGCCAAATTTGGGCTCGAAAATTGCACCAATCTTTGGAACCGCTATCGACACGTCGGCGCTCTCTCTTGGGGCTTTCCGAAAAGGCGCTGTGCGCGACGTGGTTTCATACGATGCAAAAGTTACGGCTATTCAAAGGTACGAGGTTTTTTCGGCGCAAAAAGCAAAAACGTAAAAAGGGTTGCAACACGAGGACTTCCCGGGAGGTCACCCATCCTAGTACTTCTCTCGCCCAAGCACGCTTAACTGCGGAGTTCGATGGGATCCGGTGCATTAGTGCTTGGTATGATCGCAACCGTTAGTAATTGTATCTTAATCGCTTATATCATTTTCCGTGTAGCGTTTAAAGCACCGATGTGGCTCCAATCAAGAAAAAAACTCTTTTTCTAACGCCTAGACTTTTTTTATATATCTTCTTGATCATTCGGACAACGTTACCCCTTTTAAATTTATCGGAACGAACCCGTGTTATCGTAGTTTTGACAAAACGGCCCAAAAAAGGGTCTAAACGGCCAAATTTGGGCTCGAAAATTGCACCAATCTTTGGAACCGCTATTGACACGTCGGCGCTCTCTCTTGGGGCTTTCCGAAAAGGCGGCGTGCGCGACGTGGTTTCATACGATGCAAAAGTTACGGCTATTCAAAGGTACGAGGTTTTTTCGGCGCAAAAAGCAAAAACGTAAAAAGGGTTGCAACACGAGGACTTCCCGGGAGGTCACCCATCCTAGTACTACTCTCGCCCAAGCACGCTTAAGCTGCGGAGTTCGATGGGATCCGGTGCATAAGTGCTTGGTATGATCGCAACCGTTAGTAATTGTATCTTAATCGCTTATATCATTTTCCGTGTAGCGTTTAAACCACGAGATGTGGCTCAAATCAAGAAAAAAACTCTTTTTCTAACGCCTAGACTTTTTTATATATCTTCTTGATCATTCGGACAACGTTACCCCTTTTAAATTTATCGGAACGAACCCGTGTTATCGTAGTTTTGACAAAACGGCCCAAAAAGGGTCTAAACGGCCAAATTTGGGCTCGAAAATTGCACCAATCTTTCGAACCGCTATTGACACGTCGGCGCTCTCTCTTGGGGCTTTCCGAAAAGGCGGCGTGCGCGACGTGGTTTCATACGATGCAAAAGTTACGGCTATTCAAAGGTACGAGGTTTTTTCGGCGCAAAAAGCAAAAACGTAAAAAGGGTTGCAACACGAGGACTTCCGGGAGGTCACCCATCCTAGTACTTCTCTCGCCCAAGCACGCTTAACTACGGAGTTCGATGGGATCCGGTGCATTAGTCTTTGGTATGATCGCAACCGTAATTAGTAATTGTATCTTAATCGCTTATATCATTTTCCGTGTAGCGTTTAAACCACCGATGTGGCTCCAATCAAGAAAAAAACTCTTTTTCTAACGCCTAGACTTTTTTTATATATCTTCTTGATCATTCGGACAACGTTACCCCTTTTAAATTGATCGGAACGAACCCGTGTTATCGTAGTTTTGACAAAACGGCCCAAAAAAGGGTCTAAACGGCCAAATTTGGGCTCGAAAATTGCACCAATCTTTGGAACCGCTATCGACACGTCGGCGCTCTCTCTTGGGGCTTTCCGAAAAGGCGCTGTGCGCGACGTGGTTTCATACGATGCAAAAGTTACGGCTATTCAAAGGTACGAGGTTTTTTCGGCGCAAAAAGCAAAAACGTAAAAAGGGTTGCAACACGAGGACTTCCCGGGAGGTCACCCATCCTAGTACTACTCTCGCCCAAGCACGCTTAACTGCGGAGTTCTGATGGGATCCGGTGCATTAGTGTTGGTATGATCGCAACCGTTAGTAATTGTATCTTAATCGCTTATATCATTTTCCGTGTAGCGTTTAAACCACCGATGTGGCTCCAATCAAGAAAAAAACTCTTTTTCTAACGCCTAGACTTTTTTTATATATCTTCTTGATCATTCGGACAACGTTACCCCTTTTAAATTTATCGGAACGAACCCGTGTTATCGTAGTTTTGACAAAACGGCCCAAAAAAGGGTCTAAACGGCCAAATTTGGGCTCGAAAATTGCACCAATCTTTGGAACCGCTATTGACACGTCGGCGCTCTCTCTTGGGGCTTTCCGAAAAGGCGGCTGTGCGCGACGTGGTTTCATACGATGCAAAAGTTACGGCTATTCAAAGGTAAGAGGTTTTTTCGGCGCAAAAAGCAAAAACGTAAAAAGGGTTGCAACACGAGGACTTCCGGGAGGTCACCCATCCTAGTACTACTCTCGCCCAAGCACGCTTAACTGCGGAGTTCGATGGGATCCGGTGCATAAGTGCTGGTATGATCGCAACCGTTAGTAATTGTATCTTAATCGCTTATATCATTTTCCGTGTAGCGTTTAAACCACAGATGTGGCTCAAATCAAGAAAAAAACTCTTTTTCTAACGCCTAGACTTTTTTTATATATCTTCTTGATCATTCGGACAACGTTACCCCTTTTAAATTTATCGGAACGAACCCGTGTTATCGTAGTTTTGACAAAACGGCCCAAAAAAGGGTCTAAACGGCCAAATTTGGGCTCGAAAATTGCACCAATCTTTCGAACCGCTATTGACACGTCGGCGCTCTCTCTTGGGGCTTTCCGAAAAGGCGCTGTGCGCGACGTGGTTTCATACGATGCAAAAGTTACGGCTATTCAAAGGTACGAGGTTTTTTCGGCGCAAAAAGCAAAAACGTAAAAAGGGTTGCAACACGAGGACTTCCCGGGAGGTCACCCATCCTAGTACTACTCTCGCCCAAGCACGCTTAACTGCGGAGTTCTGATGGGATCCGGTGCATTAGTGCTTGGTATGATCGCAACCGTTAGTAATTGTATCTTAATCGCTTATATCATTTTCCGTGTACCGTTTAAACCACCGATGTGGCTCCAATCAAGAAAAAAACTCTTTTTCTAACGCCTAGACTTTTTTTATATATCTTCTTGATCATTCGGACAACGTTACCCCTTTTAAATTGATCGGAACGAACCCGTGTTATCGTAGTTTTGACAAAACGGCCCAAAAAAGGGTCTAAACGGCCAAATTTGGGCTCGAAAATTGCACCAATCTTTGGAACCGCTATCAACACGTCGGCGCTCTCTCTTGGGGCTTTCCGAAAAGGCGCTGTGCGCGACGTGGTTTCATACGATGCAAAAGTTACGGCTATTCAAAGGTACGAGGTTTTTTCGGCGCAAAAACGTAAAAAGGGTTGCAACACGAGGACTTCCCGGGAGGTCACCCATCCTAGTACTACTCTCGCCCAAGCACGCTTAACTGCGAGTTCTGATGGGATCCGGTGCATTAGTGCTGTTATGATCGCAACCGTTAGTAATTGTATCTTAATCGCTTATATCATTTTCCGTGTAGCGTTTAAACCACCGATGTGGCTCCAATCAAGAAAAAAACTCTTTTTCTAACGCCTAGACTTTTTTTATATATCTTCTTGATCATTCGGACAACGTTACCCCTTTTAAATTTATCGGAACGAACCCGTGTTATCGTAGTTTTGACAAAACGGCCCAAAAAAGGGTCTAAACGGCCAAATTTGGGCTCGAAAATTGCACCAATCTTTCGAACCGCTATTGACACGTCGGCGCTCTCTCTTGGGGCTTTCCGAAAAGGCGCTGTGCGCGACGTGGTTTCATACGATGCAAAAGTTACGGCTATTCAAAGGTACGAGGTTTTTTCGGCGCAAAAAGCAAAAACGTAAAAAGGGTTGCAACACGAGGACTTCCCGGGAGGTCACCCATCCTAGTACTACTCTCGCCCAAGCACGCTTAACTGCGGAGTTCTGATGGGATCCGGTGCATTAGTGCTGGTATGATCGCAACCGTTAGTAATTGTATCTTAATCGCTTATATCATTTTCCGTGTACCGTTTAAACCACCGATGTGGCTCCAATCAAGAAAAAAACTCTTTTTCTAACGCCTAGACTTTTTTTATATATCTTCTTGATCATTCGGACAACGTTACCCCTTTTAAATTGATCGGAACGAACCCGTGTTATCGTAGTTTTGACAAAACGGCCCAAAAAAGGGTCTAAACGGCCAAATTTGGGCTCGAAAATTGCACCAATCTTTCGAACCGCTATTGACACGTCGGCGCTCTCTCTTGGGGCTTTCCGAAAAGGCGCTGTGCGCGACGTGGTTTCATACGATGCAAAAGTTACGGCTATTCAAAGGTACGAGGTTTTTTCGGCGCAAAAAGCAAAAACGTAAAAAGGGTTGCAACACGAGGACTTCCCGGAGGTCACCCATCCTAGTACTACTCTCGCCCAAGCACGCTTAACGCGGAGTTCGATGGGATCCGGTGCATTAGTGCTTGGTATGATCGCAACCGTTAGTAATTGTATCTTAATCGCTTATATCATTTTCCGTGTACCGTTTAAACCACCGATGTGGCTCCAATCAAGAAAAAAACTCTTTTTCTAACGCCTAGACTTTTTTTATATATCTTCTTGATCATTCGGACAACGTTACCCCTTTTAAATTGATCGGAACGAACCCGTGTTATCGTAGTTTTGACAAAACGGCCCAAAAAAGGGTCTAAACGGCCAAATTTGGGCTCGAAAATTGCACCAATCTTTGGAACCGCTATCGACACGTCGGCGCTCTCTCTTGGGGCTTTCCGAAAAGGCGCTGTGCGCGACGTGGTTTCATACGATGCAAAAGTTACGGCTATTCAAAGGTACGAGGTTTTTTCGGCGCAAAAGCAAAAACGTAAAAAGGGTTGCAACACGAGGACTTCCCGGGAGGTCACCCATCCTAGTACTACTCTCGCCCAAGCACGCTTAACTGCGGAGTTCTGATGGGATCCGGTGCATTAGTGCTGTTATGATCGCAACCGTTAGTAATTGTATCTTAATCGCTTATATCATTTTCCGTGTAGCGTTTAAACCACCGATGTGGCTCCAATCAAGAAAAAAACTCTTTTTCTAACGCCTAGACTTTTTTTATATATCTTCTTGATCATTCGGACAACGTTACCCCTTTTAAATTGATCGGAACGAACCCGTGTTATCGTAGTTTTGACAAAACGGCCCAAAAAAGGGTCTAAACGGCCAAATTTGGGCTCGAAAATTGCACCAATCTTTGGAACCGCTATTGACACGTCGGCGCTCTCTCTTGGGGCTTTCCGAAAAGGCGCTGTGCGCGACGTGGTTTCATACGATGCAAAAGTTACGGCTATTCAAAGGTACGAGGTTTTTTCGGCGCAAAAAGCAAAAACGTAAAAAGGGTTGCAACACGAGGACTTCCCGGGAGGTCACCCATCCTAGTACTACTCTCGCCCAAGCACGCTTAACTGCGGAGTTCTGATGGGATCCGGTGCATTAGTGCTGGTATGATCGCAACCGTTAGTAATTGTATCTTAATCGCTTATATCATTTTCCATGTAGCGTTTAAACCACCGATGTGGCTCCAATCAAGAAAAAAACTCTTTTTCTAACGCCTAGACTTTTTTTATATATCTTCTTGATCATTCGGACAACGTTACCCCTTTTAAATTTATCGGAACGAACCCGTGTTATCGTAGTTTTGACAAAACGGCCCAAAAAAGGGTCTAAACGGCCAAATTTGGGCTCGAAAATTGCACCAATCTTTGGAACCGCTATTGACACGTCGGCGCTCTCTCTTGGGGCTTTCCGAAAAGGCGCCGTGCGCGACGTGGTTTCATACGATGCAAAAGTTACGGCTATTCAAAGGTACGAGGTTTTTTCGGCGCAAAAAGCAAAAACGTAAAAAGGGTTGCAACACGAGGACTTCCGGGAGGTCACCCATCCTAGTACTACTCTCGCCCAAGCACGCTTCAACTGCGGAGTTCGATGGGATCCGGTGCATTAGTGCTTGTTATGATCGCAACCGTTAGTAATTGTATCTTAATCGCTTATATCATTTTCCGTGTAGCGTTTAAACCACCGATGTGGCTCCAATCAAGAAAAAAACTCTTTTTCTAACGCCTAGACTTTTTTTATATATCTTCTTGATCATTCGGACAACGTTACCCCTTTTAAATTTATCGGAACGAACCCGTGTTATCGTAGTTTTGACAAAACGGCCCAAAAAAGGGTCTAAACGGCCAAATTTGGGCTCGAAAATTGCACCAATCTTTGGAACCGCTATTGACACGTCGGCGCTCTCTCTTGGGGCTTTCCGAAAGGCGCGTGCGCGACGTGGTTTCATACGATGCAAAAGTTACGGCTATTCAAAGGTACGAGGTTTTTTCGGCGCAAAAAGCAAAAACGTAAAAAGGGTTGCAACACGAGGACTTCCGGGAGGTCACCCATCCTAGTACTACTCTCGCCCAAGCACGCTTAACTGCGGAGTTCGATGGGATCCGGTGCATTAGTGCTTTGGTATGATCGCAACCGTTAGTAATTGTATCTTAATCGCTTATATCATTTTCCGTGTACCGTTTAAACCACCGATGTGGCTCCAATCAAGAAAAAACTCTTTTTCTAACGCCTAGACTTTTTTTATATATCTTCTTGATCATTCGGACAACGTTACCCCTTTTAAATTGATCGGAACGAACCCGTGTTATCGTAGTTTTGACAAAACGGCCCAAAAAGGGTCTAAACGGCCAAATTTGGGCTCGAAAATTGCACCAATCTTTGGAACCGCTATTAACACGTCGGCGCTCTCTCTTGGGGCTTTCCGAAAAGGCGCTGTGCGCGACGTGGTTTCATACGATGCAAAAGTTACGGCTATTCAAAGGTACGAGGTTTTTTCGGCGCAAAAAGCAAAAACGTAAAAAGGGTTGCAACACGAGGACTTCCCGGGAGGTCACCCATCCTAGTACTACTCTCGCCCAAGCACGCTTAACTGCGGAGTTCTGATGGGATCCGGTGCATTAGTGCTGGTATGATCGCAACCGTTAGTAATTGTATCTTAATCGCTTATATCATTTTCCGTGTAGCGTTTAAACCACCGATGTGGCTCCAATCAAGAAAAAACTCTTTTTCTAACGCCTAGACTTTTTTTATATATCTTCTTGATCATTCGGACAACGTTACCCCTTTTAAATTTATCGGAACGAACCCGTGTTATCGTAGTTTTGACAAAACGGCCCAAAAAAGGGTCTAAACGGCCAAATTTGGGGTCGAAAATTGCACCAATCTTTGGAACCGCTATTGACACGTCGGCGCTCTCTCTTGGGGCTTTCCGAAAAGGCGCTGTGCGCGACGTGGTTTCATACGATGCAAAAGTTACGGCTATTCAAAGGTACGAGGTTTTTTCGGCGCAAAAGCAAAAACGTAAAAAGGGTTGCAACACGAGGACTTCCCGGGAGGTCACCCATCCTAGTACTACTCTCGCCCAAGCACGCTTAACTGCGGAGTTCTGATGGGATCCGGTGCATTAGTGCTGGTATGATCGCAACCGTTAGTAATTGTATCTTAATCGCTTATATCATTTTCCGTGTAGCGTTTAAACCACCGATGTGGCTCCAATCAGGAAAAAAACTCTTTTTCTAACGCCTAGACTTTTTTTATATATCTTCTTGATCATTCGGACAACGTTACCCCTTTTAAATTTATCGGAACGAACCCGTGTTATCGTAGTTTTGACAAAACGGCCCAAAAAAGGGTCTAAACGGCCAAATTTGGGCTCGAAAATTGCACCAATCTTTGGAACCGCTATTGACACGTCGGCTCTCTCTCTTGGGGCTTTCCGAAAAGGCGGCGTGCGCGACGTGGTTTCATACGATGCAAAAGTTACGACTATTCAAAGGTACGAGGTTTTTTCGGCGCAAAAAGCAAAAACGTAAAAAGGGTTGCAACACGAGGACTTCCGGGAGGTCACCCATCCTAGTACTACTCTCGCCCAAGCACGCTTAACTGCGGAGTTCGATGGGATCCGGTGCATTAGTGCCGGTATGATCGCAACCGTTAGTAATTGTATCTTAATCGCTTATATCATTTTCCGTGTACGTTTAAACCACCGATGTGGCTCCAATCAAGAAAAAAACTCTTTTTCTAACGCCTAGACTTTTTTTATATATCTTCTTGATCATTCGGACAACGTTACCCCTTTTAAATTTATCGGAACGAACCCGTGTTATCGTAGTTTTGACAAAACGGCCCAAAAAGGGTCTAAACGGCCAAATTTGGGCTCGAAAATTGCACCAATCTTTGGAACCGCTATTGACACGTCGGCGCTCTCTCTTGGGGCTTTCCGAAAAGGCGGCGTGCGCGACGTGGTTTCATACGATGCAAAAGTTACGGCTATTCAAAGGTACGAGGTTTTTTCGGCGCAAAAAGCAAAAACGTAAAAAGGGTTGCAACACGAGGACTTCCCGGGAGGTCACCCATCCTAGTACTACTCTCGCCCAAGCACGCTTAACTGCGGAGTTCTGATGGGATCCGGTGCATAAGTGCTGGTATGATCGCAACCGTTAGTAATTGTATCTTAATCGCTTATATCATTTTCCGTGTAGCGTTTAAACCACCGATGTGGCTCCAATCAAGAAAAAAACTCTTTTTCTAACGCCTAGACTTTTTTTATATATCTTCTTGATCATTCGGACAACGTTACCCCTTTTAAATTTATCGGAACGAACCCGTGTTATCGTAGTTTTGACAAAACGACCCAAAAAAGGGTCTAAACGGCCAAATTTGGGCTCGAAAATTGCACCAATCTTTGGAACCGCTATTGACACGTCGGCGCTCTCTCTTGGGGCTTTCCGAAAAGGCGTTGTGCGCGACGTGGTTTCATACGATGCAAAAGTTACGGCTATTCAAAGGTACGAGGTTTTTTCGGCGCAAAAAGCAAAAACGTAAAAAGGGTTGCAACACGAGGACTTCCGGGAGGTCACCCATCCTAGTACTACTCTCGCCCAAGCACGCTTCATGCGGAGTTCGATGGGATCCGGTGCATTAGTGCTGTTATGATCGCAACCGTTAGTAATTGTATCTTAATCGCTTATATCATTTTCCGTGTAGCGTTTAAACCACCGATGTGGCTCCAATCAAGAAAAAAACTCTTTTTCTAACGCCTAGACTTTTTTATATATCTTCTTGATCATTCGGACAACGTTACCCCTTTTAAATTTATCGGAACGAACCCGTGTTATCGTAGTTTTGACAAAACGGCCCAAAAAAGGGTCTAAACGGCCAAATTTGGGCTCGAAAATTGCACCAATCTTTGGAACCATTATTGACACGTCGGCGCTCTCTCTTGGGGCTTTCCGAAAAGGCGCTGTGCGCGACGTGGTTTCATACGATGCAAAAGTTACGGCTATTCAAAGGTACGAGGTTTTTTCGGCGCAAAAAGCAAAAACGTAAAAAGGGTTGCAACACGAGGACTTCCCGGGAGGTCACCCATCCTAGTACTACTCTCGCCCAAGCACGCTTAACTGCGGAGTTCGATGGGATCCGGTGCATAAGTGCCGGTATGATCGCAACCGTTAGTAATTGTATCTTAATCGCTTATATCATTTTCCGTGTAGCGTTTAAACCACCGATGTGGCTCAAATCAAGAAAAAAACTCTTTTTCTAACGCCTAGACTTTTTTTATATATCTTCTTGATCATTCGGACAACGTTACCCCTTTTAAATTTATCGGAACGAACCCGTGTTATCGTAGTTTTGACAAAACGACCCAAAAAAGGGTCTAAACGGCCAAATTTGGGCTCGAAAATTGCACCAATCTTTGGAACCGCTATTGACACGTCGGCGCTCTCTCTTGGGGCTTTCCGAAAAGGCGTTGTGCGCGACGTGGTTTCATACGATGCAAAAGTTACGGCTATTCAAAGGTACGAGGTTTTTTCGGCGCAAAAAGCAAAAACGTAAAAAGGGTTGCAACACGAGGACTTCCCGGGAGGTCACCCATCCTAGTACTACTCTCGCCCAAGCACGCTTCACTGCGGAGTTCTGATGGGATCCGGTGCATTAGTGCTGGTATGATCGCAACCGTTAGTAATTGTATCTTAATCGCTTATATCATTTTCCGTGTAGCGTTTAAACCACCGATGTGGCTCCAATCAAGAAAAAAACTCTTTTTCTAACGCCTAGACTTTTTTTATATATCTTCTTGATCATTCGGACAACGTTACCCCTTTTAAATTTATCGGAACGAACCCGTGTTATCGTAGTTTTGACAAAACGGCCCAAAAAAGGGTCTAAACGGCCAAATTTGGGCTCGAAAATTGCACCAATCTTTGGAACCGCTATTGACACGTCGGCGCTCTCTCTTGGGGCTTTCCGAAAAGGCGCTGTGCGCGACGTGGTTTCATACGATGCAAAAGTTACGGCTATTCAAAGGTACGAGGTTTTTTCGGCGCAAAAAGCAAAAACGTAAAAAGGGTTGCAACACGAGGACTTCCAGGGAGGTCACCCATCCTAGTACTACTCTCGCCCAAGCACGCTTAACTGCGGAGTTCTGATGGGATCCGGTGCATTAGTGCTGGTATGATCGCAACCGTTAGTAATTGTATCTTAATCGCTTATATCATTTTCCGTGTACCGTTTAAACCACCGATGTGGCTCCAATCAAGAAAAAACTCTTTTTCTAACGCCTAGACTTTTTTTATATATCTTCTTGATCATTCGGACAACGTTACCCCTTTTAAATTGATCGGAACGAACCCGTGTTATCGTAGTTTTGACAAAACGGCCCAAAAAAGGGTCTAAACGGCCAAATTTGGGCTCGAAAATTGCACCAATCTTTGGAACCGCTATTAACACGTCGGCGCTCTCTCTTGGGGCTTTCCGAAAAGGCGCTGTGCGCGACGTAGTTTCATACGATGCAAAAGTTACGGCTATTCAAAGGTACGAGGTTTTTTCGGCGCAAAAAGCAAAAACGTAAAAAGGGTTGCAACACGAGGACTTCCGGGAGGTCACCCATCCTAGTACTACTCTCGCCCAAGCACGCTTAACTGCGGAGTTCGATGGGATCCGGTGCATTAGTGCTTTGGTATGATCGCAACCGTTAGTAATTGTATCTTAATCGCTTATATCATTTTCCGTGTAGCGTTTAAACCACCGATGTGGCTCCAATCAAGAAAAAACTCTTTTTCTAACGCCTAGACTTTTTTTATATATCTTCTTGATCATTCGGACAACGTTACCCCTTTTAAATTTATCGGAACGAACCCGTGTTATCGTAGTTTTGACAAAACGGCCCAAAAAAGGGTCTAAACGGCCAAATTTGGGGTCGAAAATTGCACCAATCTTTGGAACCGCTATTGACACGTCGGCGCTCTCTCTTGGGGCTTTCCGAAAAGGCGCTGTGCGCGACGTGGTTTCATACGATGCAAAAGTTACGGCTATTCAAAGGTACGAGGTTTTTTCGGCGCAAAAAGCAAAAACGTAAAAAGGGTTGCAACACGAGGACTTCCCGGGAGGTCACCCATCCTAGTACTACTCTCGCCCAAGCACGCTTAATCGCGGAGTTCGATGGGATCCGGTGCATTAGTGCTTGGTATGATCGCAACCGTTAGTAATTGTATCTTAATCGCTTATATCATTTTCCGTGTAGCGTTTAAACCACCGATGTGGCTCCAATCAAGAAAAAAACTCTTTTTCTAACGCCTAGACTTTTTTTATATATCTTCTTGATCATTCGGACAACGTTACCCCTTTTAAATTTATCGGAACGAACCCGTGTTATCGTAGTTTTGACAAAACGTCCCAAAAAAGGGTCTAAACGGCCAAATTTGGGCTCGAAAATTGCACCAATCTTTGGAACCGCTATTGACACGTCGGCTCTCTCTCTTGGGGCTTTCCGAAAAGGCGCTGTGCGCGACGTGGTTTCATACGATGCAAAAGTTACGACTATTCAAAGGTACGAGGTTTTTTCGGCGCAAAAAGCAAAAACGTAAAAAGGGTTGCAACACGAGGACTTCCCGGGAGGTCACCCATCCTAGTACTACTCTCGCCCAAGCACGCTTAAGCTGCGGAGTTCTGATGGGATCCGGTGCATTAGTGCTGGTATGATCGCAACCGTTAGTAATTGTATCTTAATCGCTTATATCATTTTCCGTGTACCGTTTAAACCACCGATGTGGCTCCAATCAAGAAAAAAACTCTTTTTCTAACGCCTAGACTTTTTTTATATATCTTCTTGATCATTCGGACAACGTTACCCCTTTTAAATTTATCGGAACGAACCCGTGTTATCGTAGTTTTGACAAAACGGCCCAAAAAGGGTCTAAACGGCCAAATTTGGGCTCGAAAATTGCACCAATCTTTGGAACCGCTATTGACACGTCGGCGCTCTCTCTTGGGGCTTTCCGAAAAGGCGCTGTGCGCGACGTGGTTTCATACGATGCAAAAGTTACGGCTATTCAAAGGTACGAGGTTTTTTCGGCGCAAAAAGCAAAAACGTAAAAAGGGTTGCAACACGAGGACTTCCCGGGAGGTCACCCATCCTAGTACTACTCTCGCCCAAGCACGCTTAACTGCGGAGTTCTGATGGGATCCGGTGCATTAGTGCTGGTATGATCGCAACCGTTAGTAATTGTATCTTAATCGCTTATATCATTTTCCGTGTAGCGTTTAAACCACCGATGTGGCTCCAAATCAAGAAAAAAACTCTTTTTCTAACGCCTAGACTTTTTTTATATATCTTCTTGATCATTCGGACAACGTTACCCCTTTTAAATTTATCGGAACGAACCCGTGTTATCGTAGTTTTGACAAAACGGCCCAAAAAAGGGTCTAAACGGCCAAATTTGGGCTCGAAAATTGCACCAATCTTTGGAACCGCTATTGACACGTCGGCGCTCTCTCTTGGGGCTTTCCGAAAAGGCGTTGTGCGCGACGTGGTTTCATACGATGCAAAAGTTACGGCTATTCAAAGGTACGAGGTTTTTTCGGCGCAAAAAGCAAAAACGTAAAAAGGGTTGCAACACGAGGACTTCCCGGGAGGTCACCCATCCTAGTACTACTCTCGCCCAAGCACGCTTAGCGCGGAGTTCGATGGGATCCGGTGCATTAGTGCTTGTATGATCGCAACCGTTAGTAATTGTATCTTAATCGCTTATATCATTTTCCGTGTAGCGTTTAAACCACCGATGTGGCTCCAATCAAGAAAAAAACTCTTTTTCTAACGCCTAGACTTTTTTTATATATCTTCTTGATCATTCGGACAACGTTACCCCTTTTAAATTTATCGGAACGAACCCGTGTTATCGTAGTTTTGACAAAACGGCCCAAAAAAGGGTCTAAACGGCCAAATTTGGGCTCGAAAATTGCACCAATCTTTGGAACCGCTATTGACACGTCGGCGCTCTCTCTTGGGGCTTTCCGAAAAGGCGGCGTGCGCGACGTGGTTTCATACGATGCAAAAGTTACGGCTATTCAAAGGTACGAGGTTTTTTCGGCGCAAAAAGCAAAAACGTAAAAAGGGTTGCAACACGAGGACTTCCGGGAGGTCACCCATCCTAGTACTACTCTCGCCCAAGCACGCTTAACTGCGGAGTTCGATGGGATCCGGTGCATTAGTGCTGGTATGATCGCAACCGTTAGTAATTGTATCTTAATCGCTTATATCATTTTCCGTGTAGCCGTTTAAACCACCGATGTGGCTCCAATCAAGAAAAAAACTCTTTTTCTAACGCCTAGACTTTTTTTATATATCTTCTTGATCATTCGGACAACGTTACCCCTTTTAAATTGATCGGAACGAACCCGTGTTATCGTAGTTTTGACAAAACGGCCCAAAAAAGGGTCTAAACGGCCAAATTTGGGCTCGAAAATTGCACCAATCTTTGGAACCGCTATTAACACGTCGGCGCTCTCTCTTGGGGCTTTCCGAAAAGGCGCTGTGCGCGACGTGGTTTCATACGATGCAAAAGTTACGGCTATTCAAAGGTACGAGGTTTTTTCGGCGCAAAAAGCAAAAACGTAAAAAGGGTTGCAACACGAGGACTTCCCGGGAGGTCACCCATCCTAGTACTACTCTCGCCCAAGCACGCTTAACTGCGGAGTTCTGATGGGATCCGGTGCATTAGTGCTTTGGTATGATCGCAACCGTTAGTAATTGTATCTTAATCGCTTATATCATTTTCCGTGTAGCGTTTAAACCACCGATGTGGCTCCAATCAAGAAAAAACTCTTTTTCTAACGCCTAGACTTTTTTTATATATCTTCTTGATCATTCGGACAACGTTACCCCTTTTAAATTTATCGGAACGAACCCGTGTTATCGTAGTTTTGACAAAACGGCCCAAAAAAGGGTCTAAACGGCCAAATTTGGGGTCGAAAATTGCACCAATCTTTGGAACCGCTATTGACACGTCGGCGCTCTCTCTTGGGGCTTTCCGAAAAGGCGCTGTGCGCGACGTGGTTTCATACGATGCAAAAGTTACGGCTATTCAAAGGTACGAGGTTTTTTCGGCGCAAAAAGCAAAAACGTAAAAAGGGTTGCAACACGAGGACTTCCCGGGAGGTCACCCATCCTAGTACTACTCTCGCCCAAGCACGCTTAACTGCGGAGTTCTGATGGGATCCGGTGCATTAGTGCTGGTATGATCGCAACCGTTAGTAATTGTATCTTAATCGCTTATATCATTTTCCGTGTACCGTTTAAACCACCGATGTGGCTCCAATCAAGAAAAAAACTCTTTTTCTAACGCCTAGACTTTTTTTATATATCTTCTTGATCATTCGGACAACGTTACCCCTTTTAAATTTATCGGAACGAACCCGTGTTATCGTAGTTTTGACAAAACGGCCCAAAAAGGGTCTAAACGGCCAAATTTGGGCTCGAAAATTGCACCAATCTTTGGAACCGCTATTGACACGTCGGCGCTCTCTCTTGGGGCTTTCCGAAAAGGCGGCGTGCGCGACGTGGTTTCATACGATGCAAAAGTTACGACTATTCAAAGGTACGAGGTTTTTTCGGCGCAAAAAGCAAAAACGTAAAAAGGGTTGCAACACGAGGACTTCCCCGGGAGGTCACCCATCCTAGTACTACTCTCGCCCAAGCACGCTTAATCTGCGGAGTTCGATGGGATCCGGTGCATAAGTGCTTGGTATGATCGCAACCGTTAGTAATTGTATCTTAATCGCTTATATCATTTTCCGTGTAGCGTTTAAACCACCGATGTGGCTCAAATCAAGAAAAAAACTCTTTTTCTAACGCCTAGACTTTTTTTATATATCTTCTTGATCATTCGGACAACGTTACCCCTTTTAAATTTATCGGAACGAACCCGTGTTATCGTAGTTTTGACAAAACGACCCAAAAAAGGGTCTAAACGGCCAAATTTGGGCTCGAAAATTGCACCAATCTTTGGAACCGCTATTGACACGTCGGCGCTCTCTCTTGGGGCTTTCCGAAAAGGCGTTGTGCGCGACGTGGTTTCATACGATGCAAAAGTTACGGCTATTCAAAGGTACGAGGTTTTTTCGGCGCAAAAAGCAAAAACGTAAAAAGGGTTGCAACACGAGGACTTCCCGGGAGGTCACCCATCCTAGTACTACTCTCGCCCAAGCACGCTTAACTGCGGGAGTTCGATGGGATCCGGTGCATAAGTCTTGGTATGATCGCAACCGTTAGTAATTGTATCTTAATCGCTTATATCATTTTCCGTGTAGCGTTTAAACCACCGATGTGGCTCCAATCAAGAAAAAAACTCTTTTTCTAACGCCTAGACTTTTTTTATATATCTTCTTGATCATTCGGACAACGTTACCCCTTTTAAATTTATCGGAACGAACCCGTGTTATCGTAGTTTTGACAAAACGGCCCAAAAAAGGGTCTAAACGGCCAAATTTGGGCTCGAAAATTGCACCAATCTTTGGAACCGCTATTGACACGTCGGCGCTCTCTCTTGGGGCTTTCCGAAAAGGCGGCGTGCGCGACGTGGTTTCATACGATGCAAAAGTTACGACTATTCAAAGGTACGAGGTTTTTTCGGCGCAAAAAGCAAAAACGTAAAAAGGGTTGCAACACGAGGACTTCCGGGAGGTCACCCATCCTAGTACTACTCTCGCCCAAGCACGCTTAGACTGCGGAGTTCGATGGGATCCGGTGCATTAGTGCTTTGGTATGATCGCAACCGTTAGTAATTGTATCTTAATCGCTTATATCATTTTTCGTGTAGCGTTTAAACCACCGATGTGGCTCAAATCAAGAAAAAAACTCTTTTTCTAACGCCTAGACTTTTTTTATATATCTTCTTGATCATTCGGACAACGTTACCCCTTTTAAATTTATCGGAACGAACCCGTGTTATCGTAGTTTTGACAAAACGACCCAAAAAGGGTCTAAACGGCCAAATTTGGGCTCGAAAATTGCACCAATCTTTGGAACCGCTATTGACACGTCGGCGCTCTCTCTTGGGGCTTTCCGAAAAGGCGTTGTGCGCGACGTGGTTTCATACGATGCAAAAGTTACGGCTATTCAAAGGTACGAGGTTTTTTCGGCGCAAAAGCAAAAACGTAAAAAGGGTTGCAACACGAGGACTTCCGGGAGGTCACCCATCCTAGTACTACTCTCGCCCAAGCACGCTTAAGCTGCGGAGTTCGATGGGAACCGGTGCATTAGTGCTTTGGTATGATCGCAACCGTTAGTAATTGTATCTTAATCGCTTATATCATTTTCCGTGTAGCGTTTAAACCACCGATGTGGCTCCAATCAAGAAAAAAACTCTTTTTCTAACGCCTAGACTTTTTTTATATATCTTCTTGATCATTCGGACAACGTTACCCCTTTTAAATTTATCGGAACGAACCCGTGTTATCGTAGTTTTGACAAAACGGCCCAAAAAAGGGTCTAAACGGCCAAATTTGGGCTCGAAAATTGCACCAATCTTTGGAACCGCTATTGACACGTCGGCGCTCTCTCTTGGGGCTTTCCGAAAAGGCGCTGTGCGCGACGTGGTTTCATACGATGCAAAAGTTACGGCTATTCTAAGGTACGAGGTTTTTTCGGCGCAAAAAGCAAAAACGTAAAAAGGGTTGCAACACGAGGACTTCCCGGGAGGTCACCCATCCTAGTACTACTCTCGCCCAAGCACGCTTAACTGCGGAGTTCTGATGGGATCCGGTGCATAAGTGCTGGTATGATCGCAACCGTTAGTAATTGTATCTTAATCGCTTATATCATTTTCCGTGTAGCGTTTAAACCACCGATGTGGCTCAAATCAAGAAAAAAACTCTTTTTCTAACGCCTAGACTTTTTTTATATATCTTCTTGATCATTCGGACAACGTTACCCCTTTTAAATTTATCGGAACGAACCCGTGTTATCGTAGTTTTGACAAAACGGCCCAAAAAAGGGTCTAAACGGCCAAATTTGGGCTCGAAAATTGCACCAATCTTTGGAACCGCTATTGACACGTCGGCGCTCTCTCTTGGGGCTTTCCGAAAAGGCGTTGTGCGCGACGTGGTTTCATACGATGCAAAAGTTACGGCTATTCAAAGGTACGAGGTTTTTTCGGCGCAAAAAGCAAAAACGTAAAAAGGGTTGCAACACGAGGACTTCCCGGGAGGTCACCCATCCTAGTACTACTCTCGCCCAAGCACGCTTATCGCGGAGTTCGATGGGATCCGGTGCATTAGTGCTTGGTATGATCGCAACCGTTAGTAATTGTATCTTAATCGCTTATATCATTTTCCGTGTAGCGTTTAAACCACCGATGTGGCTCAATCAAGAAAAAACTCTTTTTCTAACGCCTAGACTTTTTTTATATATCTTCTTGATCATTCGGACAACGTTACCCCTTTTAAATTTATCGGAACGAACCCGTGTTATCGTAGTTTTGACAAAACGGCCCAAAAAGGGTCTAAACGGCCAAATTTGGGCTCGAAAATTGCACCAATCTTTGGAACCGCTATTGACACGTCGGCGCTCTCTCTTGGGGCTTTCCCGAAAGGCGCGCCGTGCGCGACGTGGTTTCATACGATGCAAAAGTTACGGCTATTCAAAGGTACGAGGTTTTTTCGGCGCAAAAAGCAAAAACGTAAAAAGGGTTGCAACACGAGGACTTCCAGGGAGGTCACCCATCCTAGTACTACTCTCGCCCAAGCACGCTTAACTGCGGAGTTCTGATGGGATCCGGTGCATTAGTGCTTGGTATGATCGCAACCGTTAGTAATTGTATCTTAATCGCTTATATCATTTTCCGTGTACCGTTTAAACCACCGATGTGGCTCCAATCAAGAAAAAACTCTTTTTCTAACGCCTAGACTTTTTTTATATATCTTCTTGATCATTCGGACAACGTTACCCCTTTTAAATTGATCGGAACGAACCCGTGTTATCGTAGTTTTGACAAAACGGCCCAAAAAAGGGTCTAAACGGCCAAATTTGGGCTCGAAAATTGCACCAATCTTTTTGGAACCGCTATTGACACGTCGGCGCTCTCTCTTGGGGCTTTCCGAAAGCGCCGTGCGCGACGTGGTTTCATACGATGCAAAAGTTACGGCTATTCAAAGGTACGAGGTTTTTTCGGCGCAAAAAGCAAAAACGTAAAAAGGGTTGCAACACGAGGACTTCCGGGAGGTCACCCATCCTAGTACTACTCTCGCCCAAGCACGCTTAACTGCGGAGTTCGATGGGATCCGGTGCATTAGTGCTGGTATGATCGCAACCGTTAGTAATTGTATCTTAATCGCTTATATCATTTTCCGTGTAGTGTAGCGTTTAAACCACCGATGTGGCTCCAATCAAGAAAATAACTCTTTTTCTAACGCCTACCCCTTTTAAATTTATCGACGAACCCGTTTTTTTATATATCTTCTTTCTTGGCCCTCATCATTCGGACAACGTTT